>NW_010586885.1:34689-52993 GCF_000705375.1 Tinamus guttatus | reverse complement strand
CTGCTGCGCGCTGAGCGCGGCCGCGGTTCCTCCCGTCAGGCGCCTCCCCGCGGGCTCTGGCCGCGCTGCCCTTCCCGGCTTTGGGAACGTGGCGCAGTGCCGCCTCTCCGGGGCTGCCGGGCGGCTGCGCCCACTCGGGTTTCCTCCACCCGCGGCTCCCGCCGGGCGCCCTGTGAGGCCCCCGCTGGCTGCACCTTCAGCGCTCCAGGGAGGTTGTGCGCCCGAAGACACGAGTGACTAACGAGTCTCGGTCCTTTTCCAGCTGCAGGTGGAGACCTGGCTGGTTGTGGTCTCCTTGGTGAGCCCCGTAACCGCTCCAAGCTTGGTTCTTCTCTGTGCCTGTTACTGTTTGCTGTGTGGTAAAATGGGATTCTGTGGTAGCAAAAGCTCTTGGGCATCCCGAGTAATTGAGTGTATTTAAGCTGCAAAAAGCCCAGTGTGTGTGGTGTGTGCAGCCATGTGAGTTAGCGGCCATTTGGCAGTTTCAATCCCAAGTAGAGAGAAATTGCTAAGAGCACTTGTTAGCATTTTTTTTTCTTCATGTTATCAGTGCTGAATTTCTATTTCCCAATGAAGAAATCTATTCTCTCTAGAAACTACAGCTCTGTAGCGGATAGAAACCCCATTAATCCGCTGCTTTGGCCTGCGAAGATGGAGGAGCCTCCGGCGGAGCGGGGTGATCGGCAGGTGGCACGAGAGGGACGCGGTGCCGCGGGCTGGGGATGGCGCCGGTCACCAGCGTCAGTCCCGACACACTGTGCTTGCAGAAATACAGCGCTTACCTTTTGTTTTAAATATACATTCTGTGCTGGGGCTACTGCAGTGTGTGCATGGCTTGAGCAGAAGCTGCAGGCGGGCAGAAGGATTTGGCTGAGGCTCTTTGTCTTCACCCCATGGGGAACCCCACAAATACAAACCCAGGTTGTAGGGATAGAAGGAATAACTGCTTTTAACCGGGTCCTTTTTTCCTGCTTGCATGCTAGTACTTAACAGGAGTGAGATTTGATAAGAGAAAGATCAGATTTTTTGGACTGCTTTTTATTTGTAGATAAGTGTTGATAACGTGACTCTTTTATCACATAGAATAGGTAATCACAAGAGAAATTAAAAAAAAAAAAAAAAAAAAAAAAAAAAAAAAAAAAAAAGAAACTGTGTTTAGATAAATGAAGAGCTGCTGCGCAAACATGTTCCTGAGCCTCAAAGAAGCCAGGTGGTTAAAACAAAGTACTGCTAGTTTAAATGGAAAACAAAAAATTGCAATAACTATACTTGCAAAATATTATTTAATGTAGTTAACTTCTATTTCATCTTTATATGCCTATAAAATACCTAGTTTGAGCTGAAATAAGGTACTTATTTACATTTCTGCAGTATTAATTTCTGCAGTATTGCTGCTATGTTTTACTTTCTCATATATGAATGATACAGTCAAGTATCATTTGTCATTATAGATATTCTGCTTTAAGGTTAGCTGGAGGATTCAGACGTCCTTGTCTTGCTGGCTCTGTTCTTCCAACTGTAATCTATATTCAAACTTTGAAGTAACTGAGGTGCCAGTCTTGTTCTTATTTTATTTTTGTGAATCTAAGCTATTCGTCAGATAAGTACAACTGAAATGAAATGTGACTTGTTTTTAATCACTCGAATGACTAATTTACCTAACTTTTATTTATTTTATTTTATTTTTTAAATTCTCCTCTCTGCTGCTTTGGTGTTTTGTTGAAATTGCTTCATGAAAAATACAACTACAGCTGGTGCTAATTATAAACCTGGTGAAGGAGGCGAGGTTAGAAGGAACTGGAGTCCCCCCGTTTCCTGTGCGGTTGCCCCTGTCAAGGCAGGGGGCAAGAGCACTGCCCAGGTTGCACACAAATCAGCAAATCTACCCTGTGAAAACTGAACTCATGTAGCTAAGGTGCAGTCAGAATTTTGCTGGCAAAACATGTTGAATGATGAGTTGCAACCGAGATATGGCTGTGTTGCTGTCTTTACTCTGGAGTTTTGTTATTTTTTTTCCCACTTCTACCACTATGCTAAGCAGTGTCTATTTAAGAACTTAAGGGTAGTTGATTGGTGAGAACCAACTTGTGATTTTTATTTGTTTACTTATTTTCCTTCTGAGAAGAGGGAAATTTAACAAATTCTGTGGACCTGCTTTTGGCCTAGTCCTTGGGACTGTAGGGTGGCTCCATGCCCGAGCTCTGGCTTAGCCCCTGTGAAGTGACAGACTGTATTTTGGGGGCAGCATTTTTGTGCATTGAGTGAAAGGTACAGATCTTATAACATTAGTTTTGCAAAATTATAGATCTAAACTCACAGAACACTTCAATGTTAAAGGAGATTATAATCTACTTCCATGTTATAGCTCTATCTCTTCTAGCTCTATCTTCCATAAATCTCCGTTGTGCTTTTCCTCATGCTGTCGTATATTCTGCCAGGAATCTTGTAATATTTATATACATTGCTACAGCAGTGTTGGACAGTGAAACACATGAAACAATTGGGAGAAACAGCTGCTGTGCAACCTCCTGAAGGAGCTGCAGACTCTTCTTTCTTAAGATACCTGGAATGCATGAAAAAAAGAAGTTGAATCAAGCATTTGAGTTGTGCATCAAGGCTGGCCGGGAGCTACCTGTTGCCCATGACTCAATGATCTTTAACTATAAGGGATATGACAAAAAATTCAGAGCAGGGGGCTGAGCAGGTTGTATTTGTGCTACAGGTTAAAGTAAGGAAACATGGAAAAAACACATGGAAGCACCTGTGATAGACATTTGAGAGATGGATAATTTTTGAGCCCCGGCAAGGTGGCTTGGATCAGTGAGCAGAGACTATTTTCAGTTGCTTGATACTACTACCTGTAGAGAGACAGATTCTTATATTTATTCTTTATAGAGAAATAAGTTTTCATTGTATTCTGATGAGGACATAATGTCAATTTGTTTCCCAGTAGAAGAAGGTCACAAGATTAGCAATTTTGCATTTTTTTTTCAAAAGGGGAAATGTTATAAATAACATTGCCTCTTTAAGTCAGGTGGATGGTAATATCAAAAGTGAACTTTAATATAGATGGAAGTATTCAGTGGAATTCAGTTTCTATTTTGAACAGCCTGGTGAAGTACAGACATCTGGATCATTTAGTAATTTTTGTTGCTTTTAAACTATGTATTAAGTAGCAGTTATGCAACTTGTCAGCATTGCACCACACTCAGAAATATCTCAATTCACTTTTTTAACATCCTCTTTTAGATTGGTTGTCACTCAGTACTCTAAAACCAGACATTTTTCCACTGGGACCACTTCTGTTTCAACAGGAATACAAATGAGGAACTAAATGCTCTGTAGTTACTGTTCACACAGACAACAACGAAGACAGAGTATGAGAGAATCTATATGAGAGAGCAGTTTTAGTAGCAGAATTCTAAGCTACGTGATTATCCACCTTTTTTACCCTCTTAGAATTGGTAAGTCTGGGCTTTATGTCCTTTTTTTTTCTTTTTCGTTATGTTTTGTTCCAGAATGCATTTACTTTATTTTAAAAAGAATATAGTTTTTAAAGGTTGACATGTTTTGGCTCTTATTTTAGCACTATGAGCATTTTCAGAGCAATATAGGTAAGACATGTAAGGGTCTGGGTCCATGCATATGGTTTTTCAAAAGTAAATTAGTCATGGAGTATTCTTAGTTCCACTGACATTCAACAAGATTTATACTTCAAAGTGTCCTCGTCTCTCTTGAGAATGGCACTTTCTTTCCTAAGTCCCTTAAATGCTTCAGAAAATATTTCCCCACTTTTTGCATATGTCAATGGTTCTTTAGATGAAGTAAAAAGTTCTGAAGTGACCAGAGGAAGGTGTGCTGCCTTTCCTGTCTGCTTTAGTCTCACTTGCAAGCATATTCCATTCCTCCAGTGGGGGGGAAATGCAATTTATGCTTAAAAGAGGGGAGGGGAATCCAGCCTTAGCTGTCTGTGATATGAGTAGAGTTTTCAGTTGATTTCTTGCAAGGGTACAAAGGGCATTGCAGTTCTTCAGGGGATTTAGCACATAGTGTTTAGCCTGAAAGATTCCCATCGGTTTTAACAGCAGATGAATTAAAACGAAATGAAAGGAGTGCTAAAGCACAGTAGATTTTGAGGCATGTAGGCTCGCTTTTAATTATTCATGTGCACTTAATAAAACTATGGAGCCTTGGGGTAAAAGCATGCTACTATACACAGTCTGCTGTTAAACTGTTGTTGGGGAAGCCAAGTTAACTCTTCATGTCTTTTTAAATCACCTTTTTAAGAGGAACCCTTAAAAACTCTTGTACATGTGAATATTCAAGTGCTGCATTTGGGATGCAGTTTTCATAGGCATGAAGAACTATCCATATCTTCTGAAGGTCCCCAGCACTTCATAGGATCAGAATCAGCTTCTAAGTCCAGCTTCACTGTCTTGCTCTGTCAGGCCCTAGATAATAATTTCTTATCTTTCAATGGAAAAAAATGATTTGCAACTGATAATGATAAAATGCAGACAACAAGTGAATTTTTTTGATTTTACATTAGGCCTCACAGTGTGTTTTTTTTTTTTTTTTTTTTTTTCCCTAAATAAGCATGAAGTACTTTACATGTCTGTCTTTTACTCACAGGTCTATATGGAAGTCTGGTGATTAGACTTTCTACCACTTGTCATCATGTTGGCAGAAGGCGTCTTAACTGGACTCGTATATAAAGAAATCCCTGCTCGAGATAAGTCTCACAAATGTCATCCAACCAAAAAGGTTAAGGAGGGAATCTGGAGAGAAGAACTTGTAGACGATCCAAAAATTAAAGAGTTTGCTGCTGGGCATGAGCAGCAGGACCAGATCATTGCTAAAATTAGCAAAATGGAACACAAGAGAAACCCTCACTGGAAATCTATGAAGGGCTTACCTGCAGAAGATCAGAAAATCCATATTGGGGGAACCACATCACCACCTTTACATATTCCCCAAAGAGAACAAAATAGTGAGCAGCTGGATTTGTACAAATCCTGGTCATGCAACAGCATTTATCAAAACTATCCTGACTTGCATATTGGGGGAGACCATGTGGGTGACCATATGTGTGATTCAGGTTGTGTTTTGGACCATGTGTGTGATGAACTTCAAGGTGGCCCCGTTCTGCGGTCTGCAGATATCCCTCTAGGTCAATCCCCTGTGTCTCAGCATATTGAGAAGACAGGTATAAAGTCCCTGCCTGGAGAGGAAACTGGAGAAAGGAGTATGGCACTCTGTGAAGAGCCTCTTTCAAACTCTGTGCTCAACAACTACATGGAAAGAAAAGTGGCAGAGCTATATAAACAATTTTTTGAAGAAAGCCTGGCCAGGTGTGGTTCTGTAACAAACCTCCTGGCTTGCAGTTTCATAAGGAATAACTTGAACCAGATAAGCTTTCAGATATCCCAGGAGCAGAACATAGAAACATCTAAAGCCAGAGAGGTGCTCTTACACTCTCTAGCCTTGTTTAGTTTGCGTAATGCTACCAATGGAAATAGCTCTGAATTTAGTACTCCAAACTTGCAGATCTCAAACTTAGAATGTGTGGAAAACAGTCACAGGATATAATTCACATCATAACTGAAATAGCTGAAGAGATGAATGCAGATTGGATTTGGGAAGAAAACATTAGGCACTACAGACTTTTTCAAATGTTTTGACATTTAACATAGTTTGTCTATGGTGATCTTACCAAAGGAAGATAAAATTCACAGATGTCTTTTTCTAATATAGAATGAGAAATGAACTTTTCTCTAAAATGCTGTTCAGCCATATATTTAAATGGTGTGATTCCTCACTTATAAGAGTCTGGCTCTGTGAGTAATTAAATTCAGGTGCCTTTGGATTTACTCCTGCAAGAACAATCAGTCAAGGAATAAATGCTGGTAAAATTATCATGCAAGAGGGTAACTCATCCCTCCAGTAATGAAAAGAGTCAAATTGTCTTTGAACTGGAATGATGAAAACTTGGTCTTCAGCTATATTGCTGAATCCAAAGTCCAATAAATTTTGCTTTGTCAGTGGCTGAGAAAATATTTCCTGGGTCAGTAGGTCTAGTCAGCAGATATAAAGGTTCAAAACTCTGTATTTTTTGTATGGAGCATCATGAATACAAAATATCAGCCTTAAACATTGATCACGACACTCCAGAGAACCTGATGTTATTGCATATGAATGTATTGCATAAGTATGTTACAATGAAAAATCAATAAATTTCTAACAGACGAAATACATGATCAAGATTGTGTTTTATTTTTCTGTTTTAAAAACACGTTTCTGTCATTGTTATTATTTTATCTATCTTTTGCATTTTTAGTATAAATAGACTCTTTTTATTTCCTTGGAAAGGAAGCTCTTGTAGAGTCTTAGCTGTTCAGACTCTTGCAACATTCCTGAAAAAAATACTGCAGATTCTTTTCCATCTTTGTTTGGAAGTGTAAGTGGAAAACTCACTAGGGAAAATTGCTTGCTAAACCTTCAAATGTTTTTCCTTTTTGGTTGGTCACATCTCGGTAAGTATTTTAACTGGAAATCAATAACTGTGTTGCTGTTGAAAATTGATGTATGAACTAGGCTCTTTTATTGACAGCAGAAGTTTTCTACTAGTAGGCAAACCACTCACTTGTATTCTGACTAAATATGATTTGACACACCTGCAGTTCTAGGTTGATAATTATGAAATCTAAACCCAACTATTAGAGATATGAGTATGATTTTAAGCTTCATTGGTTTGTGCTATAGAGCTAGTTTAATACTTTATTTGGTTAATGCACATGTATGAGACCAGTTATAAAAACTCAGTGAAACTTGTTTTGTAACAACTAGGGTAAAGCAAAACTACCTTTTTTTGAGATACATCTCTTAAATTCTGATATGTATTGTGCATTTTCTAAATCTTTGTCAACCTTCTAAGAGAATATGAAGGATCGTGTGATCTTTGGGTAATAATACATCAAATGCAAACATTCTTGCTTTTGTAAATCAAGGCCCTTGACATCTCATCAGTTCTTTGAACAGATCAAAGTTCTTTTTTTCCTTTATTTATTTATTTGAATCCCACATCTTTATTTTTTAAATCATCAGTGAAGGCAGCATTTATAGCAAAAATATCAGTAGGCTTGAAAGAATACCTCAGAACATTGAGAAGGTCGGATTTACCAAGGGATTCACCTTGGAGCTCTCGCTTCAACTATTTTAGCTTGATTAGCTATGTTTACTGCTACACAAGTGATGTGATGGGCCTTAGAGCTGAGATTGTGCCTGGTTTTCCCCGTAGAGAAGGACGTTTACAGACTAAAAGCATAGGGGGTCTTTAATGTGCTATACTTGCATAAAAGACTGCTCTTGTGCTGCTTGCTCGTGACGTGGGGCTTCTTCTGCAGGATGATGCAACTGGTCACCTCTGTGCAGTTCTCCTATGGGATGCCAAACAGTCTGCTAAATATAGCAGCATGCGTAATGGCAGGGGAAGTACAAGATATCTTAAGATTGTGACCTTTTCTGATGCCTTTCGATCTCTTTTAGCACTGGTAGAACTTAACTAATGTGCCTGGCTCAATGAGTTTATGTGCGTAATGGCTAACAAATGCAAATGCAAGCATGTGTATTCCACTTTGAGACCAAACTTCAAATCTTAAAGATAGATTTAAAAAAAAAAAAAAAACAATGAATTTGCAGAGAAGGCTGATCTGATAGGTTTATTCTTACAATCTATCTCAGCATCAAACTAATTCAGAGACGAAGTAGAGTGAATACCCCTGGCTTTGAGGTGTTTTCCAGCTGTTACACAGGTTGGGCATGGGGCTTCAGGAGGATGGGCTCCACTTCTCCTGGATTCCCTTGAAAACACGGCCTTCATTTCCTTCAGCTGTCTTTGAAAATCCTGTTTTTAATATTTGTTTCTCATGTGAATATTTAACTTTCAATCTTCCTATTTTTGTTTGTTTGTCCCACACAGTGTTGGATCTGAGGTGACTCTCCCATGGTAGCATTGTGGTAGCCTGGGTATTTTCCCAGGTACAGAAGAGGTGCAAGATGCTGGAGTTCGGAGATGGGCAGCAGTAAGAAGAATCCATTCCCACAGGGAGGAGTGGTTTGGGGAGACTACAATCCCTTCCTCCTGCTGCAAGTGATGGGCAAAGACAATACTATATAACAAACCTTCTCAGCTGCTGTGTTTGCCTAGGTACATTTATAAAATAGTCTTATAAAACCAAATCAAACTCATAAATGTCACAGCCTTAACTGGATATTCCTTGCCCTGTTTAAAATTTCTCATTGACACTAGTAGTGCAGGGAGTGTGTGTTGAAACTGCTTCATGATTTTCAAGGGGATGATGGGAAAAGATATTTTGTTGTTTTTATGCACTTCCCTAATTGTATGTGTCTAATTAATTACCTTCTCAGCATGAAAAACCGAGTCAAAAGTCCTTTGGAAGAGGCTGAATGACTTCATTACACTTTGGAGGAGTCCAGAGCAGGAAGCACCCTAAAATGTTCCTTTTTGAAAATAAGCTAAGTGAAGGTGGGAGGAGAAATATTCAGAATAAAGAAACTCTTCTGTGGCAGTCGTGCTGCCTTGGCCTAGCCTTTTATCTCCCCTGGGACATATTTATAGTTCAACTGAAATCTTAAAATAAGTTAATTGCATAAGGTTTTTCCTCAAGAAATGTGGAAGTCAGAGTTTAGGGCTGAGCTGCATGTTCTGGTGGTGGTGGTGTGTTTTTTTTTTTTTTTCCTGTGCTTCTTCCCAGCCTGGAGAAAAGTGAAGGAGGAATTCTATACTTAGCTCTAACATTAACCTTAACCTTAGATCTTGGACGTCAACTGCAGCTTTAACACTGATGTTAACGGCAGCAGCAGAAGCTGCTGAGTGTTGAGAACTGCTGCAGTGGGAGGAACCCCACAGAATAGCTCCTCTCCTTGTTAAAGAAATGGACTGGCAGAAGAGGAGACCATAGGAAAATGAATATTCTAAATTTGCCAGAATCCCAGATTGCTATGAAGCTGTGTTGATCCTATCCCATGCAGAATTTGCACAGGTATATGGATTTTATCTCTAATGTGAACATTAGAATGAAAATGCAACATAACAAGCAATGCTATGAGAAGAGCTTTAATCTGTAGCCTTTATTATCCACTTAAATTCTATTGTTAGTTTCTTTTTGTTTTAATTGACACATTTCAAATAATGACATGCTTCAGCTTTATTTCAATTTGAAAAATACTGAGCTGCATTCTGGATTTAAGTGAGAAAATTCTATCAGCTGCATTGGAGTTGCACCCATTTTCACTAGCAGGAAAAGTGGCTCAGTAAGCTCAAATTACATAGAAAAATCACTTAGGAGGTGATTTTCCAGACTTTTCCAGCTTTTCCAGACTGCTGAAGGACAGCAGATGTGTTTTATTACAAATGAAAGCAGTGCCATATTCTACAGGTCACACACATGAGACCAAATTGCAGCTGGCAGTTATGTTTATGCACGTGCCAAAAAATCTTAAATCGAAGGAGGAATATTGGCAGGAGTTTTCCACTTTTATTTCCAGTTCTCGTTTTGCATTCCCACAGAGACATTCATCAAGTACTGTGACCAGGACCCCGAAAGAAGCTGTGCTCGCTGGGTTAAATCTGTTCGATTTAACCGAGACACAGAGTTAGGACCTCACTCGCCAGCCTGTTTTCTTTTGTTAGTGGTGGAAAATAAACCCTTCCAGAAGGTGACTAAGCCCACATAGGTGAGTAAGATTTTTACATGCCATTTTCTTTGGGATTTTTCCTTAGGGTTCTCTTTCAGGGAGAAATCTTTTCAGTTGCCATTTCTGGGTAACAATACGAAATCTTGCCAGTTTCCTTTATTTGCTGATTACTTTTTATGTGCTGAGTGGAAGGTTAGCAGGGTTTCTGAAATTTCACACTGTGAATGCCCTCCTCTGCAGGGCAGAGGAGCTGTGTCTTTACAACCAACCATAGAAGAAGCAGCAAGACAGACTTGCAGGGGGGCCTCTCTATTTCATATAAATAGAATTTCATGGAAACAGCATCTTAAATACAGCTCCACTTACATACAATTAAAATGTGGCGTCCTGAGCTGCACTCTGTGAAACAGTTTGATCTGTCCGTCAGCAGTGGTGGCTAGTTAGCAAAAACTGGCTTACATGGGTATTTTGATAGTTTTACTGCAGTTGAATTAACCACAAAGAGAGCTGCTAACTTGAATTTCCCTTTGCAGTCTACACAGGGCCTGGAAATACTAGTCTAACTATGACTGTGGACTTCTGTTCACTGAAGTTGGAGTTCTTCAGTTTCTCTTAACCAACATGATATGGCCCTTGTTCATTTGTCATGCTTTTGTATCAGGCTTTTCCACAAAATCTGATCCTGCAATATCTAAATGTAACATGCCTCGTACTGATTTAACACACGGTCTATGCTTGGAGTTCCATTGGAGCTCCATGAATTGTGTTCAGTCTTTTATTTTGCATGCTCTATTTTTTTTCTTAATATTAAAAGCCATAGAAAATTATGGCTTTCTGTTGTTCCTTTGAGCATTTAGAAAATAAGATAGCTGAGCTATGAATTGAGTCATTGGTTGTACTATAGAAGGGTTGCAAATTTATCAGTAAATGACTCCAAACTGTAGAAATATGCTCTTACAATATTGACGGTATGTAAACTTTTGAATTACTTTTTAGGTAGCCTTAAAGCTTCCAATTCAAGAATTTCTTATTTTGTGCAATGACATAATCTCAAAATATCCTGTGTTGCAATTTTTGCCTAATTTCCCATCTCCAGTCACTGCACACTTTTGCTTACATTGCCACATTCGTAACATATGCTATGATTCCTACCAATTTGAAGCGTTTTGTCCATTCCTCATAAATTGGATGTGGTCGTATTTATTATTTCATTAACAAAAGTTAACAAAGTGCTGAGCATACACACGCTGGTCATGAAAGGTTTGATGTAATTATGCATTTGTTATTATTCAATTCTACTAGATTAAGGGTAGAATTGTGAGTATGATGCCACATTCTTAAATGGTGACCAGTCTAGATACTTTTTATGTTTCTTTCTTGTTTTTCCCGCATAACTGTGTTTGGCAGATTAACCTGCCAAACTCTTGGCCTCTCCTGAAGTTCTCCTCTGTGGTTCATTCAGTATCATATTTTGTTGCAATTGCTCATTTATCCTGACTTGACGTTTTCTATGGAAAGACCCTGAATTCTTTCCCAGCCGTAAAGTAGAGCAAAAGAACAGCCACTTGTGCCCTTTCTGTCTACGTAAACTATATTAAGGTAGACCCTACCTTGTTTTAAATTAATAAATTTTGTGAACTTACTGGAATTAGGAACATAATTGCAAAATAATTTCCAAAGAATGTTGACTTGAAGTTTTAAATGAACAGATTTTGTTTGTTCTTATTCCTCTTGCTATTAGCTGAATTAACCAACTTCTTTTCTGGAACAGAAAGCAAAAAGTTTAACGCCTGTTTTGTGTATGTAGTATTAAACTGGAAAACCACGTGCCCGCATGTTTGTACTGGTTGTGTTTGCTCAAACAGGAAGCTGCTGCAGCCTCGTTTCCCTTTTCTAACCATCGACTTCTCCAACTCGGTACCAACCGATTATCAGTACAGATTGCTGGGAACAGGCAATGCCATTGCATGAGGATGGCTTTCAGACAGACCTGCTGGATGCCCGTTTAGAACAAATTGGCCTGGGTAAGAACCGAAGGGTTTCGCAGCTGCCGGGAGATGCCATTTCTGTGTCACACAGTGGAAAAGCAGTGAATTGGTTCCCTTGATAGTGTTTTGAGGCCAAGGGTTTGAGTGGGGCCACCTGTAAAGCTCAAAGGTCATTAGGTTTGTGTAGCATTTTCTCTCCCATTCTGAGTTTGGATGTTTTGCTTAATTCAATCTCCATGGAAGGGGGAGGTGGAAAAAAGATTTGGTTTTGGTTATCTTGATCCTCACTTTATCTTGATCCTCACTCAGCTTCTGACCCAGCTGAGAAGAGTTCTGTTTCAGAAGTGCACTGTGATAAATGCTGGTTGTGAATGGAAAAAAACAATTCTGGATATTTATTCAATCCGAGTTGAAATCCAGGGTTCATTTTCCTCTTTGGCTTCTGTTTTATCCTCCGATTACAAAACTAAGGTGACTGCAGCAGGAACAGCAGGGGAGAGGAAGCGCCCCAAATCCTTCCTTCCCCGCAGCCTGGCCCACTGCAGAGAGGGCAGAGGTGGCCCTGTGCCACCATCGCTGTGACCCGGGCACGGCGCGTGCTCGTCCTGCTAGGGAAAAGCCCTCGTTTGGCCCTGCAGTTACTGGGGCGACTTCCTAACCACTGCTGGTTCCTGGGGACTGCGCTCCCTTCGGCTGGATTTAGCCCCTGGCTCTCCCAGACTGACGTTAATTTAGCTTGGGAGCAAAGCTAAATTACGGTTAGCTGTTTTGTGCCAAAAGGAGGGGTTTTAGGTGAAACTGAAAACGGATCTGCTTGCAACCCAGTTCCCTTCAGACAAACAGAAAACTAGACTTGTCCCAGCTCTACCACAAGTGGCGTCGAAGTCAGAGGCAGGAAAGCTTTTGCAGGGCCTAATAAAAGGCCTATAGAAAGTGCAAAGATGCTGTTTGAAACTTAAAGATAGCATGGGCGGTTTTTCAAAACCAAGTTCCTTAGTTAGGGCACTATGCACATGCAGAAGGAAAAAAAAGCTACTGAGAATGGACAGAATGTCTGTGAATTTAAACATTCTCTGGCAACATTGCACTGTCATCACCTGACCCTTTCCAGATTTCTTGGTGTTTATCAGGAAATCTGTTTCTGGTCTCTTTCATAAAAATGTGGTTTTGAAGAGAGAAGGAAAATAAGGTTTGAAGTATGATGGCAAAGAACTGTAATCCTTTGTAACATCAACTATTTCCCCAAAATGAACCTGCACAAGAATTAAGAAGGGCACTTCCTACATCCACATGAATGTCAATGACAGCCAGTGACATTTGGGGCATTTGATTCCAGAACACTCTAAAGGATTGAGAAATGAGACTCGCAGAGAGAGAAGAAGCCTTAGGCCTTTCTGATGCTACTAAACACCCCAGTACTTATTTGAACATCTTTATTTTTGTTTTTTCTTGGAACAGATCATATAAACACAGGTGACCTGTGGGTGAAGATGGACTTGCGCTGCAGGTAGCAAGTGGCCCTTGATGTGTGCAGCTTCCTGGGATTCTGTAAGTCCTTGGCCCTCGGATACACCTGGTGACACGGACACTCTGTGGAGCAGGCCCTGCACAGGCAGGGAAATCCCAGGCTTAAACTACCTTCCCAAGGGGACCTCGCAGATGCAGTTGAGGAAGCTGCTTTGTAGGTTTGTTCTCAGTTTTGTTTGCAGTAACCGCCAGGATGGAGACTCCACTGCATCTTGGGGCAACCTGTTCCAGTGCTCAGCCACCCTCATGGTAAAGAAGCGTTCGAGCGGCATTTCAGTGTGTGCCACTGCCCCTCGTCTGGTCACTGGCACCACTCAGCACCCTTTACACCTTTACAGCCAGGTATTTATACACCAGGATGATCCCCCTGAGCCTTCTGCAGGCCAGCCTGTCCCCTCCCCTCATTTGGGAGGTGTTCCAGTCCCTTCTGCATCCTTGTGGCCCTAAGATTTCTTGCTGCAAAGAACTATTTCACATCACGTAAAAGAAAAAGACTTCACATCTTTCCACGCCAAAAAAGTGTAAAGAAAATAATTCGCTGACGCGAATTTAGTAGTATAATAGGAATTATTAAAATAATTAATGTTTTAATTTAACATAACATTTTCATTACAGGAGCCTGACTTCCCATCACTGTTAGCATATTACAGAATACTTTGTTCTGCTCATAATCCTGTTCATTTCATCAGAGACAAGGTACCAGTCAATACAATTGTGGAGGTCAGAAACCTGTAAATGTGGGAAAGCACATTGCATTAGAAAAAAAATGAAAGCATGTCAATAAACATATGATCAAATGGTACTCACATTAAAAAGCAGTTCAATAGCATCAATAGCCATTACAGGAGGAAGAAAAAGTATTGTAGAATTTTGCAAAGCACTGTCTTTACTTTGTTTTTTATTTCATTTATAACCGGTATGTAATGAAAAATGATAAATGTAAGAAATTTCTTGAGGTAAATAGCATAATAATGTATATAGAACATCAAGATAAAACATTTCGTAAGAAAAATGAGTGTTCTTAAAATAATGAGAGCAGACTCGAAAATCTTCACTGTAGCAAAAAGATTACAGCCAAAATACTTTCAAAAAGCTGTTCATAACCTTGTATAGATACAGGGACAGCAAGGCAGTAGTTAGATTGAGGAGGACAGTGGTGCTTTCAAGCACGTGCTTGAATCTTTGCTGGATGAAATGTAGTTTGTGCAGAGAAGCTCTAGTGCTGCCCTTGTCCGAGCATGAATTTACAGGAATATGAATCCATTGCTCCACCAGCACAGAGCCTGATGCAGGATTGCAGCCCTTGTTACAGACGGGAATAAAGTGCAAGAGGAACAGATTCACTGGAGGAAGAAGATGGGAGATCTACAGCTGCTGCTAGTCAAAGCCATCCAGCTGTGTGCTTGTCACTGACACCTTGTTACCTGGTTGGCAATTCAAGAGAGAGAAGAGCTTTTCCGATGTGGCACTGGTAATGCATCACTTTCTTCCAACAACAAGAAATTCCACTGAAACCAGGATTTTAACGTGTTTCCTACAGCTGCTCTCCCTGTGCCCTTCTCACTGCCCAGCCTCTGCTTGTCCCCCTTCACAGACTCCTGCTGAGAAGCTTTCTGCTCCTTCCTGGAGGGACAGCAGATACACCCAAACATCCTTCTCAGAGTAGCAAGGGAATAGGGAAAGGGAAGCTATCACCAACTCTATGGAAACAGCAGATACACCCAAACATCCTTCTCTGAGTAGCAAGGGATCCGATAGCTTCCCTTTCCCTATCACCAACTCTATGGAGTTGAATTATTGAAAACAGAAACTTAGTTGGCTAGAAGACAGTTTTAATTGGAGGAATGTTTCTGTGTTTTAAAGTAAGCAAGTCTGGTAAAGGCATATTATAAACTCAAATTAACTGTGGTAAAGTACCAAGAAATCACCTTAAGAACGTCTCCCTGCATCTGTCCCATCTCCTAGGACTTTTTGTCCTCTGGCTTTTCAAGTCAGTCCAGAAAGAGGGAGTTTGTCTGATGCTGACAAATGCAGGATATGTTGGTCTTGACTTTATAGGAGAAAAATCGTTCCCCAGCATGTTATTGGCAGCCCAAGTTTGGTGTCATTTAGCCAGCTGAAGAGAAAAAAATAGGCCATTGATTAGTCTGCAACAGCCTGGGGCCTCTGTATTTTAATTACATGTGTTATTTTGGACTGATTTCATCCCTGGTGAAGCATCACTAACCTAAAATAGAGAAATTTCACCAACGTATTTTTGTTCTCTAAATTATTAATACATTTAGCAGTGTTGTGAATAATTCTGTTTCCTAAAACTAACATTCAGTTTTATGTAAAAAGTGGTATTTGGAGACTTAAGAGAATCCTGAAGACCAAAAAGTTTTGTATCCTGTGACATAATCAGAAGCTGTTCCTAGTCAGAGGTATCTGATAGATTTTGCTATTACCCATCTTGCTACAAATTTTGCCTGTGTGTCAAACTTTTGTAAGCAAAACAGAAGTCTCTTGACTTTTGGGGGCTCTTTTCAAGCAGTGAAGAAAGAAGAGATTTATTTTTTCCTGATAGCTCTTAATGCAGACAGGAGCTTTAAACAGTTATTGAAATTTATTGTTCCAGCACACGAGACCTTCCTCCAGTGCAGCACTGTGGTTTTGTACTTAGTGTGAGAAAGCCGGTTGCTTTGCTTGATTTCCCAGGAGGTAAATGTGATTATCAGTAACATTGCTGCCATGTGCTCTCTCCGTAGGGACTGGATTATGGCACCCAAGCCCAGGAGGTCCACAGTAAGGTCGCTCGCTTCTGGATGGGGCTGTTTGCGGGACCTGTCCTGTCAAGGCCTGGCTGCCAGAGCAGATGTAGGTTTATTTTCCTTCCGGGGGGGTATCTGACCACAGGTGCATGAGACATTTCTTCAAGGAAGCCTCTGAAGAGAAGCCTTTTGTTTGGGCACTTCGTACCAAAAGGGTGAGACTTCCCAGGCGGGTTTCCCAGCTGGAAACGAACGGCCTGGGGAGGAGAGTCCCTGCACTCCTGTGTGTGCAGCAGCCGCTCGCCCAGGGCAGGCTGAGCTGCGCGGGCGCCGCCGCCCGCAGCGCTTCCCGCCGCCGCGCGCAGGAGCCGGCGCTGGGAGCAACCAGACACATTCCCGAGTGGAGAGCGTCCCGGGATGGGCAGGCAGCGCCCTGGCCTCGCCGGACCCCTGCTCGCCTTCTTCCTCCAGGCTGCCAGGGCCGCAGACCTGCCAGGCTCCCGGGCGCAGCTCCTGGAGGAGGATGCTCTTCCGGAGAACGCCAGCTGGGATGCCGAGGAAGCCCAGGGGAATGAATCCTTGGAGCATGCATTTTTCTCTGTGGATTACCAGCATGTCCAAGTCCCTTTTGAAATCACGCTCTGGATCATGCTTGCGTCTTTGGCCAAAATAGGTAAGGTACAAAAATCTGGAGAGGACAAGGTTCTCCATGGGGTCAAGGAGGGTAAGGTATAGGGAAAAGTAGCTCCTGTTTCATTTATTTTCCAGAAGTCCAAGCACCATGAGAAGGAATGGGGCTGGGAAGGAGAGTCCTTTCCTGAACTACTCTCTACTAGTGGGACCAAAAAGAAAAGGACAAGCAGAGTTTTGTCTTTAGAGTTCAAAGCTGTCTGGCATGCAAGCCAAACAGGTGATCTCAGGGTCTGAGGATGTGCCCCCTCCTGTATATCATATATATAGGATAGATATACTGTACTTAGGGAAGAAAGTTCCTGTCCAGTTGCTTTCTAGGTCCAATGTTTTGTCATATAGAAGTTTATATTTGCACATCCTGTTTATATTAGCAGCAAAAACTACCAGGGATCCAGGAGAGGAAGGAAGGGAGGAATATCTTTTGGTGAATTGTTCTCTGAGACTTAAGGTCTGTAAATATATATGTTTATGTGCTACTAATAATATAACTTATTATTTTTATTACTTTATTATCACTTTACTAACCAAAAAGTAACCTTCTGAATGTCATAGCATGGAATGTTTCCGCATCCAAATGAGAACCTGAAGTTGTTTAGGTGGTTTGGCTAATGAGATAATAAGGACTATTTCTCTCGATCTGTTTTCAGGGTTTCATCTCTATAACAAGCTGCCTTCTGTTGTTCCGGAAAGCTGTTTATTGATATTTGTAGGACTCATTATGGGTGGAATCATCTATGGCTTAAATGACAAATCCCCACCGGTTATGGACAGTGATATCTTTTTCCTCTACCTGCTGCCACCTATTGTCCTTGATGCAGGATATTTCATGCCCAGCCGTCCCTTTTTTGAGAATATTGGCACTATTCTCCTGTATGCTGTTGTGGGAACAATATGGAACGTGTTTGGGATTGGCTTTTCGCTGTATGGGATCTGCCAAGTGAAATCTTTCCACCTGCAGGATGTGTCGTTGCTCCATAACCTCTTGTTTGGCAGTCTGATAGCTGCTGTGGATCCCGTAGCAGTGTTGGCTGTGTTTGAAGAGATACATGTCAACGAAAAGCTGCACATTTTGGTCTTTGGTGAATCACTCCTGAATGATGCAGTGACCGTGGTAAGGACTAGCTTTTATTTTCAGTATTTAGTGTCCAAGGAGGGATAGTCTTGTGTTGAGAGGTGGGACCTGGGATCTGCAGTGGGAAGGGGCCTCCTCTAGCAGAGGACTCCTTGCCCAGGTGTCTGCCCTCCAGCTCTGGAAAACATTTGGGTGAACAACTGTCTTCACCTTAAGTAGACCCGAGGATCTGGCATATAAGTCTGGAGATAAAAGGTGCCACCTTGTTAGCCACCTGCTCTCCAAAGAAGAATACAGACTTCTGAACTCACAGAAATGTCAGCAACATATTTTAATGTTACTGCTGTGTGTGCTAGTGCCTGGCTAATGGCTGTTTTTCCTCTCTCATTTTTCATCCAGGTGCTCTACAAGCTGTTTAGATCTTTCTGTGAAATGCCAGCCATCAAAACTATGGATGTTTTGGCTGGAGTTGGAAAATTCTTTGTGGTTGGCATAGGAGGAATTTTAGTTGGTCTTGCTTTTGGGATGATTGCTGCCTTTACCACGCGCTTTACCAA
>NW_010586885.1:0-34669 GCF_000705375.1 Tinamus guttatus | reverse complement strand
CGCTCTTTGTCTTCCTGTACAGTTATCTGTCCTATCTCACGGCAGAAATGTTCCACCTTTCTGGCATTGTGGCGTAAGTATGTCCGTGAACATTTCATTTACTTGTAAGCAGGGGATAATGCATTATAAGAAGCAGATCTGGGCTTGAAAAATAATTAAATTGCAAAAAAAAAAAAGTCAGTTTACTTGTAAGCAGGGGATAATGCATTGTAAGAAGCAGATCTGGGCCGTTTCTTTCCTTGAAAAATAATTTAATTGAAAAAAAAAACAATTTTATGTAGACCAAAAAGTTTGTCAGTGCAACCCAATCTGCTAAAGAGTCTGTGCATATATGTTTTAGCTTTTGTATTTTTTACCTTGTCCTAATGTCACTGTCCCTCCTTGAAAACACTTTCTTCTCCAATTATAGTTTTTAATGGGAATGAGGAAAAACAAATAATTATTTTAAGATGAAAGAAATGGCATGTTTTGTTTTGCCTTTTTTTTTTAGTTTGAATGCCAAGCCTTTTTTTTTTTTTAGTTTGAATGCCAAGCTAAGGAATCAGTAGCTCATATAAGGTGGAAGTGCATCTTTATTCAAAACATTTTTTTCCTGTTTATGTCTTGTTCACTATTCCAACCGAGTATCTAATATGCATTTCCTATATCATTACTGATTTTCTCAGTGCTTTAAATATAGCAGAAATTAAAATAGCTCTTGTTCATTACTTTTGCCTTGGTCCATAGTATTGGTCCATAACTCTGAATGTAGTATTATGGCAAGGAAGACACATTAATGGCTCACTGATGAGCAAAGAAAGAAGATGGCCCTTATTCTGCTTTCATTAACCACAGTGCAAATTGGGAGCAAGAGCACAGCAGCCAACTGTCCCTTACTGAAATGAAGGGTTGTGGAGGAGAGAATAGAAGTCTTTCGTTTTACGCAGGTTACCAAACCACAACTAGATGGTAACTCCTTTCAGAAGTCACGGAGACCATGATTAGTTTCTTTCAATAGTTGAGCTGAAAAATGACAGCAGTTTTTGCTGCCTTTCCACAGAGAGCTGTTCAAACCGTGTTGCGAATATGCAACAGACTGCCTTGAGTCACTGCCGTACCCATGTGCTCTGTAACTGGAACAGCTGATGAAAGTTTTCTCCTGAAAGTTTTTTATTTCTCCCTGCACTTGGGCTTGAATTCTGCCTCGCACTTTGATAGTGAAAAGGCAGGGACAGGTATGGTCTTCCTTTCCCGCCTGAAGTTTCCCAGCTGATACTTGCTGTTTTGAGGCAGGAGTCAAAGCACATCCAAGCTTTTAAACATCCTCAGCTCCAAATTTTACCAAGTTATCCAGACTTGGCATAGGTTTCCCTTATAGGAAGTACTGAAGAAATAAGCGCAAATCAAAAATGTAAAAATTACCCACTAAAAGGAAGGAAATGATGGGGAGGAAAAAGAGGTAATTAAACAAGGGAACTTCTGCCACTTTATGCAAATCAACTCTGCCCATTCACAAACTGTCCTGCTCAGTAGGAGCCATGACGCAACCCTGTTTTTTCCACCAAAATCCAAATAATGCAAAGAATCCCGTGTGAAATTCTGTACTTAAATGTGCTATTTTCACTGCAAAGCAGAAGCTGCCTGGCTATTTTCATGATAGCTACTGGTAAGAGACTGCTGTATGGCTAAATGACTGCTAAGGCCAACATCTGCTTGGACACCTCTTTACATCTGTCCTGGCTACAGTTTTTTTTCAAGTCTGGGTGCCAGACCCATGTTCACCTCTTCCAGCTGAGGATCTACCTCTGCAGACTTATTTACCTGTGATGTAGAGTTTAAGGAGAGTTACCATGCAGTCACCTGAGGTAGGTTTTTGCAGTGCTATAGAAGCCCCATGGGGACAGCCTAACTGCATGGCAAAGGCATTGTAACAACTCTGGTCTCCAAGAGGAGCAGGTTTCCATGAAATCGTGGTTCACTAGGGGTCATGATACACTGGGGATCCTCATGGAGGAAGAATGACCTTCTATGAGCCATAAACTCGTGCCCAGGGTAGCTATGCAGTGCCTCCCATTTGCATGAAGCTCTCTGGCCCCTGCTGTCCCACCAGTTCTCTAGCATAGAACCAGTGAAGAATTCCATGGGGTTTGGCATGTCCTACATTAGAAGGAAGCCAGGCCTTTGGTGCAAGAGCAATATGTACCAAACAGCACCGCAAATCAGCGCTCAGAAACAAGTTCCTTTCATCAGTGGTGGTTCAATATTTAGAACAACATGTTGTGTTGAAAAATGGAGCTTTGACGTTCTAAGTACTAAATGGTTTTGACCTTCTAAGGTTGCTAGACTAAAAGAGTATTGATTTGAAAAGCTGATGAGGTAGTTTAACCACATGTACCCTGTAACTTGAAGAACCAATTATCCATGAGAAATTACAAGGCAGAAGTTTTAATTGGTGTAATATGGTTCTGAAGTGACCTTGGATATACATGAGAAAGAAAGATGTGCTGAGTGTAGTGACACTGTAATTCCCTCAGAAACAGGCGTTTTTTTCTTTTCTTAAGGACTGTCAATTTTGTGTGCCTGTGTGGAAAAACTAATTGTTTTATTTTCATTTTCACAGCATCATTGCTTGTGCTATGGGCATGAAACGTTATGTGGAGGCCAACATCTCTCTGAAATCCCACACCACAATCAAGTACTTCATGAAGATGTGGAGCAGTGTCAGTGATACGCTCATCTTCATCTTCCTTGGGGTTTCCACCATTGGAGAAAACCATGAGTGGAACTGGCCGTATATTTTCTTCACTGTCATTTTCTGTCTCATTTGGAGAGCACTAGGTATGGCGAAAAGATGGATTTTTATTTCTGGGAATGAAACGTAATTTCATTAAGAGAGAGAATGGCTGGGGCAGAGGGACTTTGAAGAGTACTGACATTCTGCAATTCGGAATATGGCTTTTACTTCTAGTTTCTGATTAGTGAGATAATTCCTTCTGTTTTCTTATCTTATGTCCCATTCATTTTTTCCTTTCTTTGCATGGAAAATGTGATGGACTTTCTGCATTTTCATATTTGATGAGATAAACAGGTACTTGATCTTAAAGAGCAGAGGCTTTATCTTCCTGATATAATTCAGGAAAAAAGTCAGTTCAGGTCCCACAGTATTCTGGGCTTCCAGAAGAACAGATGCACTATTTTACTGTTGTCTCTGGTTGTATCTCGTGCTGGTTTGGTGTTCACAAAGGCTGATTCACCATTGCCTTTCACAGCGTGCAGTTAGTGATGCCTGTGAGTAGAGAGTGACTTAGTTCACTGAATTTAATACTGTGTTTAATAATGTATAAAGATTTTTTCAAAGGGCAAGCTGAGTGCTGAACTCCATAATGGTGCTATTTTGCTATGTTCTTCCTTTGCCCTTCTCATTTATTGATATTTTTATAAATTAACTATATGTCCACAGATACAACAGAGCATACATTTTGGCAAGGAATCTGACAGAAAAAAACATTCAAAGGGATTTATGTTTACAAGTGACTGAGTCAAACCAAATGATAATTTACTTGAACTCAAATTTGATAGGCATTTCAAGCAATTGCTTAAATAGGACAGGCCATGATTAACAAGATATAGCAGAATGTGTTTTATTAGCTGTTAATACATGCCAAGATTTGTTTTAATGACTCTGCACCATAAATGCACTTGGAAGTGTGCTTATTAGTCAGCTGTACATACGTACAACTGGTTTATTATGATTAAATATGTTTGTCTTCTGTTAAACCATTTGCTTAAATAAAAAGCAAAGTTCTGAGTTATTTTTGACTTAGTTTGAAACCTCTTTTTTGCAAGAGGTAAGGAACGTTAACAGTAACATTAGAAAAGCACTTAAAATCCTCCAGCTCTCCAAACACTGCTATTCTGAACATGTTCTCTAGTTATGTAATACCTGATCTGAGAAGGACTCACGGGGGCTACAGCCAGGGAATAAAACATCCTGTGCAAGCAAAATCCCCCTGAACGGAGTAGGAACTGTGAGCATATAAACCCGGGCTGGAAATCACCTTGCATATCTGATCTGGTGTAGGGCTTCCCTCCTCTACCCAGCTTGTCAGCAGCTTTTTGTGGAAGGATGTCAGGGTGTAGTACACCGAGGCCACGCGCAGAACCCGGGAACGCGGGCGGAAAAGCCCCTGGAGGCAGTGGAGGAGCCCAGGCACTGACCTGCTCAGGCCTGGAAGCGGCCGTGCTCACGGGCACGGCTCCAGAAATGCGACATCCATGGAGATTTCCTCCAACCTGCAGGACTTTCTGGCTGCTGGTTCTGGTTTTAGTGCAGAAGTTGCCCCTTAGCCCTTGATAGGCTGTAGTCCAAAACTTCTCGATGTAGACTAGAGCTTAGGTTTCATATTTTGTAGGTTTGGTGCTTCATAGCTGGCTCCTTTTCTTCTCCATGAGTATTTGCAGATCACTCCTACCAGCAAGGGATCACAGATCATGGTAAAATGCTCAGGTAAAGGTGTAAGAAACTGGATGCTGCTGGCCAAGTGGTTCTGCCTTAGCTGCTTTCAGGACTGCATCCACCAGAACCCTCCTTGGCTTATGTCAGTTTAAATGAGAAATGACTCCACTGAGGCTGGGGGACTGGGATCCCTTTGACATAAGAGATCATATAAAAAGCAAAATATTTGTATTATCTGACAGCAGTAGTATTCACCTGTTACGCAAAGTGCAAGGAGGTACATCTCCAGGAGAAAATATAATCTGTCCAAAATAACTGACTATGTCTCATCTCTTGGGGAAAAATATGGCCTTGAATTAGGGTAGGGAATGCAAATAATTCATGAAGAAGGATTCAATTAAAACAAAGGCCAGGGTATCCACTCAAGTAGATTTTTTTTTTTTTCCTACTGTATCAGTGGTGCTGCCGGAGCTTGCAATAGCTGAAGCTCCGGGCTGAGGTTCATGTTTAGGTCTAGGAAAGCTGCTTGTTATCAGCCTTTCCTTCCTCATTAAAATAATTTGAGTGTGATCTTGTGGTTCCATTTGGCTCTTGTTTCTCCGTGGAATACGTTACTACACAGCATTTGTTTGAGCTGAAAGTTACCAAGAACCCTGAAACTGAAATATTTCAATATATCATCTTTTCTTCTTGGTAGCAGTTCTATGGTATTCCAAGGACTGGGAAGTATTGCCAGGTTCAGTTAAACAAGTTCACTATTTTTGAGCATCCACACATTTTTTTTTTTTAATTTATTTTCTTGAAATAGTTCTCCCGTATGATTGAAGTTTGGTTATTTTTAGCTTCTGTGTGTGGGAAGGTGTCTGATATGTATATTACACATGCAATATATTTTGAAATTTATTTCTTCACTGACCCTTTACAAGCACCCGTTAGAAAATCAATAATGATGCGGGTTGAACTAATTCCTAGCAAAAGTCAATGACAGTCTGTGTTACCAACTCTCAAAATGGCCATTAATCTTCAGAAAGTGAAGTGTTTATCATATCCGTGGATATTAGGATCAGATACTGCTTACAAATTTAAGGCCCAAACTCACCTCACTTGCACAGTGTCCTTTGACTTCATTCAGGTAAATTCTCATTCAAACTGGTCCTAGGGAGCTCTGAAGCAGCCTGCAAAGTGTTGGTTATTTAAGCAGATATCTGTCAAATGGATATTGTCACATCACTAGCTCCCTCTGACTTTCTGCAGCTTTATGCACATGTTTGTGTTTGCAAAGATTATAAATAACATCAATTGGGGTGTCATTTTATATAGTCTACAGTTTGCCCAGTATAAATCCTGATCAGAGAAAAATTCCTGTAGAGGCAATATTCATGTAGGTAGAATATTTATCAAATATTTACAGTGCCTTGGCTGTTGCTTGGAAACTTCCAAATGGGAACGTAACTAAATTATTATTGACGATTTGCCTCGAGAGTATTTGTAATTAACCAATTCAATCCTTCATTATTACTGTTAAGAATAAATCAATTAATATTTCAGTTCCATCCTCAGAATCTTCAACTATATCGTTACACTAGTCACTGTAATATTTGGGCTGGCACATGACCATAAGAGTTGCCCTAAAGACTTTTAATTAACTAATGTTGAAATGCATGTGCTAGTATGTCTTATGCTGCCAGTAGTTATTGATGGTTCAGTGTTTAGCTGATGCTTAGCACTTGCTCCAAGCAAACTCTATTTTCTGGGAACTCTTGGTCATGGCAGAGGACTAATAGTAAAGCCCTTTGCAGAGCTCAGAGCTCTTCTAAAGGGAGCTCCAGTTTCGTAACTGGACTATGTTGGGCCCAAAGCTGAAAACAAGCCAAGAGAAGTTGCTACCAGATGAGTTACCTGAAATTTTGTAGTTGTACAACAACTGTTTGTTGTGTCACCAGTACCACAGACTGTGGCCAGTCAATGGGGTTTGCTGGCAAACATGTTTGGGGCAAAGACCTTTAACCAGACGGGTTAAATGTGAATCCACTGGACCTGATTAGAAGTAAAGCCAATGACACTGGTAATACATTGTGTATATGGGGAGGGAACCTCTGCCCCGACCAGATCTTAATGATTACTGCTTCCCACTTTAATGCCTTTTTATTTTATTTATTTATTTATTTATTTATTACTATAAATGTATCATTCTTTTAAGAGTTGTACCTAAATTCTATTTTGGTTTAATCAGTTTCCATCTTCTTTCCTGCTTTTCAGGGGTTCTTGTGCTGACTTTCTTCGTGAACAGATTTCATGTCAACACTGTGACTGGCAAAGACCAATTTATTATAGCATATGGGGGTCTCCGAGGGGCAATCTGTTTCTCTTTAGTTTTCTTGCTTCCTGACTTTCATAGAAAGAAGCTCTTCATTGCAGCAACCACAGTTGTCATCCTCTTCACCGTGTTTGTACAGGTAAAAAATACTCTCACCATGAAAATATATCACTAGCAGACATAGAGAATGACCGCGTTGTGAGGTTGATTTAATAGTTATTGGTTTATAACATCTACGGTAGCATTTTCCTTGATAACAAGTCCCATCTTTGATCTGGCCCAGCCTTGTTGGGATAGCAATGGTGAAAATCTGGAAGAGTGATCATTTCCACTCTGAATTGATACCTCAACATGTTTTATAAACTCTAAATAAAACTCTACAGATAGAGATGGATATCTGACTGAGGTGAGAGCCACGTGTTATTGTAGACCTTGTGAAAAGAGGAGTCCTAAAGCGAAACCCTACCTGAGCCATGCTGTGAAGAAGGTCAGATTTCACAGCCCCAAAGAGGGGAGGCTGAAAGATACTAAAGGCTGAACCTGGACAGCGAGGATTTTAAGAGTGGCTTTTGGTTTTGGTCATCTCAGATTTGGCATTTCAGAGAGGAGCAGTTTAAGAGGCCTAATTTTGAGAGCGTCTTCCTCATTTTCTGAGAGTGAGTCCCATTTTGCTGGAGCATCCAACAGCTGAAGCAACCATTATCATTAGTTGCTTCTGGAAATGTTTTGTATGTATGTCTGAGATGTTCTCATGTTCCTGCAGCAAAGCAGCTGTAGTTATCTCATGGTGACTCAGAAGGAAGGGGATAGCTTTAAGGCTTCTAGTGGAAAAAAATTGGGTGTGTGACTTGTTATAAAAGCGAGCAAAATCAGAAGCAATACAATCTTAGCCTATTTCATTTATTGTTTATTTGCCTTTGAATTTTCTTTTATAACTCATTTACTAAGGCCTGTTGCTTCCTGCTTTTACTTTCTGCCCCAGTGAATGTTGAGCTGTTTGCACCACCCAGTGCAAAAGCTTCTGCAACCTCCCTCTTTCATGGCCTGACCTGGGACCTGCTCCCCACTGCCAGGATAAGGAGAGGAAGGTTTATCTCCCACAGCACTGGGGTCTGCTCCCAGACTGGGGGTTGGTGCTTAAATCACTCCTGTACATTGGCCTTTTTTTTTTTTTTTTTCTTCTTCTTTCTACTGTGAGTGTTTTTGCAGAGCTCAGTGCAGCGAGGATGCCATGGGACCACCTGCAGCTTCAGCTGCTCCTAGGGAGCATTTGGGAGATGCTGTTTCTGAATCCTGCCCACACTTTGGCTGTGCACAGGGACCCAGGCTGGGCAGGCTTGCTGGGGCAGACACAGGGCTTCGGGTCCTCTGAGAACTTCCAGAGCAAAGATCCTCCACTCAGTCTCCTTTTGGGTTAAGAAGCCAGAGTAGTTTGGATATCAAGTTTCTGAATTCCACGTAGCTTGTCCAGAAGTTGCTGGTTTGAATGTGGTGCTTTATGTTTGTGCTCTGTAACCACTGAAGAAGAATGATGAAAAGGGATCCAGAATATGCAGTTGTCCCTTCTCCTGAAAGACAAGAGGTACCATAAATATGACTAAACAAGGTGCAAAATCTACTTTTATCCTGCTTTGTTTTGTTTTAATGAGGCATCTGCCATAGGCTTCCAGTAAACTGAAGCTTGTGCCTGTCCTGTTGCTGTTTCTATTGATATAGCAGCAGGTTTTGCGTCAGTCTGGCAGGAGAATCCTGGAACTCTTAACAGGAATAAATGGCAGTTTTGCTAAAATGGGTCCCAACAGAAAGTTTGGAAAGTTACCTTCAACATTTTACTTTCTTGGAGTTTTCTTGTACATAAATTGCTGTTGTTTCACTGGTAGCTTTCTCATTACTAAGAGTTTTTATTTATAACTGATTCTTAATTAAGCTGCCTCCAGCTCTGTGAAAGGTTTTCTCTCCTTTAGGCACTGGCTGAGATTTAAGGGAATTATTTTGTTTCAAGGAACACCCCTGAACCCTCGTGCTGTTCACTGAGAAGTGCACAGAGCCCAGACGCAGCGCTCAGCATTGCCATGACATCTAGTGGTAACAACATTCCTGCACATTTCCACGAGCTCGGGATTTTAGATCCGTTTCTGTGCTGTGCTCGGCCTCGCTAACCCTGCGCCCAGGCAGCAGCCAGGCTGCAATGGCAGCTCTCCTTCCAGAGCTGCTCTGGTGCCTCATTTCACCTGCCATGCCCATGTTTCAAACGAGAATTTGATTAAAAATGACAGTCACCTGACCCAGAAAAGAGCAAGACGTCCTCAAAATCATGCAATTGAGGTCAAACTTTTTTTTTTTTTCTCAGACTGAGTGATTATGGGAAGTACAAAATGGTGACTGATACTCTCCCCTCCTGCAGTGCAGACGGAGCAGACTAAGCAGGTCACCACGGGAGATGGAGCAAGCGGGTGGGTGGTGTGTATGGAATAATGGCATTTAGAAAAGCTCCATGGGAGCTTCCTTCACTCAAGTGCACAAGGTCCATGCAGATTCATTGACCCAGGGCCTGCCCTCCTCCTCCTTGCAGCCCTCAGCCCACTTTCCTGCCATCAGACAGAAGGGATGAAGCAGCTGTTGGGGCTTCAGAAGACTTGAGGTCACGGTGACAGCTGCAAAGTGGCCTCATGGCTGAGCGACACCCTGCGACAACGAATTCCTTCCACTTGGCCTCCCTTGAACCCCGTGGCCATCGGTTGTGAGTCAGGCCGTGCGGAGGGAGCACAGATTTATTCTAGGATTGACTCTATGCAGCGGAATTTCTCCACATCCTCCTAATCCAAGTTATTAGCTGAAAAAATCAATATTGAGTGTGATGTGCCAATAGGCCTGGAGCCGAGCCCCATAGGGCAGCTGGACGAGGCAGTTTGCAGGCCTCTTGTTGCAGACTGAAAGACGTGAGCAGGGGCCAGGGGGTAGAGAGAGTGCAGTTAGGTGGAGGCTGACAAGTTTTAAGATGCAAATGTGGGTCAGAAATTGAAAAGATACGGTCACTAGGCACGTCCGTTCATGCAGAGCCGCTCTTGAGTCGCAGACAAAGGTTGTTCTAAGGCAGCAGCTCCATTCTGCGGAAGCTTCGGAAAATCCTTCCCAGGACTGGGAAAGGGCTTTTGTGTAGCCTCAAAGCTCGGCTGGTGATGTCATCTCCATGCTGAAGGGTGAGAGTTAAAGAGCATCCCCCATGGGTGCGTGTCAACGGGCCGACCCCGCGACCCTCGGCCATTCACGGGGAGCGCAGCCTCTGTAAAGGCAGCCTGTGCTCAGCTCCCACATACCTGCAGCGACAGCCGAGACCACCACAAGGATAACAACATGGAAACTTGCTTAAAAGCTGTACCAGAAAATGAACTTGCTATACCTCAGCATTTAAAAATTAGCAAAAATAATATGTGCAGATATTAAGGTGAACTTGTAGAAATCTGGGTGTTTTAAATCAGTCTGAACAGCTTCTTTAGTGAATGGCACTGCTGCCGGCCACGTCAGTGGATGCAGGATTGGAGTGAGGATCTTTAATATCCAGGTGCCCTTCATGTCATATTTCACTTTGGGTAGAAGGAACAGGCAGAAAAAAAACTGTCTACAAAGCAACTTCTTTGGTTAGTGGGCTGCTTTTGGTTTGCTTTGTTATTCTGGTCAACGAGTTTTCTTTATATTCACAGTGGCATTAATACTGACTTGGAGAGAGCTTTTCTGTGTTAAAACCGGATAGAAAGTGTGGGAGATCATCTGGGCCCCTGTGCACTGGTGCATGGCCAGCGAGGCCTCCTCTGGGAGTTTAAATCCACTTCATTTTCTTGGCTGTCCTGACAATGTTATCTAAAAAGGTTTGTGCTATACAGGCTAAAGACCCGGAATGCAGCCAGGTAGCCTTGTCCATACATGGATCCATCAGAGCATTATGTAACCCAGGAAATGTGGCTATTTTGGTCTTTCTAAACCAGTTGCATAAGTCTCTTCCCAGAGCAGGCCTGGTTAATAATTTTGAGGAGGTTGACTGAGCAATTGTGAAGTACTCAGTGGTTCCAGACAGGCCTGGATATATGCCACTCAGAGCAGAAAGTCCTCAAAAGAGCTGTGGGCTTGTCTGGAATGTCACAAAAGGGCCTCATTGTTCTTTCTTTCAGTGTGGTTTAAAAATTAAATACCATGTTCTCCACTTAAAGTTCACTTTTTCAAACTAGTGGCCTCTGACCTCTTTGAAATTGTTAAGAAACATAATTGTTGTGAAGAAATTTTTGTGTTGGGCCAACACGTACCCATTAGCTACTGAGTTACCGGTAGAAAAGCTTTGTGCAGGCCTTGGTACAGTCGTTAGTGTTGTGTGATATCCTGCTGGCAAGTTATCCTCATGGGTGAGGAACCTTCTGGAAGCAGTAGGAGATCTGCAGGTGTGCAGCTCTCTGAGGGTCTGGAAATGCTGCGTGTGATTCCCATGACATTCCTGAGGTGAAGAAGGGATGAAGAAACTGAGGTGTGTGGGTGTCTAAATTTGAGAATCCTGGTCAAAAAAAAAAAAAAAATCTGAAATGCCACTTTAGAATGAAAACAAACACAGCTGATTTTCTAGTCAAGACGAGACCAAACTTCATGGGTTCTACTTAATTTTTGTAATATCTGCTATTTCTAAATTTGTTAGATTGATGTTGTTTACTCTGAATAATGATGCATTTTTATTGCTATTAGCAATTAAAATGACACAGTAATTGTTACTGCAATTAAAAATGTGTTCCACCCTCCACTGTGCCAACATTCGTGACATTCAGAAATCATAATCATCAACCTCAATCATTTTTGCTGTAAACGTGGCCTAGAAAAGCAGTTTCATACAGAAGCAAGACTGAGAAGTGTATTAGAGCAGTGGTCTACAAGTTCCATTGTGAGGCTTAAAGGACTTTAGAGTTCTTCCCTTGGCCCTTCCCATCTGGTGGATACTCTGCCTACTAAGCCTAGCTACTTGCTGAGGATCTCTAGAGAGACAATCTGTGACACATAATGCTCAAAAAGTTAGTAAACCCGTCACTCGCTTCAGTGTGGGTAGTGGTTGTGTGTTGTGAAGTCCTGAGGCATTTGAACTTTGCACATTTCTGGCCTCTTTGCATCTGGGAGGCTGGAGCAATAACGAGTCGCAGACTCGGTCTTGAAATGTTCGGTTGAATTTTTGTGGTCTTTGAGATGTTAGAGGTTGGATTAGGAGAGCTCAACATTTCTGCTCTCTGCCTACTCCCGTCCTGAAGACTGTGCAGATGTGTTTTCCCACTGGCAAACTGTTACCATAGCTCTCCATGAGCAAAATGTTTGGATTACAGCTGAGTGAGTAGAATTTGTGGAGTTGTCAAAGCTTCACACATATTTTCTTCCTAATAAAAAAAAAAATCTGAAGAGAGGTCCTATCTAAAAAACCAGGCCTTGTTCTGATAGAAGTCATCGTTCCTGCTGCAGAGCCTGGCGTAGCTGCTGTTTGTATCCATGCTGGTTATTTTGCCCCAAAAAGGTCAGTGCGAGTGCCTAGAGAGCCCGTGATGTTGGACCTGATGTGAAGGGAGTCTGATTTCTCTGTTTGTGCTGCAGGGAATGACCATCCGTCCTCTCGTTGACTTACTAGATGTTAAGAAGAAGAGAGAGAGCGCTCCCACCGTGGGAGAGCAGATTCACATTCGGGTAAGTGACTCGTGGCCAGAGCCTTGCAACGGGCTGTGCCAAAGCCTGCAGTGCTCCTGAAATGCCCTGTGCCCGAGGGCCTCTGCCGCTTGCAGACTCCAGTGGATTTTATCTGAATTCTCTGCAGGTCAGTCTCTTTCCAGGTCCTGCACAGTTTTCTCATCATGGTTTAGTTTTTGTATTGAAATAGCATCTGATACTACCCCAGTCAGACTGACGTTGCATTAAGTGTTATACAAATGCAGCAGAAAAAGATGATCCTTCATACAAAAGTTTATATTTTAACCTAACCCCAGCTTTACTGCTTCTCTGAAAACAGTGAAAGAAAGAAAATGAGACTGAGGGTGGGATCTTCCATGTGATGACTGTTCACTAATCACAAACCCAATTTGGGATGGGGTTAGTCGAAGTTATAATCAGTATTTAACAAGAAAGAAGCTGAGATTTGAACAGTGGTCAGTGATCTTGTAACACAAAAATGGACTGAAACAGAAATGAACAACCAAATGCCCAAGTGAGAACTTATGAAAGCAGCTTAGCTGTAGTATTTGTGTGTTTGTATGTCCTGAATGTCTGGATCACACCTCTCCATTTCCATGGCAAAACTCTAAAGACTGCTGCAGCCAGTGAAAATCCCCTTGCTTAATTTGAGCGTCATATTTCTCTCCTTAGGAATAAAGACGCTTCTGACACATGGGAGGGCTGCTCTGCAGGAGTCTTTTCATGTCCAGCCTCTGTCGTGGGGCAAGTTCAGCCCAAATATATCAACACAGACTGTAAGGCAGAGATGCCCACTTTACCACCTGCACAGACACTGGCTGAACAAGAGCGCTGTCCCACCACCATCTGGCTGATAAATAACGGTCTCCCCGTGGCCTGTTCCGCACTTCAAATGCTACACAAATGGCCTGAGAGGCAAAGAATAACTTGAAGGGCCCCACTGCAAGAGTGGGTCTTAAACATACAGTACATGAAAGTGGACGTAAAGTTTTCTTTTAGCTTCAAATTGCAAGAAATTATCATATGTATAGGAAAAGATCAAGTGTCTTGCTTCTCTATGGTAATAGTGCAGAGATCTACAGTAAATTAACTTTCAATCTGAAAATAAGTATCAGCTATCTCTATGTGATCTAAATAGCTTTTTTTTTTTTTTTTGATTGGAAAAAAAATGTGTTCCCGTTTTGCTGGGTGGGACATGGCGTAATAGTGACAGTCTCTAAACTGCAGTAGGTTGTGGGATTAGAGCTTCGCGCTGCAGCTGGAGAGAGGCTCTTGTCAGTGCAGTGCCACCCTACCAGCGATCAACCCACGTCCTGGCACTTCCAGGCTGTTGCTGTGGTCTCATGGATCACGTATCCCTTGGGATAAGCCAGGCTGGCCGAACTGCACAGCTGTGTGTTATTGTGAAAAGCCAAAGGAGCTTCCTAAGGCTGGCCGGGGCCGAGCTCTGCTTTGCTGCTGGATACCAGCGTGTCTGCGTGCTCCGGAGCGGCCGGGAGAGCCGGCACCGCGCCGGCTGCTCGGCTAAGCAACGACTAGGGCAAATATTCACTCAGCTTTACAACCTTTCTGTGACACTGAAAAAAAAAAGAGACCTTGTGTAGGCTAATAACTGTCCCAGAGCAAATGAAGAGGGTAATGTATTTAAAGGGGAAGCAAGCTGTGCTAAAAAAAATCTGAGTTGTTGTAGGTGGCAGATCAGACACCTCTCTATCAGTCGCCCCCTTCTATTTGTGTTATTTTTGGAAACAATTTAAAGTAAGGGAGGTGGGGAGGACGAGGCAAGCTGTATCCTGGAGGGAAGCAGTGGGGTCGCCGCACCCCAAGGGTTGGATTCATTTCAGCTTGCTCTCACCATCCAAAGGTGGCTTTGGTGGTTAAAGAAGATTATTCCAGAGAATGATTCCACTCCATGAGAAAGCAGGGTATTTTTCACGCCTAGCTGAGACTTTAAATCTCTGGAAGTGAGTTGACTGCCCTGCAAGCGCTGCCAATGCACCGAGAGAAAAATCAGGCAGTTTGCACCATGTGTCCTTCAGCCTATGTTGGTCCTTACAGTCTGATCGAGTGCAACAGCATGGGATTTTTAATGAGGTGATACACTGTAAAATACTGCTTCTGAATATAATTATTTATGACCACTCATATTTCTGCAAGTATTTTTTTTAGGAATATTTTTGCCTTCTTTTTAAGTAGCTAGAAATAGTCATTAGGTCTGAGGACATTTAAAAAAAGTGTTTGGCATCCTCACAATTAGGTTGTGTTACAGAGCTTTGTCTAGGGTTAATAGAACAGTTCAGTGGGCTGAAGAGGCTTTTTGAATAATGAGCAGAGAATACTTTCTTCTTTTGTTAGTGTATGAATATTGAATCATCTCTGAAAAGGTGTTTATTGGGAAATGCGAGCTGAAAATTGCTATGTACCAATTAAGCCAAGCAGACAAGGTAACAATGGGGACACTCAGGAAGCAGGCGCTGGGAAGCCAGAGGCAGCTTCTTCCTCACGTTTCATTCTTCATCTGGATATTTATGACGTTCAGTCTTGATTCCTGGTTTTCCCATCCTGGCTGGGAGATGCAGCCCAGCGCTTGCACGAGTCGGCTCGGATGCTGGGAGCAGTCCCGGGATCCGGGGATTCGGCCTCGGCTGCAGCGTGCAGCTTCTCGCTGCCATCTGCAGTGTCTGATTCTCATGCGACGCATACAGATATTGCAAACAAGTTCTTTGCAGCCACCCCCTCCTCCAAGATTTTGATGAGATCGATGTTAATGTGTTAGTCCATTTATTTCCCATTATTCCCACCATATTAAATGGGTGGGAATGAGGTGTGTGGGATTCAGACTAATCACCCTCTACTAGAGGGATTTCTTCTGCCTCTACTACTGACTAAAGGGCAAAACCAAAAATCACGAATGAGAAATGAGAGAAATGAGAATCAGCATGAGATCTGATGGAAAACCCACTTCCAAAACAACCTTGGGAAGCCCTGCCTTAGATTAGTGGGACTCAGAAAAGCCCTAGGAAGAGAGCGGGCGTGCAGGCGTGCTGGGCCCTGCAGAATGGGGGGACTGGCATGTTTGTGCACTTGACTTTATCTATCTGTGACTGAGGAAATCTGGAACAAGCCCCAGAAAGTTCAGCTCATAAGAGGGAAGGGGTAGTGAGCAGTGGTAGAGCAGAACTCTGTGTGTTTAGAGATGCCACTAGGAGGGGAAACAACTGAGAAAATTGCAGAGATTTATCTTACAGGTAAATCAACCTGTTTGGTATTTTTAGTGTAATTTTAAACAATGACAGTGTTTTTAGATAAGGTGCAATGTGGTCAATGATTTTATTCAGTGGGCAATGTGTGAAGAAAGGCAGTATTTATTATTCAGGTGGAAGCTCCTCTCCCAAGTATCTACATCTATCTACTGAAGATAGCTTTCTCCTGAGACAAACGGTCCTCAAAACACACAGCATGAGCAACGCCTGCTTATCAAGCCCCAACTATGCAGCCATTAGCGAACCTGTACATATCATAAAGAACAGATCCATGCCCCTCAGTGGTTATTCTTTGCTTGCACAGACCTGAAGGAGAGCAGCCAAATCCCTTATTGTGCTCCGGAACCAAGGAATACACACGCAGGATTGAATGGGGAACGAGGCCGACAGTCCCTGCTCTTGTTTCCTGGAGCTGGGGACCTAGCTGCAAATGTCCCACGTTTTGTCTGCTGGCTTTTGATGCTTGCTCACCAAGTTCATCGTGAATGCAATACGTGCAACTGGTGTATAGCAAAATCCTCTCTTCTGTTTAGTTCTTGGATCATTTGCTGGCTGGCATAGAAGATATATCTGGACACTGGGGACAGTATTACTGGAAAGACAAGTAAGGATTTGCCAAAAATATGGCTGTGTACGTGTGTAGAAAAGAATGAGCCTGGTTTCTGTTCCCTGAGTTTCCCCCTGTGGATAGCTGAGCCTTGGCCACCCTTGTGCCATAAAGCAGGCGAAGAACGGGCAGCTTTTTTTGGGCAGCCCCAGCAGTGCTTAAAAGAGCTTAAAATACACTGCTAATGATCTACCAAGTAACTATACTTAGCTGTATAACACAGATTCACCTAAATTCGTAGTAAGGATTCTGCCTAATGCAGCAGTTTATTTGCTTAAGACCGTCAATTCTTTAAAATACCACTAGAGGGTACTGAAAACGCTGGTTTCTGAGGACAGTCTGCCTGGCTCCTTGCAACGTAGTCATGGGCTAAATAACTTGGTGTACAGCTAGCAACAGCCCAACTTTCACGTCAGTATTTGACACTAACTAGATTTCTTTTTTTAAAAAAAACTGTGCTGAATTTGAGAAAAGAATGAAAGGAAATGGATTAAAAAGAAATCTGGAAGCTGCTTAAATTGCTAAATTGTGTGGCTTCCATTTGGGCTAAGGCATTTCCTTGCAGCACTTAGTAAAGTTTCAGGACTTTTTACCACATTTGCAGATATTTTAATACCTCAGCTCGTGTATTATGGCACAGAAATGATAAGGGCCTGGACCAGCCCCTTTAGCTGTTGGTTTCTGGAAGGCAAGTGACAATAAAATGGAGTGTGGGGTCATTGTGGAATATTAACCTGCTGGCTGGCTCAGATCTGTTTTGGTTCCTGGGCATAGTTAGTGACACAAGGCAACTTTGTAACATCAGCACAGAAGTATCTTGTGTTGTTCTCCAACAGATTGGAGTATTTCAACAGCAAGTACCTGCAGAAGATCCTGCTTCGCGAGTACGACCAGCCCAAGTCGAGCATCGTGCTGCTCTACGAGAAGCTGGAGCGGAAACACGCCATGGAGCTGGCCGAGGCCGGGCAGCTGGGCCACGCGCCACCCCTGCTGTGAGTGCTCCCCTGCCGTGCTCCTGTGCAGCATAAGGGGACCATCAACTTTATATTAGAACCGTTCAAAACCTTGGTAAATGTTCTGTTTGGCTTCTGTATACCAAATCACCAGGTGTGGTGGCTCAGCTTTGCTGTGGACCTGTCAGAGGAAGGGATTTGCTCAGCCACGTAAGCTCCTACTGAATACATACGAAATGAATCTGAAAGCAGCGTTAGCTGCGACTGAATGATTTTTATATAAGCCCTGTCCTTGTACACAGTTTCTATCAGGTGATAGACAGGACAACAACTTGTATTGACTCCGTGAGTTTCCCACTTCTGAATCTCCAGAGTCATGGGGGAAGGGCTGCAAAGTGGTTCCTAAGGACGTGTTGCACCTGATTAAAAAAAAAAAAAAAACACATGCAAACACCTCTGCATCTTCAGCTCTTTCCTGCCTGGTCCTTCCATAGGAAGGAAAAACAGCCCGAGCGGATGCAAAGTAAAGGCCATTCGAAGGTGTGTGGGTGGACAAGCAATCCCCTGGCATTCAGAGCACGGTTGCTGTTCTCATACCTGCAGGTGCCCCTGTATCTCCCAAAGAGTTACACAGAAACAGTGCCTTAAGTAAGCAGCTCTTGCACTACTTTTTGATAGCTTTGAACCTTTACTTTTACTGAAAGAAACAATGCAGAAAATGAGCATAGGTTGAGAGCAGGGTCAAACATCAGCAAGGCAGAACAGCCTTGTCATCTCTTAAATGTTTTTGCTCACCATGGCTTCCGACTCCTCTTTTATCCAGGGAGCACGTGGATGGCACAACTCTGGTGTGAACACGGGGCGCTCCTTCTGCAGGGAGCTCCGGCTGAAGGAACCGGCCATCAGTCACGGCAGCTTGTGCTGCTGGTGGTCCCTGAAAGGGCTGCTGTGAATTGCTCACTCTTGACACCCCCCTGGGCTTGGGGGATGCCCCTGCTGTGCCACTATCTATCTTCTCCACTAAGGCATTCTGCTTTTCCTTGCAGCAACAGCCACAGGAGTGTCGTAACAGATGGAAAACCAGAGGATATCCTGAATCCAGATGTACTCGAAAACATACAGGAAATACTGGCCAGGAACCTGTTCCGAATAAGGAGAACGGTATGGCTTTTCCCCTCGACCTGTTTTTAGGATGTCCAGTAGCACAAGTTGTCCCAGTTTTCTCAGCAGCCTGAGCAGATGTGAATGTTTACCTAGTTACTAACAAGGTCTCTGTGTGAATAGGGAACAGTTGGCTGTGTGAAGCAGGATTCAGTTTCCAAGTCATTGGCACATTTCCCTTTGTGACATGACGGCTTTTGAAACGTTCACCAAGTCAGCATATAATTTCTTGAAGTATTTTAGACATCTGTATTCACTACCAGAAACAAGACCTGAGGAATACAGAGATATTCCAGCATCAGATTAGCAGATCCAACAGTTTTAAAACACTTGATTTAGGCCAAAGATTTGGCTGGTGGTGGTCATTAAAGCCTTCCACTCTTCCTTACATGACTGCACATTAAAGTCTATGTAATGCAGAGCACTGACAGAAGGGAAAGGGAGGAGCTTGCAGTGCACGTGTGCTCAGAAGGAGTGTCAGTGTGCTCAGAAAAGTGTCTTAGAGCAAGAAAATGAATAAACACCATTAGGAAAGAATGGGAGTTATGGATAAAAGAAAGAGCCTGGAAAAACGAGTAGACTCTCAGAGCCTAGGGACAGGGAAGACCATAGTGATAGTTAATCTACAGAGATTTTAAAGTGACTCAACAGTTTTGTTATGAAACGGGTAAATCTGATTATGCATAAAAACACTCGCTGTTTATAGACAAACTCAGGAATAATCCCTCTGTTTAAGGTTTTACAATGCACAGTGCTTGATGCTATGTAATTGCTGTTCGCATGGTGATAACATGGAGCCTTGTCCTTAAAATTGATCTAAACCTTTGTTTTATGGGCTGAGCACAAAGCACTGAATCCTCGGGGATGTGACTGATACAGACGTGTTGCCACAGAGATCTGTCATTTTGCTGAGAGAAGTGACCAGGCAAGGCTGTGAGGAAAACTATTGAAATGTATGGGAAAAAGATGAAGGTCTTCCTTCTATCAGCACTTGTTCTGGCCTAGATACAGACTAGCCCCCTTTAGCAATGGGATTATCCCAGCTCGTGGTGATGTTAGTGTGAGATTTTACGCACTTGATTGGTTTATGGTTTTTGAAGCAAGGTTGTTTTTATTCCTCTTCATGCTCATACATGATCTATATGTTAAGGTGAGGCTAATATAAAATCCTAGAGGGCTGGGCAGAGGGTCTGAGACAGCTCTAGCTGGAGGCACCTTGACCAGAGTACTTGCGTGTAGGTGGTGTTTCACCTGGGCTAGTACAGATGCACCTCAGACTTATCGTTCAAAGACCATGTAGGTATTTTTGCAGAAAGAAGCAGGGAATATGCTGCTGCTCAGGGGATGCTGCTGCTTCTGGAGTCCCATCTGACCTCTTTGGCCTTTCCCTCCAGTCTCACCTCTAATAGTTAGGTAAATCAGTTCGTTTCCATAGCGAGGCAGGGTGGTTCCAAGGGAAGGTGCAGGTAGTTGGAAAGCAGGAAGAAAGGGTGAGCCCCAGATTGTCCTGGCTCCCTCTATGGGGTTTCAAGACTGGGATGCAGAGGAGGCTGCCCCAGGAGGGAGCATCGTTGCTCTGTCCCAGCTGGAACAAGGGGCAGCAGCAGCCCCTTGTGCCGAGTGCCTTTGGGCAGGGCTCTTGGTCAGTGGGAAACCACGATCCTTTCCTGCCCTGTGTCAGTCCTTGCTTCCTTGCAGTGCCAGTCCCGGTGCCCCTCTCGGCTGGTGCTGCTCATACATCCTAATTTTAACATCCATTTCCTGGGCACACTGTGACAGGTGCCGGCCTACAACAGGCACACGCTGCCCGGAGAGACGGAGCCTGCGGAGCAGGCCAAGGAGATCCTCATCCTCCGGCACAGGAGCCTCCGCATGGAACTGAGCGACACCGCGCTCCAGGACGACACCGTGGGCTCCAGGAAGGAGGTAAGTGAGGGTGGGAAATGCCCGTGGCTGCAGGGAGACACAAGGAGGGAGCTCATGCTGGCAGATATAACCAGCACTGCCAAGAGAGCTGCTTGCTGCTGGTGGAATTTCTCTTTAAAGGCACTTTTTTTTTTTTTTTTAATAAAGTGTCTCTCAATCCTAAACTGCATTCAAATGAGTAGGAAATACTGAGGACAGTTTAAAAAAAAAAAAAAAGGCACTTCCTGACAAACAGATGACCCATCTTGTGCATAGCAGCACTCTTCTGTCCTTTGTGAGCACAGGCCTCCATGTGTACTTGGAAAGATATTTACTGAGCAAATGTTATTAATTGAGCCTTGGTTTGTAGACTTAAAGATCTGTTTTTCTTTTCTGAGAGATTTCATAAAAGAATGGAATCTGGTACACCCATTGTCACAAGTCCAGATGTACTGTAAACATTTGAAACTGTCATTTTCTTTCCCCCTAGATCTTTTGAAAGGACAGAAGCATTATTGTTGAGCTTTGTTATTTATTTTGGAGGTGGATTTTTTTGTTTATAAAAGGAGTTACATTTCTGGGCAGACTTGAAGAAAATAAAATAGAAGGAAGTGTTGCATATCAGATTCCTAAGAGAACTATTTAAGCCCAAATTTGCTACTGGCAGAATTCCATGGTGGTTTCATGTTCTGAATTAAAAGAGGAACTTGGTAAATACTTAGCTCTGACTGCACACTGAGGCTCATACACAGTGTCTATGGCTGGTAACGGATGTCTTCTACTGGTGTCTTTGGAAATCGGTGAAAGAAGTTAGGCAAAAATTTCCCTGTGGAAAGACAAATGGCCCTGAAATGGTGTATCAGGCATGGACTCGATGGGCTTTTGTGATTCTTCCCATTCTGTACAACCCTTACTCTGCAGAAATCACAATTAAGCCACGGGCATTTTCCTCCCAAACTCAGAAAGTTCAGTAGTCGGTAACTGCGGAGCAGAGTGACATCCCCAAAGCCCAAGGACTTCTCCGAGTCGGAGCTTTTGCTGGCTTGAGCCCTGTCCAAATGCAGACTGTGGCCTCCAATACGTATAGTAAGAGTACATCACTAAGGAGAACAGAATGACCTTTTTAAGAGAAATAATTTATCTTTTTTTTATTTAGATAGTAATTTTCCATGACAGTACAAGAACTCAGCACTGCTGCAGGCTTTATTCCACTCTGATTTCTTTGTTGAAATGCCAGTCATTGAAGAGCCCACCGAGAACTGAAGTTATTTGCCAAATGCTTCTGCTGCTCAGTCCTTCATTCACAGAAAGGTGTTCCGGCTCTTGCAAACAACTTAAAAGATTTAATTTGATCATTTACATGCTGATTGGTACTTACAATTCAAAATAGATAGGAAAGAACATGGCATGTTCCTGTAGAACATTTGGTATAATTAAACTTCAAAAGAAAAACATCAAACTAGTGCTGATTTTGTGCACGTTACATACTCCGCATTTGATTATTAACTCTTGAGCTGCTGCTTTGATATCCCCAACTGCTCCCATTAGATAATAGGGTAATGTCAGTAGCAAATGCAGCATCTTTGGGAATACCGTTACTCCTGTTACTCTGCAAACACAGAGCTGGCCATTCAGAGGGCAGAATACCAAAACTGGTATTGGTTTGGTATTCTGTGAATACCAAAACCAGTCGGATTTACCAAACAAACCCCAGATCAGTCAACAAACTGACTTATGCTGGCAGAGCTGTCTCTCGAGCTGTTGAAGGGAGTAGCTGTCCTAACACCCGGTCACGGACACTGATTTTGTGCTGATTTTCCACCGAGTGCCTCTGCAGGGATCGCCGCCTCTCCACGAGGCGGTTGGTAGCACTGCAGCATCGTCTTATCAGCGTTACACAGCTCACACTGTCAGGTATTATGCAAAATGCTGATTTGATGCGTAATACTGCTGTCTCATAGGAGTCATTCGTTAGTACTAATCACATGCCTTTACAGCAGCTTGCTTTTCTTTGTTCCAGTCTAAATAAAGCAAGTGTAGATCCTGAGAGCTTATTCTGGTGATATGCTTAAACACCCCCCAAACAGCCCTCTTCTCCTAAAGGAACGGTCGGATGTGTTTTGTGTGTTTGCTATTTTATCTGTTTGTGTTTTAGAATCTGCAAATAGAAATAGTGACACCTGAAAATCATAGGAAAGCATTTGGGAAGAACTTCAGACTATTAACACAAAGTTGCAGGACACAAGAAAAACATTATTTTATCCTGTAAAACATCAGAACTCCTTCAGAGGAGAAAAGGAAGACTATGGAGGAAAGTGGCTTTTAATTTATTAAAAGTGGACAAATATTTACAATATCATAGTGAAAAAGATAAGAATTTTATGTCACTTTGATAAAAGAAGGCCATTTTTAACTTGTAACTGTAAAAGATATGGCTAGTTCATGTTGGAGAGTTTCTAATACCCACATACTCCATTTTTTCCTGCTTCTAAAGGGAAGAATTTGCCCTTGTAGATTTTGAGAAGCAAAAGCATATATATATATACATATATATATATGCAGTCTTGTTCTAGGCAGTTTTCTATCCTGCATTTCACCACAAGATGGAAGCATTACAATTATATTTGCAAACCAACCTGGAAAACAAGGGCCTGTAAAGCAAACTTCAAGCAGAGGGCCACTGTACATCCTGTAGTGCTGGTGAATCACGTTTGGCACCTTCTGTCTTTAGTCTATTGGGAAAAAAAAGGCATTTGCAATGTATTCAATCAGTTATGTGTTAGGAACTGTGCAAATGACTGTGAAATCCATTTGGTTCATTAGAAGCACAGCTTTTTCTGTTCACTGACTCTCTGCATGTAGGGATTTTTTTTTTTGTGAACCTGTTTAACCTTCTTCTATTAGAACATGAAGTTGTGGTGCCTCAGAGAGATTCATCTCATAGTTTATTGTGTGCCGGGTTGTTGTTTCCCGCTCCATCCATCAACAGAAGCACAAGGCACGTATGGAAGCAGATCTTGCTCTGGGTATGTGGGTGCACCAGCCACAGCGGGTAAGAAAAGGTGGAAGGTACAACCTGCCTGGCCAAATGTTCAGTGTCTGATGGTCAGATATCTGGCTCTCCGTAATCAATGGAGAGAACAGGCACTCGAAGCAGGATAGGCAGCTGTTTCCTTCCGGAAAAATCACCCCGAGTTTCTTATGGAAACTGGATGGCTGTCAAGGTTTAGATGCCCAGCTTTGGAGTTGAGATCGGTGCGAGATGCATCGCACACAGTGTGAGCAACCCCCTGCCAAGGAGAATTTGCAGCCCAAGTAGGGAAGGCAGAGGAGAGCGGTAAGAAAGTAGCAGTCTTTATCCCTCTTGAGTCAAAAGCGCAGATTAAATGATTTACACAAGACGGAAAAATCCTGGCAAAGCTGAGAGGTGAATCCTGCTCTGAATTGTAGCCCAGAGGATTAACTCCAAGACTCTCTATTTCCAGCAGAAAGTTCACGTTCCTCAGCCTGCGGGCAAAATTCCTGCAGAAGGCTACTTGCTTCCTGTAGCTGCGGATCAGGCTGGCTCTAAACTGTGTTTATTTTTGGTCTCCCTTATTTTAGGAAAGGATCCAACTCAAAGCATCCTGGCATTGTGGTTTCTGAGACCTAGGATATCTTCTGTTTACTACTAAGCACCCAGAAAATCCTTGCACCTGTAGCCAGGCAACTTAGTACTGCCTGGCTCTGCCAAAACACAAGTGCACAGGAGCTTATTTGGAGTTGCCTGTGAGCCATGTGCGTAAATGACATACTGCCTTTCGTAATTATGTCGGAGCCCTTTTATGGAGCATGCTCTGAGAATCATTAAATGCCCCTGGGAATGGCTTTCTAGGGAGCCGGGCTACTGCTGCTCAAGCCTGCGAGCCATTGTTATTAAAATAGTCAATAAACCTGCACACAATGGACCGAGGGCATCGGGTCCCTCGTTAAGGGAGGGGAAAAACGCAACAAAACAAAACAGAAAACCAGGTTGGGAGGTGTCCAGAGTTATTTGGCAGCCTGGGTTCCCGGACCTAGATGCCAAATCACAGCTGCATAAGAGACTTATTCCCAGTTTACAGAAATACCAAGCAATTCAGGCAGCATTGTGCTAACAGGATTTTTCTGAAGGATGGAGATTAGCGCTCAAGTGAAAGGACAGAGCGCTCGTTAGTGCAAGCTCGCTACCTTCCCGCTTGGCCTGCAGCCAAGGCGATAAACAGCCAAGGTGAGAAATGTCCCTGTCCTGGGTGTGGGTTTTGTTTCCCTTTGCTCATCTGCTGCATCCTCCTCGCACCAGATCTGCTGCTTTTGGGTTAGATCTGCCAAGTTACTACCGGAGAGTGCAGACCTCTGCTGTGAACTCAAAACAAGTTGGCGCCTGTAAATATTTCCCCTCCAAAATCCCTGCCATGGTTTTAGTCTATTTTTAGAAGTAATTCTTTTTTGTTGTTGCTTTTTCGTGGCAAAAATAAAACAAATGGCAACCGAGTTCTTGGGGATTGCAAATGGCTTGGTTTTGAACCGTGAGTGTCATTAACAGACTTGCTAGCAATCTTCATAAATGCATCAAAGTACTTTTGTTTCTTAATCGCAGAAGGAAGACTCCTGCTCAGCACAGGGTGACTCCAGCCCAAAGCCAAAGCTGTCCCGCTCCTTAACCGGTAAGGGGAAAATCCAGTGGGTGCTGCCCGGGGGTTCCTACCATCCCCTCTCCTCCTCTCTGTTTGGGGATTTTTTTTTTTTTTTTTATATTCTCTCCAGTCAAGACTGTGTCCCAGGGAACATATAAGCAGAGCAGCCCCAATGCATGCATTGGCAAGAGGGCTGGAGGAGGCTGTAGCCCTCTTGTCCTCATCATGTGTGCATCCAGCCAGTTACTTAATAGGGCAACACAAAATTATATCTGCTCTGGTAGGACACCTGGATACTACAGTTGCTTCTTTGAAAGCTGTTTTAAGATAGTCACTTATATGAACTGTGTGTTCTGAGCTGCTGGGAAATGATCCATCTATACAACATATTACAAAATAAAAAGTAGGGTTAAAACTGTCTGTTTTTTTCTTTCAGATGAACCCTGATCTTTGTCTTCTGTTTTACAACTGAAATGTGATCTTTGTAGTGGGATAACTCATCCCCAGTGAACAAATAGTCATCTCAATAGCTCTCAATATTTCTTCATTACCGTTGACCCACAAAGGAGAACATTTCTCATACAAGTCTGTTTTTCTCTTCTCACAGTGGGGAATGCAGACAAGACCCGGGAACCGAAGTCCAACCGATCCAAGTCTGTGTGTGTCATCTCACCCCTGCAGCCCAGTGGTGCTGCCTCGGTTAATAAGAAAGAAGCAGAGAAAGAGCTAACTCCAGATATCTAAAAGCACAAGTGATGCTTGGACTTCCCATGGTGGATCTGACGTGGATGTATAAAATACAATCTGCTTTTTTTTCTTCTTTTTTCTTCTTTTTTCTTTTTTTTTCTTTTGATAATAGAGGCACCGTGATGTTATTGTAAATAAGAGATAGATTGGAAAGGACAGCGTGGACAGAGCAAGGTATGCTAAGCAGTCTGCATCAAAACATGTGCTTTCATTGCACAGCGCTGTGTCTTTAAAGAGATGTAAGTAAAATGGAAAAAGATGCACAGAAGACCACTAGCAATGAAAGATAACACCTAAGAGAGGAGCTAAGAAAAATTAGCCTGTTCAGTCTAGGAAAACTGCTGAAACTGCCTGCGAGTGCAAGAAAGACTATGCTAATAAGATGAAGTATCAGGTCTTTCTTCTCATTAGTCAGTGGGGATAGAATAAGTAGTAGGGAAGGTTTAAATTATATGTTAGGGAAAAGTTTGTAATCACAGGGAGAGGTTTATGGAGCAATGGAATGTGTTGCCAGGGAAGACAGTAGAAATAGCAAAAGTCCATTTCTACTCCTTGGGAACTCCTTGGGTGAGACCTGACTAAGGGAGACCGATCATAATTCAATAAAATTGAATTGTATGGTTAAAATCAGGCACTGTGCCTTACCAGAGAGCAAGTCTCACACCTACGTGCAGCTCTTTTCATTAAAACGTAATATGCTTAGGCTAAAAGGGGAAAATAGACTCTTGCTGATTTTTTAAGGGAGGCTTCCTCTCCAAAATAGAATGTCCTATAGAGAAACTAGCAAATTTTTCCCTTTGATACATGTAAAATGCAAAGTGTCACAAAGCAAAATGAAGGAAGGAGAGAAGAAAAGGGGGATCGTTACTGAACTGAGTCTTTCCTCTTGCACAAAACTGCTGCACATCTGCTGGGGATGGGCTAAGACATCTGCTCAAGAGCATGTAAGAACCAGTGCAAGGTTTTGTGCCTGTGCCACGAACAACTCCAACATGGTCTGAGGCTTTTTCTCTCAACCGTCTTCCTCTCTCCCTTTCTAGTAGTGCTCGTTACATGGTATTCTTGGACTTTTAGAATCCCTTCCATGGTATTCTTGGACTTTCAGAATCAATGTCCTCTGCATGCTGAAATACTCCTTTAGGAGACCACTGTCCAGTATATTGCAGCTTTCATTTTAAATTAAAGATAAAAAATTGAATAAGTTTGTTTTACAAAGATCTGAAGGTCTCATTTTCATTTCAACAAACTCCTTTATGATGTCTCGACATAAGCTGATATATTTCTTTTTAACTTTAAGGCCAGTTGTCACTGCCCTTTTGATATAAAATCATCTGATTGCCGATGAAAATCAGGTCTTCTAGCCCTACATAAGTATTTTGTGTGTATGTACACATATATGTATATATTTGGTGATTTTAGTGTGATTCTATTGCCTTCAGCTAGTTTACTAGAATGTTGGTTTGTTTCTTAGTGTAATCCGTATTTGCATTGGTGTCATGTGGATTTGCACACGCTTTGTTTAGAAAGCCATTCATCTTTGCATATGTTGCAACGTAATGTACAACATGTCCTATGTTTCCATCTCAATTAAATCTATCGTGCAGTGAGATCATCCAAGAGTCATCACCCCCCTGCATCCGCAACGTGCTCGGGATGAAATCAGTGGTGGTGTCTCTGAGACAGACACTCCATTTGTCTGTCATCAGCCCAGGAAAGCACAACCCAGCAGGCCTGGGAGACCCGTTTTGAAGAGCGAGCGTTGAGCTCTTCCCTTGGCTGCCCTCGCTCAGTGATCACAAGCAAGTCCAGCAACCCTCACAATAAAAGCAGCCTGCTTACTGGCAGAAGCAATTGCGTATGAGAGGAAAATAATGTTGAATGTGACTTTCCCATCTTGTGAACTCGCTGCAATGCTGTTGGGGTAGCCAAGGACCTTATCAAATGGTGGCCGGTTTGTCATGTCTAGATTTCTTTGTAGAAGGCAACAAGAGGGGAAAAAGCAGATGACTCTTCCAGAAAATTGGGTCTCTACAGAACTGGAATTTTCTCTCATGAGGAAGAGATAGTTGCATCTTTGTTTCCGCAAAGATGCAACTATCTGGTTCTTGTTGAACTAAAAAGAAAAAAAGAAACTTTTTCTGTTAATTTATCAAAAATAACTTTCCATGGCACATGTGGCACCTGGTGAGGGCAGCGTAGGCTACAGTGACCATGTGGTGCCTGTGGGGAGGAAGCCCAAGGCCGGTCCCTTTCGTACACGGTGACATCTCCCGTGCTCCCACGGAGATGTTCTGCAACGCCAGGGTGGGCTCCACAGCCAAACTGACAAAGCCCGAGAGGGAAAATTTGACTTAGAAAGAAGTGCTAGGAGCCAATTCAATGTAACAAAACCTTTCAGGCTCAGCAATAGTAAAAATCTCAAATTTCACCGGTTTCAAATGATAATCTTTCAGAATAAATGGTCTCTGAACAGTTCTGAAATTGCACGTTTTTCTTGCGTTTTAGTACGGTAAGGAACATTTCTATGGCAGAATGTCCCAGGTTATAGAAATTCTAGCTGTTGTTTGGCTCCAGGTTTGTCAGCGTTTGCCCGTTGCCAGGGGCACTCGGGCGGCCGGGATGCGGTGCCAGCGCAGAGGCCGCTCCAGGCTCCCAACACACTGGTGGCTCCAGCCAGCCCCAGATGCACGTGCACACACATCGCCTGATCCTGCAAAGATACCAGCCCACCCCGTTAATCCCTTTCATGCCTGCTTTACTGGGGCCATAAATACACCTCCGAGTGTCAACAATTTGCTTGATCTGCAGAGAAGACAAAATTCTGTGCAGTACATACTTTCCCAGTGAGTCACTCTGCCCCAAATTTAACCTTTCAGATAGTATGGATTTTTTTTTAAGTTTCTTTACAAAATATAATAGCACAGCTCAAGCTTTCATGAATTATCTTCCAGTTGCTTAGTGGCCAAGCCCTATGACTGGTATAAATTTCAGCCTAGAATACATTTGATAATCTTTGCCAGTATCCAGTGTTGGTGGTCTTAAAATTCTACAACTGAGTGGAAAACTGTTAAAAGCTCAGGCTTCAGTGCATGCCTAATTAATTCTTTGCAGGGTTTTAGTCCTTTAAAACATGAATTCACTGTATCATTGAATATTGCATGGTTCTGTGGAAATAAATTGCATTGGTTTGATGCCCTTGGTATTTCAGAGAGTTATTGCTCTTTGCTTACACTGAAAGTTTACTGGAGTCTTCTGAAAGTTAAGGTTGGAATAGGCGAAAGTGGTCAGTGCTACTGAGAAGCTCAATTACTGAGCGAGTAAATGAGATTTCAAAATTATTTTTGAAAGATATGGGCACATAGAACAAATATTTAAAAATGAGGCTATAAATCTTTCTTGCACTCTCCACACTGAAGAATTTGTGTGAAGCGTGTGGACTTTGTGGACTTTTCTTCCATTTTGACCAGATAATCATGCTTGTATTTATTTCATTTCATGACTATTTAAGGCAATTGTAATGGATGAATCTTGGAAAGTACTGGCAAGCCTTTGGAAGCAGGTGAGGCAAATGGAGCACTGTCCTGTCTTGGTACCAAGTACTGGGAATACTCAGGCTCATGAGATGCATTCAAGCTCCTTCAGACCTGTGTGAAAAGAACAGTAGAAGGGAGCATTGAAAAAGGTGATGGAGATAAACCAGTGATTATAATCTTAACATAGAATTAAGGGGGCATGTGTCAATAATAATATGTACCCCTCTCCCTTCCCTCTTGTTTAATGTGTGTGGGTTGCTCTCTAGAGTGAAAAAGAGACCAAAGGGAGATGGTTCACAACAGTGTGAAACAGTAACTTAGCTGCATTCAGAGGAGGAGAGAAGGGTGGAGGATTTGGGGGTGAAAAGAAATTGGTTTTGTTCATGAAATTGAAAGAAATAATGTGTTTTCAGCATGAGAGAATGAAAATATGTTAAACTATCTATATAAAACATTATGCTATTGGGTGCATGGGGGAAAACAGAAGAATATGGCCTTTCACTACAGCTCAGACGATGCTGATGGAGTCTTGATCAGCCAGAAGGTAAAACACTGGTTCTGAGGAGTCTGAGCTGACTAGTCCTATCTCCTTGCAGCAATATATGTATTTTGCAGATTCACAGGTTCAGTTTAACAGATTAATGAAAAAGATCATAAGGTCCATGAGGAAATAAGTCACTAAAATGCACAGGATGCAGCTTCTTTCAACCCTGTCCTTGATGGCATCTTCATTAGGACTCACGGACAAAGCAGCTCCACTGTGGATGATGCTAGAAGAGGTGAGGGAGTGTGTCTTTTTTTCTTGTTGCTAATGTTTTGCATCTGATGACTGCATAATTTATGGCGATGTTTAATTAATACATCTGCATAGCTCTGGCATAGCACTCTTCTTCCAGACCTTGCAAAGCCTTACCAAAACAAAACAAAACAAAAAAGTTGCTTTCGAGGTTTAAAAAGCATTGCTAGATTTTGAACTTTCTTTTCCAGAAACAAGGTCCACTTTCTAAACCAGATCTGTGAAACAGTCCAGGTAAAGATCACTGCTTTCTGAGGCTGGAGGGAAGAGAGTTTTGTGTCAACCCAACTTGTTTCACTTCTTCAGATTGAAGCACGGCGAGTGGTTGAGCCCTCACAGCTGAGCGTGTGGAACAAATGCACCTCCTAACACGATCTCACCCTGGAGAAATCACAGCTTGGATGTGGCCTCTTGCTGACAGAGTTGCCCGGAGCTCAGCAGCAAGGTAAGTGCAGGACTAAGAGGACAAGGCGGGACACCAAGACTCTGCTAGAGGATCCTATCCACCGCATGGCAGGGATTTCCTCTCTGGAAAGAGGCAGATCCTCTCTGTTGCTCCAGTGCTTCAGGGGTGTTATATTAACTTGCTTAGGCACCAGCTAGTGATGAGAGAAGGCTGCAGATTAGTTCGGGATGATTGCTTCCCTTCCCTCAAGGGCTCTCCCACATAAATACATCCCTTCATCCTGGAGAAGTCGACAGAGGAGAGTCTGTTCTGCTGCATTTCAGCACTCCCGGGTCTGGGTCAGGCCCTCGAGGAATTCATAGGGGCTGAAGTGTGAGAATACAGAAAATGTTGAAAACACGAAAGTTAGCTGAGCTTCCTGAGCGTTTACTTTGAGTTTAATGGAGAAATGATGGCGTTTAGGGATGTTCGTGGAGACGCCGTGTTTGTTTTCACATCGGCACACCCGTGCCGTGTATAACATAGCACGCTCAGCAGGAGGACACTTGTTCTACTGAAGGTGTGGTCCAAAAGTAAAGTAATTTTCCCTATATACTGTGCTGGGGGCAGGGGAAGAGATGAGCAGCCTGTCCCCAACACAGCACGGGAGCAATCACAATCAATAACATGAGCCAACATTTGTAGCGCATGTTGTGATGATGAGTTAGGAGACCCACTAATGGGACATGAGCACCTGGAGACCCTGTTTGGGGATGGAGGGCTGTGAGCCCGGGACCTGCAGACGGGAGGTGCTCTAGGTGCCTTAGCTCTGCACGTGTGGGCTCTTCACTTTACTGCAGAGAATTGTCCTGCTGATTTTTGTCCTACCACTTGCCTGATCAAAAGCATTGACGCATCTCCAAGGATCAGGAGTGAAACAAGTTCTTGGTGAAGGTGCTCTATTAGTGCACAGGGGTTGGCAGCAATGAAGGGTAATTCAGACCAAACAAGATCTGCATCTGCCTCTGGAGGTGCCTCTTGGATGTGTGTGTGCTTGGGGGTGGGATGTGTCCAGGCCAGAGCATCTGCAGAAACGGGAGCAAATGGATCAAGTATCATTACCATGTTGCTCTAGACTTGCAGTTAGTTGGCTATCAAATAATTTTTTTTGCATCCAAAAATCAAAGGACGTATCTTCACTGGAAAAATAAAATCTGGCTTGCTGAGCTCTTAGTGATGCTAGTAGCTTGCAAGTGAAATCCTGGTTATGTAAAATCAGCCACAGATCTTGATCTCAGTTAGGCCAGGGTTTATCTTTTACTGTTTTTTTAATAATAAATTGCTCTTATTTCTGTTTCCTGTCCACTTTACCACGTGTTGTAAACACAGCAAGGGTTGCACCTGAGTGGAGCTCACTCTGGGCAGACAGTTGGCCGTCTTTATGGCCCCACTTTGCTTTCCTAATGGGCCTCCCCGCAACAAGTGCTGGACATTTATTAATATGGGCCCCAGGTTGCAATCTGATCCCCTAGCACTTTCTACAGCATTTCCCAGAGGGGCTCCGGGCACGTATATCTCTGGCTGTGAGCATGCAGGATAGCTCTGTTCAAGGCACTGTGGAGGCTGAACTTTAATATGAGCTTCGATGTCCTCACAAAGCTGCATCCGTCTCTTTACCTGGAATCCTTTTTCTCACAATTACACTTGCACTTTCCCTAAAAGAATTAGAATGAAAAGGCAGTGTTGTAAATCAATCCAAGAAACAATCAGGTGAAACAATGTGGATGAGTCTTCTGAAAATAAAAATCAGTTAAATGTTTTATTTCAATTTAGATCTTTTGTTCATGTCTTTGCTCCATATACAAAGGCATTTTGACCCCCTAAAAGGAAAAGTTTTATTTGAAAGGGTTGAAATGAAGCATTCAAAATTAAGCAACCCCTTTTTCAAAACTTTTTCCAGATACTCTCACTCAGTCCCAGCCTTCCTGGACAGTGATTTGTTTTTGCAAACTTACAGTTTCTGATTATTTCATCAGAAAATCCCCGGTCCTTTCTAATTGCAGTGGAAATGGCTGTTTTCTTGCTGTTTCTTCTTTTCCTTCTTCTAACATACGTGTGTGCTGTCTGCTAACAAGGCTGTCTGTTGCATTGTGTAAAATCTATATGAACAGTCTACTTGCACAAAGGGAAAACACAAAACTAGCTCACCCTTCAAAACCAGAATACGCCTGAACCTTATAATTAATACCAATTGGTTTGTTTGTTTGTTTTTCTGAAGAGTAAAGGAGCTATTTTTTTCTATTAGCATTTTAGTTATAGAGGAAAAAAAAACCCCATTCCTGTTACAAGAATTGGAATTGTATCTTTTTTTTTCTGCTCACCAATAGTAGGAAATCCCTTTAAAGGAAGACATCATAGCTACGTACATGCAAATAGGATTTGCATACGATGAAGGCAATTTGCCTTAAAAAGCAAAGCAAGGAGGAAGCCACATCTATAACCAGCAGCCTTGGAGCCCCACGAAACCCTTTGGCGAAAGGAGCCAGCTCAGGCGTGGGGGAAACCCGGGCACCTCCGAAATAGGAAAGCAGGAGCCGGGGGGCTCCCTGGCTACGTGGGTCTCATGGGGTCTCCAAGTGATAGCTACAGCCCGCAGTGCAGCAGGTAAATACCCTGTGATAAGAGTGGATATTTAGGGGATGTGGGTGCACACAGGAAACGTGGTGCCACAGAAGCTGCTCGTGTCCTGGTGCTCCTTGCCCATCCTGCCCCCAGTCAGTGGATATTGCCATGTTTGGTGGCACCCAGCGCCTGTCAGCGCAAGAAGCCTGCATGTTCTGCTCTGTTTTCACACAAGGGGGTCAGTCTCTTCCAAAAAAGTCCTCAAGCAGCGCAAGAACAAAGCTCAGCTTCCACTATGTTGCATTTTGCATAGGAGTGAGCAGCAGAGACCCACCGGGCTGGTTTGCTGGGGGCGAGGGGACGCAGACCGTAGCCCCTCGCATGCAGCAGCATGAGCTCCCGCCGCGCTCCGCAGCAGCCGCGCGCCCCACGGCCACGTCGCAGCCGCAGCTGCCCCTGCTGCCGGTGGCTTTATTGCCCGGCACGTCCCGGAATCCGTCACATCCCAGCGGTGAGGAACACATGCATGGGGGAGTGCCACGGAGAAGGGAGAGCTTGTTGAACGGAGAGACGTTTCGACCTTGCAGACTCAATTCCTATTCTGCAGCCTAAGAATTTGGAAAACGTTTGGCTGTGCGAGGAGCCAAGGCTGGGCACCAGCAATGCTCTGCTGCAGCCACGCAGGGCTTTTCTGCCAAGGGGACTGAGAATCACGAAGGACATCTTCCAAATGGCAAACAGCGCTAACTTGCAAATATGCATTAGCATAACTGTGGCAGTGCCGAACGCAGCTGCATAAAAAGCATTCCCATAAATGTGGAAGTATGCCTTAATCCTTTAAAAAAAAACCACAAGTGCCCACTCTGCATTTTAATTTTATGCAATTACAGTGCAATCTGCAAAAAAAGTGCTCACTTCTGGTGTGTGGAACCTTGTCTTCACTGAGCTTCTTAAAGCGTCACCAAAGCTTCCCAGTCCGTTGTGCTCAGCTTTGAGGCAAAGATCACAAGAGTAGAAGGTAACTGATGTTGCTTGTCACTTAAGTAAGTCAGGTTTGGCCAGTATTACATGTTAGTTAAATGGAAAACTATTGAAATTACATGTATTGAAGATTAATTAAATGATGCATATACTGTACTTTGTATTTAATTAACCATTTTAAATTCATTATATCATCTCCTTGTAGGAATTGTCTGCAAAGTAAACAAATGATTACAAGATGGACGTTATTTTAGTTAAAACTATATGAGAAGACTGGACATGAAGCACTGCCCCGGGATCAGCTGGGAGATGGTTGGTATCTAGCAAAGGTTCTATTTGGGTTATGTAAACGCAGAACTGCTGAGAAGCCCTTGTAAACCTTTAAAAGTGAGAAGCTGGCCAGACACAAGGCATTGCTTTGTCATGGCAGGGTGAATTAGGTTATTCAGATTATGCAAAATATTGGGCCAACATTGGAACCAGTTGCCCAGAGAGTTTGTGAACTCCATCCTTAGAGATATTCAGAATTTGGTGGGACACAGTCCTGAACAACCTGCTCTAGCTGAGGCTGCTCGAGCAGAGGCAGGGGTTGGACTAGATGATCTCCAG
>NW_010586883.1:107945-118421 GCF_000705375.1 Tinamus guttatus | reverse complement strand
CTCCTTGCAGCAGCTCGGGGTGCTGTGTCCAGCTTGTGTTGCTCATCTCAGCCAGGCCGTGCGTGCGGCTCTGCTGCCGTCTGCCACCCTCATGGAGGAGGAGCTGCTGTTAAGGCCCATGCCATTAACCAGGTAGCCCTTACGTGCCTCTTGGTGGCTCTTGGCCCTCCTCAGAGCTACGTGCTATTTGTTTGCTAAACAGCCTAGTACCATGCTGTTAAATAGCCCAAACATTTCCAGCTCCAGGAGCTGGATGCAAAAGCATCTCACTCTTAAATAATGGCTGTTCTCTGTTGCAAAGCAATAAGTTGGAGCTGGGTTTGTAATCAACAGCAATTAAGTTAGCACAGAGGATGCAGAAGAAACCTTCAGCCCCCATGGTGGTCCCTGCTGAGCCGTTTGGCACGCGGAGCGCAGCGCAGGGCCGTCGCCGCCAGTGCCCTGCGCACGGGGACACGGGTGCCCTGCCTGCATGCGGAGCCGCTGCTGCTGCTGCCTCCCCTCGCCAGCTCCTGGGATCAGCCCAGTCAGATGGGCCCCAGCTGCCCATGGAGGACATGGAGCTGTTGGAACGTGCATTGCCTTCCCCCCTAGCTGGGCACTCCTCTCCCATTTACCTGCCATGGAAAGAGCATCTGGAAATGTCCCATGGAGCTGAGGCTCCATCCAGATGCCCACCAGGGACGTATCCTAGACTTAGTAAATGTTTCCAAGTTTCCTCTTCAGGAGACTTGCCCTCTGTGCTCCTGCTTGGCCCGTGGCCTCCGTGGGCCTTGCTGCTGCAGCACAGCCCCTCTTGGCCTCTCTGGGATCAGGGAGGCCCTAGCCCCGGATAACCCACCTCCTGGCACTGGCTGCTGAAGGATTTGGCAGTATTCAGAGCAGGGTGTCCTTGGCTAGGGGCAGGGATGGAGCTGCCTAGGCAGCTGCTGGGGGAGATGGTTGCAATATTAGTGAGCTATAATGAGATTGTGTTTATCCCACCATCAGCTAAACTAGAGCTCCCACATAGACAACCTTATCACTTTAATCTGAATTAATTAATTAAATCGCCAATGAGGGGGCAAGATTAACATCACCTGAAAGCCACGTCGTGCAAAAGCTGCACGGGGGTGGCAGGGCTGGGCTGTCTGGGGCTGTTCCCTGCCGGGGGATCCGCTCTCCCCAGGGTTTGGTCCTGCTGGGAAAGCTGCCCCGCCACAGGCAGGCGCCGCTGCGGCCCGGCAGGCCGGTCAGCCCAGAACGTGCTACCGCTCAGTGTCCAAACCTGTGGAGAGGCTTTGGGGAGGAAACTTCCAGCCTCTGACACTGTGTGTGACTTCCATCCTCAGCCACCTTCCGTCCTGTTCCCCTAGCAGTAGATATGTTCTGACAGCTCAGACACTAGTGTTTTTTTTCTGTCACTCCATCTTTTTCTCACCTATTGTTGGGTTAAGATGGCTGCCTCTTTTTCCTTTCCTTCACCAAGCCAGTTATAACGGCTAAAGCAGCCCTGATGGAAGGATATTGCCTGTCACACTTTGGGGCAAAACTCTGGCCCAAAAAGCAGGGCAGCTCTACTGCTCTTCTTGGGTGTCTCCGCTGTAGTGCCAACAGTGCTTTCTAACATGCTGCAAGCAGCAGATCGTAGGCTTGTCCAAAGCTGAATGTCCCAGAACAATTTCCTCTCTACACATGGATCTCAGATATTTGTATCCAGCTGCACAGGCTTTCTCAGAATCTTAGAGGATTTCAGGCAAACCAATCTCATTTTTGGTGGAATCTTTGTTGGGACAAGAACCCCAGGTAATGCAGTGTGGTGCAGCAGAAGTCTTAGGCCACCTCTGCAACAGATCAGTTTTTGACAGCATGGCCAAGACGGGCTCAGGCCCTTCTGCAAACACCCTGCAATCCCCAACCCAAGCAAGCTGCAAGTGTCACCTCAGTGATGGTGCTCGAGGATCCATGCGGACCAGGCGCCCCGGGCGCAGCTCTCCTGGCCTCTGCAGAGCAGATGCCTTGTTCTGGGGCTGAGCTTGGCTGCCTGAACATCGTTAATGTTCACATGAGATAGCTTCCAGCTGCTTTCGCAACCCCCCAGATCCTGCCCAGGTCCCCCATGATGTCCCTCTTCTGCCAGACTGTTGTGCCCCATAGAGCCCTTCAAAGATGACCTTCAAAAAACAAATTATTTGGGAATATAATTGCCTCTCACCCCATTAAATTTCACTGTGCTCCCAAGAGTTTCTTGTAAATAGATCCTGTTCTTTGGAAGCACCAGTGCTGATGGGATCCAGCCCTCTTGTGAGGCTCCACTGCTCCATCCCTAGTTCCTGGGCTTGCAGCACTGAAGTAGCTCAGTGTGTGATTAAAAAGCCCCATCTCTCCTCCTCCCTGCCGCTCGCACTGGTATTTGGCTCCCAGAAACCTGCCCACCTGCCTGCAGGAGGCTGCAGTGTCCCTGAGCCCCGTTCCCTGCACAAAGCCCAGAGTCATCCGAAAATCTGTGAAGTTTCTGTGCCTGGTTTCCATGCAGTTGCCTAAACTTCAGCTGATTACCCATAACTGTTTGCATATGTGGGTTTTTTTTCCCCTTATTCTGTTTTTTGTTTCGCAGAGCAACACGGCAGCTCCCTTTGTCTTAGGAGAACTGTCTCGGATGGAGGCAGAGCGCCGACGGGGCAGCCTGGGCTCTGGGGCCGAAGGCAGTGGGTCATCCCCAACAGAGCCCAGTGCACAAACCAGGTCCAGCTCTGGTGCCCTTATCCTGCTGCTGGCAGAGCCCTGGTGGGGCCTCTGGACCTGCTGCCTGCTCCCGGGCAGCCCTTGCCCTTCTGCCAGCCCAGGACTCTGCGGAAGGAGGTAGTTTTGCCCCTCTGGGAAGGGAGGGAACAGAGCCACCGCCACCAAGAGGTTTTGCTGGGCCCGGGGCGCCCTGTCCCAAGGGGAGAGCGGCAGCCCCAAGCGGGGCAGCCCTCCAGAAGCAGGGCTGTTCTTGCAGCTGCAGCCCCAGTGCAGCAGCGTTTTGGTCAGGCAAGAACCTCCCCTAGCTGGGCTGGGGGAGGCTGTTCTGGGGAGGGTGGGAGGTCACTGTTTGCATTATAAACACCCCAGGGGTCACGAGTGTCCTGCAGCCTGGTATGGACAGAAAAGCTGCAGAGGCTGCTCCTTTGAAGCCCATGTTTTGAACAGCTGTAAGAAACAACGAGAGACTGTAAAATAATATATGATATAATTGAGTGTAGTAAAATTACCAGAAATATTTTTTAGGGCAAACATTGCTCAGTGGAATTTGGGACTTTCCTAGTGTCTGTTTTTCAGAAGGCAGGTGTAAATCAGAGTTTTGAGTTTTGCCTGCAAAATGAAAGCCTGTGTTCTCCTTGCGGTCTACACAGCTGCTAAGCTGGTTGAGGGGTCAGGCTAATGATTTCATCCTGGCTGTGCCCCTTGTGGAGCCATTTCCCTGGCTTCAGCAGTGTCCCTGTTGCAGGGGCTGGAGCCTGGGGGCTGGCAGGCTGCTTGTTGCTGTGGGCACCGGCTGTGCAGTGGAGCTGGTCCATATGTGGGCTGTTAAAATCTGCACGGTATTGGGAGGAGTTTTATATATTTCCCCATTTTTCAAAAGTGCTTTCCACCCAAAGAGTTTACAGAAATAACTCGCCACAAAAACATGAAAAGCAGCAAGCGTTTGGATTGTGTGGAAAGGTTAATTCCAACTGACTGGGGCTAGACCACATCATTTACTTACTAGCATTTACAGCGGGTTGGATTCCTGAAGGGCTGTGAGTCAGGAAGGGGTGAAAGCTGGACGGGTCCTCTGGGCTGCCCGGCTGGTGCAGCCAGGGCTGGGCGGCCCCAGCGGCCCTGGAGGCCCCGCACTAATTGCAGCCCCGCAGATGAAGTCTATGAAAGGACCCAAGCAAGTGAGAGCTGAGAGGGTTGCTCAACTCCCACGCAGCTTTTCCTTGATGCTTGCAATTCTGCGGCTATGTATAAAGAGCAGACCGGATTGCATCTAGTTCCAACCACAGATAGATTTTAGCATTCTTCAGTTGCTAATTAATTGAAGGTGTGAGGTGGTTCATCCTGAGATAAATACGAGCATGTCCCTCACCCTGCAAGGGCTATCTAGAATATTATCATTGTAGTTGCATTAGGCCAAAGCAGAAGAAAGCTCAAAGATGCATCAGAAATTCACTGGAGCTATGCCAAAGCCGTACCCGGCATAAATAGTCCTAGCAAACAATAATTAACACAGAGAGCAAGTTTCATCATATTATATTGTTAAAGAGATTAGAAGCAGAGTTAGTTAATCCCATCTGAATTGTAATGTAATGCCATAAATAGAGCTATAGTTTTCTTTCTTTGGACTGATGCTTTTGCTTTAAATAACAGAACATCTTCAGAGTCTAAATTAACTGTTAGCAATGGAACTGGATGCTCCTTCCAGCAAGTGATAGAATTATAATCAGATGAAATTTTAATTAATAACAGGGCAAATCCTCAGTGAGCCTGTGAAATAGGAGGCACGTTCTACATTTGCACTAGGTCAGGAGAGCTGTGTGTGTACCAAGCTACCTCCATGAGAGAAGGAAATGGAAGCCCCTTTTTCTTCTAATTTTTCTTTCTAAATATGTGTTGCAGTCTTTGAAAACCTTAGGGGAGAGACCCCAGATCCTTTCCGATTTGCCTCCGCAGGGTATGTGCTCTTCACCAGCAGACCTCTGCTCAGCCGGATGCAGTTTCACAGATTCCTGCAGCTCTGCTCTTGCTCACCTGGACGCTGGAGGACTCATCCTGCACCTTCAGCTGCCATCAGCCTCTCCCTCCTACAACGTAAATTAGCCACAAAATCCCAAACAAGACGAAACTTTTATTGAATCCTCTAGCTGCATTCCTCTCTGGCCCCACTCTTTTCCTTTGCATGGTGACTGAACATATTTACCTTTTACCTTTGTCCTCTCCAGTTTTCTACCCAAACAAGTAGGCAAGATACCCATTAAAGGAAAGATGTGCCTGATGATTCGATCACCCGCTCAGCACCAGAGGTGGCCCTGAGGGACCACTGAGCATGCGGCTCCCTTTGCTTCTTCTCTCGACCAGTTTCTTTGTGGCAAACTTCTGTGACGTGCAGCGAGCAGCAAGCGAGGTGTCGATGTCGCAGGAGGAAGGACTTCTGGTGAATGCCAGATGAGCAGTCTGCTATCTGTGCTCCCACTAAGGGTTTGCGGATAGGTATTTCCTCAGTTATCTCATGAATGTAAAAGGTAGGTGGTTACACAGCAATGTTTGCACATTTGGGATTTTAGGCAAACTGTTTTCTCAGGAGAGACTGGGGTTGCTAGAAGAGGTCCATGTCCTTGGTGTGTGCCCACAGTGTCTGAGATACTCAGTGTTTGGTGAGAACGAGAACATCTGGGTATCTTGCAAGAAAGTCTTGCTTATTGTAAAAGTGATTCTTCGCTCTTTATAAAGAAGGTACTTTTTGACAAGTGTGACTTTGTTAGGCATTTCCAGAAGAAGTGTTCTCAAACTCTTTATTTTGGAGCTGCATGTGTCAGTAGCTCCAAGATACAACGAGTATTTGTTCGCGCAGGCCCCAGGCCGGGCACGGTCCCCTCTGGGAGCTCCTCCACGCCGCGGCCGCCGCAACGGGAGCGCGGAGCAAACGCGGCCGGGACGGCCCCGCGTCGGGGGCAGCCGCAGACTGGAGGAGGAAAAAGCACTGGATCTCCTCCCATAAAGCGGCCGGGAGAAGCTGCTGCTTGCACGGATCTGAATGCCTCCGTGAGGCTTAACTGGCCTTTTCTTGTGTCTTATCTGAGTTAGATGACCTTGTTGTTATTTATTCATTTATGATTTTGTTATATGTTTACATGATATGGAGAGTTAAATTTATTTTGAACAGATTTTAAATGGAATATATCTGTTCATATAAAAGGTTCCAAAATTAACTTTCTAAACACACCTGTAAATATTCATTTGATTAAAATATTCATTTGACCAAAGCGACTACCACTGTCTTCCCAGGAGAGCACTGCCGAAGAGCATCTCATTCCTTCTCTGAAGGTTTATTTCTTAGGTCGGTCGAGTGCTCACACAGGTAAGTTAATTCTGTCCAGTACACCACACTGTTCAATTTGACTCAGAAAGTTAAAATAGGCAGGTTATATAATGATGTTTATCTTTACATCAGCAAGTCAACTATGAAGCTCTTAAGCTGATGTTATATAACACAGTCCTGATTATAGAAAGTGTGGAGGAAAATGATCTAGGTTGATGCGTGTCATATTAGCAGTAATTATTAAAAAGCTAAACCAATACTGTTTCATATGCTTTCGGTTTTGATATTCTACAGCCTTTCTCAAGGCATGTGCAGTCAGGAACTGAGCTTAACTTGTCAATAGAAATTCCAGTTGCACTAGTCATTAGGTAAATATAAACACGTGAATATTTTTTTTAAGGAACGAGAAATTATATATTCCACATTCCTTTTTATTCTCTAGTTCTTGAGGTTGCTGGAATAATAAAGATCACTCTTTTGAAGGATTGTGAACTGAATAGATATATTTTAATACAAAGGCAAAAGGAAGATCAGGTTAACTCATGCTCTTGCAATTCAATTCCTATTTGACAAACGTTCAGATAACCTCAGAACACACAAACTGCACAGCTACACCAAAAACAAACAAAATTCTCTTTTAGAGTTCCTATAAACGGGAATATGTTCATCTACTGGTCACATGCAGCTGGAAGAATAAAGGAGTCACTGGATTCTTGTATTCTGGTTTAGTTCCAACTAATCTGAGAGAAGTTTCAGTTATGAGGACAAACAAGGGCTCACAAACCCCATAAATTCTCAATGAAGTTCACAAATTAAAAACATAGAACTTGTGTTACTGGGGAACTCTCTATAGAAGAAAGATTCAAGTCAAGGAATCAGAGATGTGTGAGATGATCCCCTGTGAGTTCTATCTAGTAGGATTATTAAATTCATAATCTAGCTTACTTACTTAACACTTTGATTTTTAACAACCGGAATAGTTTAGGTCACTGAAGGGCACTGAGAACACAGTGTATTGACTTCCAAGCAGCACCTCCTTTTCTCGCAAGGACAAAGACCATGGAAAGGAACGAGCTGGTATTCTATATGATAGGTATAGGACTCACGGGGCTGTGAGACACGGTAATCACCCACTATAATGCAGAGAGTAGCTGTAGCCTCAGGAGAATTGCCTATACCTGGTAGCTTTAGCAAGAAAAAGACACGCTACCGGGCTGTGCTTTCACTTAAGCAGAACTTTTCCATAAGAAGTTGTCTGCATCTGTGTTTAATCCCCACAATTAGCACTGATTAAAAAAAAGACTCTGCCAGTGCCCAGCTCCTGGAGGGTGAGGCTGTGGCACAGAACCCGATCGTATCAGACATCAGAGAATCCAGATGAGGCGAGGTGGGAGGAACAAGTTAGCTTCCATCAGGCTGCGTTCCTTATTAGCCGGGGGAAATCAGGCTTCATTAATTTCACTGCTTCCCCGCTTAACTGTGAAACACTGCACTGAGCTGCGCGGGGACCGAAGTGAAGGCTGCCCGCAGCTGTCAGAGATCCCCTTATGGGGAGCAATTCCCAGTTCTGTATGAAAAAAAAGTGGAATCATCCTTGCTGTGTGCTTACATGGTGACTGTAGGCTCTAGGCATTAGCAGATGACAAACGTAAGCCACGCAAAGCATCAGTTTCCTTGTTCTCGAGTATTTTCACTAGTACCCCCACTGTCATTGCTATTCCGCGGGCAGCAGTTGTTTTGCTGCAGTTGTTTTAGCGGTAAGTCAAGTTATATACCCACGTGCAACTTGAAGTGAATAATTGTACCATTATTTGCTGAGTTAAGTCTAATGCCCATCCTCCTTAAGTGGATATTGTTGGGGCTTGTGCTACTATTGTGTTTTCTGGGTCATTTTGATTATAGCAAACTTTTGCAGAGTGGTGACGTCCCTTGTCCTTGTTGCCTAGCTTCCAGGTGGCCATCACAGCACTGATTGCTAGCGAGTGTGTGGATCTAGCTGATGTTTCTTGAAGTCGCCTACTTTAAGCTTGCCCTGTCCAGTTACCACTTGCTCTGCCAGTGGCATATCAGATTTACTTATATTCCCAACCAGAGCGGTCTCCATGACCATCAAGATATTCCAGGAAACCTGCAGTGAGATCCCCCGCTCTGTGTCATGTTGCCTTGCCTAAGGTGTAAGAAGCTGGGAAGCACAGCGAGCTGCCCGCTGTGTGGGTGACACTTCTAGAGCACAAAGGGATGTTTCCAAAGCTGCTTCTGGCAGGGAGTTTGCCTGAGGAGCTGCTGCACAGGCAGCTGCACATCCCCGGCTGGGGTCACTGCCCTGATCGCTTCCTGAGCAGGCAGCTCCCAACAAGCTTGGACAGTTTCTCCGTATGAGAGAACATTGTTTAATTATGGGTTTGTGAGCAGGCCCCACAGCCTGCTTCTTGCTCGCGCATGGATGGGGTGGGATCAGGTTAGGGACGTTTCTGCACATCTGGACAACACTCCTGTGCTGTGGCTGCCTCCCGGCTGCCCAAGCTGTGTGCTTTGCACAGCGTATGCGCCTGAGTGGAATCTCCTTGAAGGAGCAGGGCAAGACGTGCCCTGCAGCTGCCCTCCTGCCCTTGCCAAACGTTCAGTCGCAGGCAGAGGGTTTCAATGGTCTGCCGGCCCCCCGGCTGCTGCTGAGGGCAAGAAGGCTGTGTTGGAGCTGGGCTGCTGCCGGCTCCGCTCTGCGGCCGTCCTCATCCCCAGGGCCATGCTGGACCTGAGCCAGGATACGCTGAGCTCAGCGTAATGCTCACTTGAAAGCTGACCACATCAGTCGCAAATTAAGTATAAGCTTTTCAGTACGCTGCCTACAATTGTTTAATGTAAACGATATTGCTTAAACCATACATGATGCTCTGATTTCTGCCTAGTTTTCTCCCCTTTACAAAGGAACTATTTCCTGAAAGCTGCAGCCTGAAAAATAGCATGTGTGAGGGAGTGTAGTTTTATAATACAGACTCTTACTGCAGTGTGCAAACATAAATGTAGTTGTTTGTTCATGGGATATTTTCTATATGCATTGGATTCTCAGAAACACTTTATATTCTGAAGTTTAGTACTGTGCAATCTGGTTCCACCACTTTCAGTCAACAATAGTCCAAGAACTGAAACAGAAATGCTGGGAACCAAGAGTGTTCTCTGAGGTGCAATAGGGTTCACCTAATTGCTTCCTGGCTTGCTGATCCGTCATCCTGACCCTCTCTTTGATGTTTTCTTTTTTTTTTTCTTTCTTTTTTTTTTTTTTAACTTTGCTTTGCTTTCCCTGGAGCATTACTAACGAGTGATAAGTAGTGTCTCAGAGTGTCACCATTTCGCCATTCCCAGCACAATGATCTTATATATTGGGATTATCTTTTATTAAAAAAAAAAAAACAATCAAAATCACTTAGAAACATCAAATCCTATTTATAAAAAAAATAGTTTATTTGTTAAGGGGGTTCCTTTGATTGCATTTTCTCTCTGTAATAATAGAATTTTTTGTCACTCCGCAAACCACTCTTAACTGCTGCAGATGTCTCCTTTCTGCTAGCTAAATATAGGCTGCTCTTCCTCTCCCTCTGTATACATTACCCTGACATCAAGAGGACTACAGCCCCTTTAAAGTACATTTATTGCTGCTGTAAACAGTGAAAACTGATGAGGCCAAACGATGGAAGCGCCTGCCAGTGCTCCCTCTTGGCACATCTTCCTTTAGAGATATGCAGGAACTGATACCGCTTAGTGTCAAAACTCTCCAAGAATAAAGATACGACAAGAGTAAAATGGGAGATGTGTGTCAGTATATGTTAAATGTGTTGTCTTCAGTAAGGTATGTGAATGATTTCATAGCGTGTAGCTGTAGGGGGAGGGAAATCCCGAGTGCAAATTTAACTCCAAAACATGGTAAGGTTGGAGACAGAGAGGCCTTTTCCAGATCCGAGTTACAGTTCCTGTACCGCAAGTTTCCCCTATTTTAACATTAGGACCAGCGGCCGAACCTGGCTCTGACTTTCAGACCGTTGGCTTCAAACTGGCACCAGTTTTCCAGAAGCCGCTTTCTAACTCCCTGGTTTGAGCTCTCGTGTGTTTCCAGCTGTGCCTGAATCAAAGGAAGTGTAAACTGAGCTGGCTTGAAAGTGCATCGGCAGGAATGGCTTTGAACTTTAACTTTTAACTTTTTTAACACTTTTTAACTCTTTTTTGCTTTTCAAGCCTCTCTTATTTCCCCCATATGCGTGCCTGTATGTGAGGTTTTGTAGTTTTTCAGATGAAATATGCTGGCGGAGCTTCCAGCTGCCTGAGGAAGCAGCCGCCCCACGAGAGGCGTTTCAGGGCGCTCCCGTTCCGCGGAGTGCGGACAGTGCCACGGAGTGCGGGGAAACGGCGCAACAGGTAGGACCGAACCGGGCCGGGGCAGG
>NW_010586883.1:75215-107456 GCF_000705375.1 Tinamus guttatus | reverse complement strand
GGGCGGCGAAGCGGGCGGGCGGCAGTGGTGTCGGTGTCGCGCCGTGACCGCGTGTCCGCTCTGTGCCCGCAGACACGCAGCGCGCCCTGCGCCTCCTCGAGGAGTATCGCGCCCGGCTGCGCCGCGCCGAGGATCGCCCTCTGCGGAGCTCCATCGAGCGAGTCATCGGCATCTTCCAGAGCAACCTCTTCCAGGCGCTCATAGGTAACGGCTGCTCGCGGCGGGAGCCCGCGCACGTGCCGCTGCGAGCGCGGCGCTTTAAATAAGCTGCCCCGCGCCCCCGGCCGCCGCAAGCGGCTTAGAGCCGCGCGATCCGCGCGGGCGGCCCCTCTGGGACGGGCTGCCCAGCGCCGGCTGCAGCGCTTACGTATCCCAACGCCTTGGCGCAGTGCTCTGTCCCGCCAGCCTGTGTGTAACAGGTGAATGAATGAATGAACCGGTGTGGTCTTGCTCTGAGGTAGAAACTGTGCAGATATTCCCGCTCTGAAAACATTGCAAAGTTGATACGTGTGGAGTTAAAGCGAATTGAGAGGAAAACTCGGCTCTTTCAGGGGAGGCTGCAGTTCTCTCTTTTGCTACTGCTTTAATATGTAGCAGCAGGAGGAAAGCATTGCTTGTTCTTAGCTACAGTGGTGCTGTGAGCGTGTAAGACTCACATAAGTACTGCTGAACTGCTTGTACACAGTTTTGGATTTCTTGCACGTGTCTGCTTGGGAAAAAAAGGTTGAACGTGAACAGAACTTACTGAATCCTGACTTGCTTTTGAAACTTCTGCGGGGGAGTGGCAAGATGCATTTTCTCATTGATTAGGTGTTATCTTTATGTCAGCTAAAAATAAATATTTTCCTCTTTAAACTGGCAAAACTTGTCAAGTTCTGTATCCTTTTAAAGAAGTCATACCCAGATTACTTCATTGATTAGATACAAGTATTCTCACTACCGTAAGTTTACTTTTGTTACTTGTCATTAGCCAAACATGCAGTAAGGTGTTTATAAGATGAGTATGCATATTACTTCATAGTGCTGCAACTTCCTTGAATCTAAATTGTGTTGGTAACGTGGGAACAGGCAAAACATAAATATGCATTCCGTGCTTGGTGTGTTTGGGTTTTTGGAGGAGCATTTCTTCTCATGTAGTTTTTCAGAGGGTAGTCATCTTGTGTTTTTATCAGATAAGTTCTTGATAGTTCTTGAAAGCTAGCTGTGAAAAGAGGTCAGTTCCAAACATCTTGTACTTCAGAAGCCTTTTGCATTTGTCTTCAGTAGTCAGTCAATGGTAGCTAGCTCTGTGGTGTAAAACTAGGCTAGCCTTTGTGAGATGTGTTTAATGAGGGTTTCACTGGTGGATTGACATGCTGAAGGCCTGCATCAGAAACTTAAAGTACATCAGTTAGGTTCTTTACTTTCTTCCTGGAAGTGTTATTGTTGGTTGTCATCTCTCTTCTTCTCTTGAAGATCCATGAAGTACCTTGTGTTTCCTCCCCTGCCCTGAGAGAGGTTCTTGTCAGTTACAGGGAATCAGCCGTGGATGTTGTAAATTGCCACACACACACCACCTTCTAATATCCACAAATGGATCTTTGTTGTCTCATCAGCTCTGCACTTAGTACTGGTAAATTTTGCTTCTTCATATTTTCTGGCTTTTTTTCTGCAAAAACAGAAAGCAGGAGTGGTGGTTTTGGCTGGATGGGCTGTGTAACCTTTCCTCTTCTTACAAGAAGTTGCATGGTGCGACCATTTGACCCCTCTTTTATTGAGTATGGCTGATCTGTGCATGCACAGTAGGTTTATGCCTCTTGGATGTGCTGTATTAACTTTGCATTTACAGATTGAATGATTGTTTATTGTGGAGCGTTTCCAAACTGTTGCAAACTGTTGCTCTGAATAATAGTAGCAGAGAAGAGTTGCTTCCCAAGAAGTTTGTGCTCTCAACTTCGGTCTCTCTCCTTTTACCCTCTCCTTTCCATAGAAATACATAACGAGTGTCTCTAGTAGTGACAGAGTGGTCGCTTGTGGTTGTTGTTTTTCCTGGAAACATCTTTTCGTGGTGTGCCTGCTGCACGGTGGGGCAAGGAGTGAGGGTGGAGCATGGAGTTTCCCTGAACAAGATGATATCTGGAGGATGGTGCAGTTTACTGTGAATCTTCAGCCTGCTCTTGTCTGCTACCTTTTCATGGGCAACTGGGAGCAGGCTGGATAAAGCTTTTGGTTATACTGCAGTTTAGAAATCTCTGGAATAAAGATATATATATATATTTCATTACTTCAGTGTTGGTTCTTAAGTAGAAGTTTTTTGAGGAGTAGAAATATGCCTGTAAACTAAACATCCAAGTCTGATTTGACAGCAAGTTGCAAGCTCAGCTATGAAGTTACTTCTCATGTAGTTACTTTGAGAAAGCAGGCTCTTTCTTGTTTCTGCATTAAAAGAAATAGTAAAAGCAAAGCATCCTCATTGTTTCTTCCCTCTCTCCCCGCTTTTCTGCCAAGTTGCTGCAGTATATCCAAGAGTTGCCTGTCAGTGACAGGTGACAATGCTCGGGAAGGCAGGGACATGTGCTTTTTGGTAGCCCAGTGTAATATTGTCTGGTATTTTAATTAAATGATTACCAGTGGCCTTTGATTAAAATGGGTGTGTGAAGTAGTATTAGCTTCAAGTCCTGATGTACCATCTCAGAATTATAGTATCTTTTCTAAATTATGTTTTCATGGTTGTAATTAAAATAGCTTTTTATTGCTATTCTGATAATTGATGAGATGGGTCAGCTTACTAAGTGACACAACTAAAACACTTGCATCTGGAGAGGTGAGATAGGATGTAGTTTTGGTTTGGTAAAAATTTTGATATTTATCTTAAAACACTGAGGTAATGCTCCTGCATGCAGTTAAGTCTTACTTATAGCTTAGACACTTGTTTGTCTTGAGAAGATACAGGTTCTTTAAAGGTACAGACATATCCTGTATTTCTACTTTAAAAAAAAGGAAAGTTTGAGGGGAAATGCTTGTGTACATAAGTCTAATACTTTTATGGAAAAAGTATGTGAAGTTGATTTTTTTTTGTAAACCAATTTTTCTTTTAATTAAAGCCTGTCTGTGTTTAATGGAATTCCTGGTGCGGTTGAGCAAGTGAAAGGAGTCTCTTAAAATTAAAAATAGCACTGGTTTATAAAAATGAGGCAGTTTACCATTTTCTAAAATATTCCCTTCCTTATAGTCACTAACTCACATTTGCACAGGCGTCACAAAAAGGGAATTTTAAAATGGTCTCTGCAAACCCTGGCAGTGGAGTTGGCTGTGCTGCCGTTCTTGCCTTCTGTTTCCTTGTCCACCTTAAGTGTTTTTTATTCTGTGGGAGTGTTTTTGTTTTAACCATGTTTTTATGTCTGTGAATATGTGAACATTTTTTTGCTTAAAATGGCAAATCTGAGAAAAAAAAATCACCCTCCCCCACATCAATCTAATTTATTTTACTTGGAGTTAATTTGCACGAAGACCTGCATCATGGATGTTGCTTGTGACCTGATTATTCTTAACATTAATATGGAAAATGGAAATGCGGAAAGTTTTGAGGGAAAAAAATGTGGTTTCAGTAATTCTCACTGAACCAAAAAAACCCCAAATCAAACAGGAACCTCTCCCCACACTGTAATAATAAATTTTTTTAACCTTAATTTGGATTAATGTGTTAATTGGATAGACTATTCTAGCAAGACAGTGTTAATAATTCTTGTATTTTAGAGAAAGACAAGTGTTGTCTTGAATATCTGTGATGTTTGCTTCAAGTTAAATGCTTAATTTGGATTTATCTGTAGCTTGCCTGAAGGTGACTATTACAGGAACATAGTGCTCCCTCCTTCCCTGCTGTCCCCAGCTCTCTGGCTGTCTTGGCTCTGTCCGCACTGGCTTTTTTCAACTACATTAGGGAGATGACCCTAGATTTTGATCTGAAGAGGACGGGACTGGGTCAGCACGGTGAAGAAGTTAGTGCTTCGTGGAGCGATCTGACCATGTAACTGTCAGGTAGCATGAGGCCCTAGATCTCTAGTATGCTCCATGTGCCATCCCTGTAGTTATCCTCACTCTCTTATTTCCATACTTGCTAATTGAGAGGGAGCTATTTTCTGTACTTGCCAGCTGAATTGAAATGGAATGTGATTAAAGCAGAAGTTTTTCTGTGTAACTGAAACCAAAAGTACTTGCCCTGAGAAAACTTCAGTATCAGCTTTTATTTCAGGGGTGTAGTTGGCTAATACAGCACATGGCATGGTGTCATAGTTAACTTTTCAAATCAACACAGGCCATCAGGCCATATAAAGGACTTCAGTCATGGGTTTGTGTTATTGTGCAAGACTGCTCTGTAGTTAACTTGAGAAAGGCTACTTGGGACTGCCTTCCACTTTCAGACTTAAGTTGAAGAATTTTTATATTACAAATCCAGAAATTTTCAAAAGTACCTCAAGAATCTGGTTAAATCATCTATGAATTTAACTCTTGTTTTTTATGACTTCCCCCTCCCTATCTCTCTACAGCTTTAATAACAGAATATCTTTGCTCTTATTTGGAGCTGAAACATATATGTATGTTCAAGTTCTTACAGCTTCGAGTTATCCCTTTGCTTCCAGCCAAGCTTCCTAAGGAGATGGTACAACAATACTTAGTACCGCTTCCTTCCCGAGGCTTTTGCTGGAGTTGGTTTCAGCCTGAATTGACATAAGGTTGTGGCCTCAAAGGCAATTAGATTCTATTTTTCTGTTTTGTTTTTTTAAATCTGCCTGGAGGGAAGAGACCCTCATGGTATTTCGTGTTAATTACTCTGTTGCTGTTAATATGCTTCTGGCACATTGCTTATTGCTGAAGAATGTCCCACTTTAGAAAGAACTTGACATCCTCCTCATGAAGGGGCTAATGATGAGCGAAACAATCTCATTGCTCCTCGTATTTACAGAACTGTTTGTCATTTTATATCCATGTCTGTAATGTAACTTAAAACTTGATGGTGTAGAGTCTTGGGGCTGCTATGTACAGCATACCCCTGCTGCTGTTGTGTTTTGCATTTGATGTTTTGTTTTGTGTGCTTTATATGTATGTGTGTATGATAGTACAATATATTGAATTTTTTGTGTTATGTGCTGTTTAGTAGCCTAAAATAGCACATGGGGTTGAGTAGCTGCTGATTTGCAGATAAACAGTATCATGGCAGAAGATTATCCTTGTTGTGGTTGTGCTGTTTGTGTACTCAGCAGTGAATAGCTGCACTGTAGAATTTATCAATTACAGTATTATCCTCTTTACACTGCTACTATTAGAAGGGGCTTCCACAAGAAAACACTGTCAACAAATCTGCTGTTCATCTGGAAGCTGAAGAGGAACTGAAATTTGGAATAACTGTTCTAGTTTTCAGGTTCCGGGAAAGTTTCCCTCTTGTGTTGTAGCAGCTTTCTGCCCCCCCCCCCTTTTTTTTTTTCCCTCTCCTTTACATTGTTTCCTTGTTTTCTCACCTGTCTCTTAGTTGCTCTGGCTATTTTCTCTTATGCTGCTCTGTACTGGGCTTTGCTCCCAGTTTCTTCAACATCTGAATCAAAGACTTTGCTTTGGTCTCTGGGTGCAGTGTAGAAGAGGAGGGAAAGCACAAGAAAGGAGTTAATGTTCTTATGGGGATATGGGGACATGGAAATGTCTCCATGGGGATCCCAGCAGCACGGGCAGAGCAGTTGTGTGGAACATCTCGCTCGGCTCTGCGGCTGGAATGCCGGGGCCTAGTTATGCCGGGGTACATCCTGAGCACCTGGCTGCTTGTTTTTTGAGGGATGGAGCTTGTTTTGATGCAGGTGGAAGCTTCAAAGAAGCTAAGATCTAGCATCTGACTGGTTATTTCTTTGCACAGATGGTTTCCTGTATTATAACTAGGCCAAATTTGGAAGAATGTTAAGAGATTGCAGAAGGGGTAGGGCTGACACTATAATACCCTCATTAACTTTATGTTCCTCCTCCAAATTAGAGGAGGCTCTAGAGCTCTCTGTTAAAGTGTGTATAGGAACTTTGTCATGTGCAAATATCTTCCTAGCAGTCCCCAAAAAGCTGAGTTATTTTGGCTGGAAATTAGAAAGATCAGCCAAAAACAGAGATGCCAAGAGGAAAAACTGTAAAAACCCTGCAGATTTAAGTTCCATTTCAGAGACTAGTCTAAGAATTTGGCCCTAGGAAATATAAATGTTACCACAGATGAAGATGCTAGTATTTGGCGGCAACTACTTTTGTGTTGTCAACGGTATCAATTTTCTGTCGGTATAAGAAACTGATGCTTGTGCTGTTTACTTAAAGCAGTGCCCTGGATCTGTGTGAAACCTTAGCTTGAAAGCTAAAGGGAACTTATCCCCTAAGCAGTGTGATTTCAGATGCATTCCTTTGGAGAGAATCCTCTGCAGTCCAGTAATGGAACTAGCTAGGGGACATCCTACAAACAAAAGTGACTAATAGCACCTTATTTATACCTCTGAAATTTCTTACTGCCAATGTCAGGAGTAAATGTATACCTTTAAGAAGAGAAAGCATTTTAATACATTGGCTACAAATGATTTGCAACCAGGTTTGAGATATTTGGAGAGCGCAAACAATTCTGAGTCCTTTTTTAGGTGGGTTTTTCTTTTCTTTCCTTTTTTCATGCTAGGGCTTATCAGTAAGTATGTATGAGGTGATATTAAATGGGCAAATATTTGGGTTTTGGCAGCAGGTGATCATTATGCCAATTTTAGGCTCTCTGATGACAACTTCAAGTCTTGTAAGTTTTTCCTATCTTAGCTCTGAAAATGGAAGAGAAAACCCTATGGGATTCCAAAGGAAAATTGAAAAGAGACCTTGTGTAGGTACCTTGGAAGGAGCAATTTTGCAGAGGAAAATGTGAATGAACAGCTTGGAAAGAACAAGTGGACAGGCTGGCAAGGAGTGCAACGTGGCTCATTCTAAAAAGCAGCCAAAAGAAGAAGAACAAACAATTAGACCTAAGGTTAGATGAGAGCAATTTCAGCTGAGTGCAAACCAGAGAGCATCTGTGTAGGAACTGCGAGATAGCATCTACTAGAGCTTAGGAGCTCTAGCAAAGGAGGAGGAGAATAGTGAAGGAAATATTGCAGAATGGAGACTTAAAGGGTAGGGAAGCACTGAAACAAGTGGAAGGGCTGAGGAGGAGAAAGTGGATGCTGTGGTTTGTGGCAAAAGATGCCGTAGAACAGAATAGGTTGGGAAGGAGGTTACATTACAGTTTGTATTTTTAAGACTCTATGATTGTGCACAGTAGTAATTTCATTTTTTAAAAAAGCAAAAAAGCTGAATGGAGCTTTACAGAGGTTGTGATGAGTCTGGCTTTCACATTTCATCGCATGAATACAGACATTTATTTTCTCCAGAAGTGGGGGAGGGTGGGGGGCAGGAAGGAGATGAATACACAAAGAGAATATTTAACTATCTCTGGGCATTGGTTCGGGAAAGGAATATGGAGCTTTATGTTAATCACAAAGTATACTTTTTAATATAAGTAAACCAAGGACTTAATTTGTAATGGAGTGGCACACTTTTCAGGACAATCTATGAATGGTCAGATTAACAGACCTGTATGTTTATGAAATGCCTATATTTGGGAAGATGCACATTTGCATCTCTTCTGTATGGATGAGTGAATGTTGATATGAGGCAGACCAGTGATAAATGGCAAAGAAATTCGTGTGGATGGATTCATGAAGTGAAACACTAAGCTGAATAAGTAAACTTTTTGAAAGAATTCATAAGTGTTTTTTTTTTTTTTTTTAAATAATTTGTGTGTCTTGGGAAGCCTATTGCATGGGCAGAGGTCTTCCAAACAAGACTGATGCTGAAATGCTTTCCCTTTAGCTTGCATATAAACCTGGAAGTTGGTGCAAATATATCTGGTAGTTTTCTTGCTTCCATTAGTTTTGGCTGAATTTGGTTTGTTTTCTAGTTGAACATCTGCTGGAAAGAAGTGCTTCATCCATGTCAGTGCAGACTTAGCTGTTTAGCTGGATCTCAAAAAGGCTTGAAAGCCTCTTCTCATATTCATATGCTGATTCTGTGAGACTTGAGCAGATTAAGGAGTTTGTTGTGGAAATGCCCATTTAGAAATGTAAGAGCCTGATATCCAAGTACCATAATCTCATAAGAGGTCTGAGCCATAAAGCCAGGCCGCAGGGTGTTGCTATCTGTTATCTGAAAATTGATGGCCCGGGTCTTCACAGGCTGAGCAAACCTAAAGGGGAAAAACAAGAAACAAATGTAGGAGAAGCTTGTCAGTTTCTAGTGGGAGAGAGGGAGCTTGAGTAACTTTCCACTGATTCATGCTGGGATTTCTGCTGGTCAACATGGTTGTGAATGAGCTGTAAAGGTGCAAGGAGCACTAAGGGCATGATTTGCTGGTGACATTGAGTTACTTGGATTAGTAAAGTTAAGGTGGATGGCAAAAACTACTGGCAGACTTAGGAAATTGCCTGGGCAGCAAAATATCCAGGGAAATGAAGTGCAGATGGATGTGATGTGAGATGCAGCAGGGAAAAAAAATGCCTGCTTTCTTAATAAAAGACTCTGAGCCAGCTTACTGATCTGGAACAGATACTGGCCTCATGAGAAGGTCTGATGACAAGAAGTAGGGTGTGGCTGCCATACAAAGAATATCTATGGAAGTTCGGACCCTCTAGCCTGTAGAAAAGGTAATGGGGAAAAAAATATAAGGTCTATAAAATAATGAATGGCAAGCAGAAAAATAAGCATTGGCTGTATTTGCACAGGCTTTAGATTAAAAACTAGGGGACTTCAAATGAAGCTCTCAGGGGGTAGGTTAAAGCAAAGAAAAGCAGTTTCATGCCCACTGAATTGTGGGACTGTTTTCTACAGGATGCTGTGAATGCTAGATTTGGAGAGGAGATCTGAACAAGCTCATGGAAGAGGAATCACCTGGTTACTAAATAGACACAACCTCTCTGCGGCTCAGACAATTTAGAGAAGCAAATGATAGGAACCTAAGAGGACATTTGAGGAGGTATTACCACTCGCTTGTTGCATTTGTGTGCTTTTTCTCTAGATGTCTCTTTTGATCGTAGTTAGTGTGGTAGACTAGATTGGATACAGCCACCCTTGTATTCTCGTAAGTGTTTTATACCGAAATCAGCATGGCTTTTTCCTTGGAAGGCGGGAGATGAGGAAAGGAAGCTCTTCTGAGCAGTCCTCCTTGTTCAGGAAGGCCTTTGGGGAGTGGAAAAAAAAACCCCCACAAATAACAAAAGAAGTTAGGAATGAATTGCAGCCTACAGTGCATAAGGACGCCTCTGTTTTAGTATTAAATACATTTCATTTTGAAATACTTTTTTGGTTGAAGAGAGCTGAGAGTAGGTGATGAATGCTTATTGCTTAACAAGATTACCTCTGTTCTCGAAGACTTGCTAGTGCATCAATAACCTGAGGAGAATTTTTCATGTGGGTCAGCTGCGGAAGCGATCCTGTGCACAGTTTTTTATCATCACTGCTGCTTCCCTCTTTAGCCACTATTTTTTACCATTAGGAGGAATTAGTTGCATTTGATGTATAAACTAAATAGCCAGAAGGGATTATCATAAAAATCCCCAAAAGATCTTTCTGGATTAGTGGACTCTTTACTAGAAAGCAAAGTATGAATTGAGAGCTTATCAGAAATGAGCAAACTGGAGGACAAAAAAACAAACAAACTTCGCAGAGTACCTATTCTTTGTGTGCAAAGATGTTAAATGCATTAAGAGTGAAAAATCTCAAATGTAGATGTAGTCAGTGTTACAGGTATGAATGTTACGCTTAGTGTGTGTTGTGGTAGAAGTGTAGAACTGTGTATGAGTGTACAGCACACAAGGCATCAGTCGCCTGTTGTACATACAGTGTCCATCCAGGATGGTCTGTTGCAGTAAATGTGTTTGTGTTGAACTTGCCTGGAATTTCATGGGATTTCTTTAAGCAAAGTCTCTAACCCTAGTTAGAGCACTTTGTTGCATTCAAGCTATCAAACGGGTTGCTTGAATTCCCAACAATTTGTCATGCTCGAAGTCTTGATGCAATTAAAAGGAAACATGCCTCATATGCAAAGCCAAGAATTTGTTCCTGGTCCAATTAAAGTCTTAACAGCCTAACGAGGATCTTGTATTGGTATCGCTGCAACAAATAACATTTCATATTCTATACGATTGGTATGTACTAGCTTTCTGTTACCCACCCTATTCTCTGGTGTTTGGCGCTGCCTTTCTGATTTATAAATACATATCCTCAACTTTGGGGTTGACTGGGAAGGGGAATGGGAGACTGACTGGTCCTGGAAGCCCTTCCCTGGGAAATTGATGCTATGGACGGTTGCTTCTTCCTCAGTGGTGTGTCTTCGTGAGGTTGATTGTTTCTGTTAGCCGACAAGCTCTGTTCTTTGTTCTTCCCTCATTAGTTTGTAATTCTGTGTTGCGTTTAGCTTGTTATAATTATGCTAGGTTTTTATGTACACCCAGTGCATTTTACATATGCTGGATGCTTGCTCTTTGTTCTCTTTATCCTGTTCCTGCTCAGTTCTCAAGACTACTCTCCTTTGGCCAGTAATTAGTGATCAGCAAGTTGTTTATAGCCCTGGGGCCTGGCTGTCACCCTGTGCATGTGTTTTCAAGGCCTCTGCTGTCATCTTCTGCTTGTGCTGCTCTAGGCTGCTTTTTATCCTGGTGTCATAGGCAATTCATTTCATGCAGAATAACTGCTTGTTATTAATACCCATCAGTTACAGAAATACATGTGTGTGTGAGTATGCACACGATACATATGTCTTTTGCTTAGCTTTGGACAACTGTCATGCAACATCTATTGTTTTCTGTGCTTATAGTATATGAATATATACAATGTATTTATTTAATATGTAGAGTTTTCCTGTACAATCTATATTCTATAGAAACTACGTGTAGTTTATGTATGTTCTATGTAAGCATTTTAAAAAGTATTTCATTACACTGTTGTTCAAAGTGAAGTAAAAGCTGTACAAATTAAATAAGTCAAAATATCTGGTCTTTAAATCATTGCTTTTAAAGAGCAAAGCTAAAGTAAACTTCTAAGCAGGGCGAGACAAGTCTGGAGGCCTGGGCAGTCACCTTCGCCTTAGGAAAATGCAGTTATAGGTATCTCATCTTTAACTTTGCAAGGTGTTGGAAAAACTCAAGTATAAGTGAACGCAAGAATAATTCTGCTTGGCTTGACTTCTGTGACTGATTTTACTAAAACTCTGTTGCTTTCTGCAGAGGAGGTGTAGGCAGGGAGTGAGGCTGTGCCCACGCCCAGCTATGAGACTGTGAGGAGGCCTGTGGGGCTGCGCGGGCTTGAGTCTCATTCACAAGGGTGCTGAGCTGCCTGGCACGGCTCTTGCAGGCACCACACGTAGAAGTGGGAATGGCAAGCAGAGACCTTATGCCTCATTGCTGAGGAGCGAGGGAGAAATCTATCCGAAGGAATGATATCGTGTTGCTGGATGGAATCCTAGTGCTCGGAGACATCCTCTGTGCAGAGCTGATGGAGGCTCTTGATTGTCACCAAAGGAACCTGATTTAGGAGAGGTCATAAGAATTTGTTTACTGTTTTTGCAGTTCTACAGTCTTCTATTAAATAAAAAATAATTGCTTTCTTAATGCCCAGCAGTCCTACTTTTCAGATTTGCTGCTCTGTCGCTTTCTTTGTATAGAATTTTACTCCTGTTGCCATCAATAATACTGTTGATTTCACTGCTATGTTGCTTTTAACTTGTGACCTGGCGTGATTCCAATGTGTTTTCTCCCCTCTTGCCTACCGTTTCTCATTCCTTGTCTCTGGCCTTTTGGAAACATTGCTCCATGTCCTGAGATCTCTGATCTGACTTGAATTATTTTTTTCTATACCTTAGTTCAGGATAGGAGATACAGTCCATCTTAGAATTAATATGGGAGGAACAGGATGGGATGTTCAGTAGCACATTCAGGTTGAGAAGTGACTATAAGCATAAACTTTCCTAAAATTTTTTTTTTACCACCACCTATTTTTAAGACCTGTGAAGATCTTTAACTTTGTGTATATTAAGAATGCATCTAGAGATTTGAATGATTTCATCACATATTCTAAATGTGTGCACACAAAGCAATGTTCTTGAGGATTGATCCATAGCAATCAGAAGGAGAAATCTTTTAGCTTGGATTACAGTGTGCCCTGGGTGTTTAGCTTCAAAAATGTAGTTGTCCAGCACTCAATCCTTGCACAGTTAATGCGTTCAGGGTTCTTTGCCTGCCTGTATTCACAAGTGTTTAACATTTGCATTTCATAGAGTAAAACTGTAAATAGAAGACAACATTGTGTAGTCACAGAGTTCCCCAAAACTTTCTTTTTATGGATTTGCAGAGAGGTCAGGACAAAAAACTAATCTGTGTTAACTGGTGTACATATGTTTGACATCTTTCAATAATGAATATATTGTGCTGTCCTTTATGTTCTGTACACTTTATGGACTTGTCTTTTCTGTATCTTAATGTACTTTATGAAACAAGTCATTCTGCAGTACAAACAAATGGCCATCTTCCCTGGCAGTGCGATTTACCTGAATAGGAGCAGAATTAAGTGCAGGTGCCCTAGATTTTCCCTTGTAAAACACATGCACAAATAACCCTTTCCCATAAATAATGTAGTAATCTTCCTGGCTTGGTTGCTGTAGATTGCAGCTAAAGAATCAACTTAAAACACTGGCTATTTTAATACGTAAAGCATCATTTACTAGAGAAGAGGCTTTACTTAGTGCATTTGATTGTCTTGTAGCTGCATTAACATCAATACATCGGAAATTTGCAAGTGAGGTAACTAATGTGAAAAATAAAGGCAATTAGTATCTCTTAAGCTGTTTTGCTTCTGTATATCTAGGTCACATAACATCTTCAGCAACCCTCACTGCTATTTCTTCCAATCAGCAGCGCTAAGAAAGTGTACAACTTTAAAAATTAATGTAAGCAGTTGATAGCAATGTGACTCCTGCTCAGAGAGATGATATAAATGGAATTGGAGAGTTGTGCTTGTCTGAATCGGCAGCAAGAAGCAGCGTTAATGTAGGGCTGGTGCTTCAAGGCTGTTTCTCTTGTGGCCCAACTCCATCTAATAAGGAGCTAGTTCTTGTGCCACCGTTACGATTTCTGGACAGCTGTTGAAAAGCTACAAGGTTGTAGATTAGAGAACTTTTCATTCCAGCTTGTGTGTTTATGGCGGGATTCTCTTCACTTCTCAAGCTGCGTTTTAAATATGTCTTCTGTGAAGTGGTGTAATTAGGGACATGGGTTACAATTCCTGTTTTGCAGATTGTACTTTTAGGAATAAGTTAGAGGCTTTGCAACATAAGTTCTTCCTTCTTTTCTCTCCATTTACATTTGTAAATGTATAGGTTAATTTTTGTTTGAATGTGGATGTTTACAGCTGTGATTACAGTTGTAGCAAATGCCAGGTACTATACTTCCATAGAAACATCTTTGATTAGGTATGTTTTTTGCTGATGCTTCCCAATAGCAGAAAAAACTAGTGCATCCAGGTTCCTTTTCCCCGAAAGTTTTCGGCTGACTCCCCAAGGTTGTAGAAAAAATTGTTTAGTAGTCCTTAAATATAACTTCTACTTCATCTGTTGAAGTTTCATCCTGTTCCTATTTATTCAGTATGGTTAACTTCTGATTAACAGCAGACTTTATCACTACACTTCTGCTTCTGTGGTTATTTAAGTAAAACTTCTGCCATATAAATGGCATTAAAATGTTGCCTTGAGTAAGACACTTCAGATAATGAAAGGCTTTGTTAGCTGAAATTAACTACCATGATATAAACACAGTCTCCTTCCACTGTTTCACTGCAGTTACTCCACATGCTTCTGGTGGTCCTGCTGCACCTCTGCTACTAGTAGCAGAACCTGAAGCGAGCAGCAATATTTAGGTGCAGATGTAAGGGAGGGTGGGGAGAGAGTGTCCAGTGGGGAGGTTCAGGCTGTCTTGGTAATACAGCTTCATTCTGAAGTACTTGAAAAAGTAGTAGGTATCTAATTCCTTTTGCAGGAGGAAAAGGAGGTTAAAATTAGGCTTCAATTATTATGACATTCTAACTTCATCATTTTTTCACATCTCTAGATATTCAAGAATTTTATGAAGTGACCTTACTGGACAATCCAAAATGTATTGATCACTCTCAGCCCTCTGAACCAATACAGCCTGTGAATACTTGGGACTTTTCCAGCCTTCCAAGCACAACAGTGACATCAGAAACACTACCAAGCAGCCTTAGCCCGAGTGTAGAGGTATGTTATTAGAAATCTGCTTACTTTTCTGCTTGAGGCTATTAAGTCAACTTTCTTCTTTCCTTCATTTTATAAAATACTTAATTCCACAGAAAACTTCTTAGTCTTAAGATTAATAGTTTTATGAGGTTTAACTATTGAAATGTTGGATATGAGGTCTGTGCATTTTTCTAATTTAAATTTATAAACTTGTTTCTTAAACATTCCATTAGAACTCTGCTAACTTGGATTTATGCTCTGGATTTGAAAACCTCACTAATGGATTTAGTATGCTTATGCCATCCATACCATGTTTCTTCAGTCGTGATTTCATGAATAATTTTGGAAAATCTTAAGCTCTTTTTTTTCGATAAGTGATTTTTTCAGTATGTTCATAAGAAACTCTGTACTACTTAGAGTGGTGTTTTAGAAGTGTTTTTTTTATCTCTTGATGCTATAATTTTTTTCACTAGTGAATTGTGAGAAACTGGAGCTGAGAAATGCATGCAGGTGTACATTTTTGCTGAATCAAGATCTTTCCCTGCCCAAGTTGAACTAGAAATGTTAGTTGTATTTCCTACACCAGTCATATGGTGACTCCAAAGAGATGAACTTTGAATTGTGTCCTCAGTGCTGGCATTGCTCTACTGGGAACTGAAGGCAGCAGTTCTGATGCATTTTGTGGAATAGTAACAGAGCTCAGGAAAAGCCATAGAGAAAAGAGGGCTAACCCTGCAACTTCCAGGAAGGCTGGGAAACGCTGCACTACCTAGCAAGGTAAAGTGGTCAGGCTGTGCTGAGTGAGCTTTAAGAAAGTAGATTAAGAGGAGAAGAAAGTAGATTCAGAGGAAAATAAGTGCTTATGCTTATTGAAACATCTATGAAAACTGCCCAACTCCTTAGAGGAAGCTTAAAAGAAACATTAGAATTGTGCTGACTTTTGTCACAAAGTAGGAAATGGTTTGTTTGAGGACTGTGCTACAAACAGGATATAGAAAAACTAAAGTTGAGACTGACTATGAATCTGAGGATTGAGAAAGAAATCAAGATATCTAAAATTGGTGTTGCCTAAAAGAACTGAACACCTAATTGTGAAACAGGATTTTGCTGGAGTATTTTTAGGCCACTGCAAAAAGGAGGGTAAGTATATTTTGTGCCCCTAGAAGATGTATTAATGCTTGCACCACAGTAATAGGTTTAGCTAAAACTGTTTTTAGTCTTTCTAAGCACCAGAATAGGTGTGCGTGGGAGTCTCCCTTGGCGAAGGTCTGTAAGGACAGCTTACCTGTGTCTGTCAGAAATGGCCTAACTTTTTTTCCTCTAATATATCTTGGATCTGTGTGATAGAATAACAGATTTACATCCCTACGAAACCTATGCGACTGTGGGGATGTTGCTATAAGTGCCTCTTGTGCCAGCAGCCTTGATTGTGACACAGAAACCCTAGGGTAAGGTGCTTTATAGCTCTAATACTGATGTTTAGTGCTTATAAAGGAAATATTCTGAAGTCCTGGATATTAATCATTATAGCCTTGTGATCTTTATCCAGCCCCTCACCACCAAAAAATGGAAAGCTCTTCTAGTAGAATTTTACTTCTTTTGCTATTAAGAAGTCCACAAAGGAAAAAACAACTTGTGAACTAAGAGTGGTGGTGTCCTGGTATCTTTCAGAAATCTCCCCATAGATGTATACAGATATATGCACAGATAATATTTAATTTTGAAGGTGTATCTAAGCTTTTTTTTTTTTTTTTGTTCTTCATGTGCTAGTGAACTACCAGTGATACTAGGGCTTGTCAATGACATGAGCCAGTGACAACCAGCACATTGTCATCCACATGACAAGTGTGCTGAAAAAGAATGGCCTAACTGAGGTAGTCTCACTGCTGACAGCAGTGTATGTTCTCTGCTGACATATTTACTGCTTGCAGCTAGCTCTTTGGTACAATGCAATGGTTGTGGTCTATAGTGCTACCTAAATGGAGCCTGATAAATGATAGGTTACTCTGTGATTCTTCTAAGCGGCCCAGGCTTGGACCATTATGGCAAAGCCTATCTTCATTGAGCCTTTGTCTCAAGGATCACATGAAAGGCAGACAGTTGTTTGACCTTCAGTATATGAAAGATATCTTCTATTTACTTTCAGTATTTAAAAGTATAGTCACACATGTCAGTGTTGATGCTAAACTGAACTTTCTCAGTCTTTGTCACCTACAGCAAATGTTATCTTTTATTTTGTTAAAATGCCACTTGAGAAATGCTGCTTTTTCATATTAGCCGTTTCTGAAGTGCATGTTGTTTTTGTGTGTGTGTGTTTTTTTTTTTTTTTCTTTTAAACTAAAACTGTCAGTTTTTGCACTTGCAGGGCTGCTGCCCAGTTCAATTTTAGTTCATTAACCTGGTGTAACCAGATCAACATATCAGGTGGACTTTGAGATTTACTTAGCTTTATTCTTTTGTGGTGCTAGGCTAGTAAGATTATATGTGATAAAGGAATATGATGTTTTTTCTGTTTGTGATTTTAGTAGCCTTTGATATTATATCACAAATCCTATTTTTTTTACCTTAATGATTATTTTTTGGTATAGCTACTCTGAGCTAAGCAAATGTTCTTCCAGCTGGCAGTTTGATAGTATTTGTGAGATGGGAGTTGCCGAAGGGTGGTATATAAGGGCTCCCTGCAGTGATTACGGGTTGTATTACAAGAACACAGCTGACTTTGGGAATGACTTCTTAGCAATGTGTGGTCGTGTGTATACACAGAATCGTGGTGTGCAGGCTTAGATTGCCTGAGGACTTTTAATGGGGCTTAGGTAGCCTAGTACTGTTTTTTCACTGCTTTTTGTGCACAAAAAGATTGGAATTTTTAATTCCCATAAGTATTGTATCAGAGAAAGTTAGAGCAACAGATTTCCTGTTCAGGGATCTGTTTTCTTTTCCATGCTTTATATTTCCCGGAAGCTTCTTTGACAACTTGGTTTAGTCTACAGCACAAAAGGTGATGCAGGGTAAGATTCAAGAGTGATAAGCGGGAAGGGAATGTTAACATCTTAATCCTTTCAATGCTCGGTATGAACAAAAGATAAATAAGGGATCAATTCCAAGATGGAAGGCCTATATATATATATTTTTCCCTATGGGCATTAAGTGACAAGTTTTAGTTGTGCAAACTCATCAGCAAAACAGCTGACAAATCTACAGCATGATATATTGACTTTCTGATTGCTTATTGCTAGCAATATTGTGGAAGAAATATCGGTTAGAGGGAGCATCCTCTTAGGCCCTTTTTGCAGGGATCTGCAGTGCCACCTGTAGGGAGGACAGATCATGTCTGAGACACCCTTGTTCAATAGACAGAGCTGGAGTTTCTACCAAGCAGATTTTCACACTGAGGTGCTGAATTTATGTGACTGCTGTAGATGTTTTCTGTGAATCATTGGTAGAAGTCTCCTTCAGACATCTTCTTTGCTTTAACAGTCAAAAAGATTCAGTACTGGTTGGTCTACTAATATGCTGTGTCCTCCTTTTTGCCTTCCTGCTACTTTATGCTTGCATCGATAGGGGTATATTGCCCAGTATGAGTCATTTTGTTGAGTCTCTAACAATGTGTGGCCTTGGACCACTTAGCAGTCTTGGCTGTTCCCAAATGGTAACTTTACAGTAGGAGAATGACACTTGGTCACCGTGGATTTTCATTCTTGAAATGAAGGCTCTTGTACAAGTAAGAGAACGTAAGTCTCAAACTAAAGCTCGAAGTTTTGCAGCTGCAGGCTGGTGGTCAGATTAAATGCAAGAAGGAGAGGAAAAAAGAAATGTGGTCAGTTAAAGATGTACATACCAGCAATAAAAAATATGGCATTTCGACTACTTCTTTCTTAAGTACTTCTGACTTCAAAACTGAAAGGATGATCATCAAAAAAGAGTGCGTCCAAAAAAAAAAACCCAAAAAACCCCACCAAACCTGTAATGTAGACTCTTCATCCAGGTTTTAATGGAGCTAGATATATTAAGTTACAGAATCCTGTAATTTTAATCCTGTAGTTAACTAAAGGTGCCAAAGATAATTGTGGTCATGCTGGTGCTTGATCTTTACTGGGTCTTTGAAATGCCTCTTCAGAGGTGCCAAAGCTGCACAAGGAGCTGCCCTTGCAAAGCAGAGCCGAGCTTGCTTCTCTGGTTATACCTGTGGCAACTGAGATACAGGTTTTTTTCATGTAATATGAGAATAAATTAGCATTTGAATAACCATGTGTTCTCTCTTTTATTTGTGGATTGATTGAAGAAATTAGACCTTATAAGTGTATGACTCTTATTTTCAAAAGCATTTATTGCACATATAGGCACTATTTTCAGTGAAAAGTCTGCAGAAACTGTGTCTTTGGCCTAGGGAATGCTTGTGTTTGTGCAGCCCCTCCTGAGCATTTAGGCACCTGTGGTCTGTACTCAGGAAAATGTGCACTGGTATTTGCTACAAACTTTTTTTTTTTTTTTTTTTTTTCTGTGTGTGTTTTTAAGTGTGGTTCTTTGTTTTCTGGGGACTTGGTGTCACCATGGGCCCTGTTTGCTGGTGAATCAATTTTCACTCTTGGGAATTAACATCCATGTGATGCAGCTGGCGCTTTGTTGAAGTTTGGCCTTGAGAGAGCTGGGCAGAGAGCTGCTAGAATTGCCTCTCCCTTGCGTGTGTATCTGTATTGAACTAGTTATAGGAGATGTTCTTGGCAGGGTGCTGGACTTGTGTCCAGACACCCAAAAACACGTTCCTCAGTCTGTCTCACCTTTTTGGATGCTTGCACTTCAAGTGCTCTGTTTAGGATACCCACGTAAGCGATCTCAATGGTGGCTTGGGAAATTGGGATGCTTGGCAGCAATGAAAACTTCGTATAAATGTTCCTAGAAAAAAAAAATACTAGGAAATGTAAATATAACAAAAAAATACCTGTGGCTTGATGGCTTGACTTGAACGCACAAGGTAAAACCTTAGCCTGTGGATAGGTTTGACTTTCGATGTTAGTGTATGTGTGATAGCTGCTTTATTCCTGAGCCTTGCATGGGTTGGCAGCAGCTGTGCTGGGTGATGGGCAGCTATCACAACACAGTTGTTCACAAGTGCAGTGCAAAAAGCGTGCGAGTGCAGAGTGCTGCAGCAGGCATGCAGCAGTCTTGTTTGGTGCTAAATTCAGTTTTATTGCACTAGATGTGCTGTGAAGAGCAGCTTTTTGAGGGAGAAGAGTGGAAAGAACATGCCCCATAGACCACTTGGACTTGATTTTAAAACTTGTTTTTTAAACCAAAACGGAATATCGAGAATGTTCTACGTCCATCCCTACCCTGGTCTAGAGCTTGCTGATGCAATGTATAATCACTTTGGTTGGTTGTAGTTCTTGAGCCAGAAGTGAAATGATGCAGACAAGGTTTGAAGCACACGCCTGTCCCCAGCTGTGTTCATCAGGCTGAGGGGACAGACCCACCTCGCACACGTTCTGCCTTGTCACGGCTTGAGAGCCCTGCAAAAGGAGATGCAATTCTAGGTTAATTCCAGGCTCAAAATAGCATTTCTTTTGCAATATGCATTACCTCTTCCTTGTCACTTTTCTCCCTGTTCTACATGGAATATTCCATTCATTACTGCATCAGAAATCAGTTGTTTTGCACTTTGCAAATGCTGACATGACGTGAGAGGAGTAAGACTTGCTTGCGACCATAACTATTTTTTTGAACAAGAGCTTCATTTTAGAAATTGTAACCACCTAAGAAAAGCTGATCTGAGACTTTTGGCTGCGAAATAATTTTGCTTTGCATTTAATCAAATGATTCTGTGTGACTCTCATGTGTTAGGTAATGCTGAAAGAGGAGTGTATGAAATAGAGTATGAGGAAGCCTTGTACTGGTATGGAATGAGATTTGCTCTCTCTCGTAGGATATTTTCAAGGATAGATGTAGATTCTTTCTAGGCACAGATGATCAAAATAAATTAGCTTTCTTTTGAATATAAGCCTTCTTGTTTTAGTGTTGTTTTTTTTTTTTTTCCTCCCTCCTCATTGTTTCTACCTCTGCTGTAAATCCAAAGGGAGATGTGGCACAGATTGTGCTGTTTTGGCTCTTGAACATACTTTTTTCATTCTGCTGAGCTGGTGTTCAGCTGTGATTGAAAGTAAATTTCTTAAATGTTTGGAAAAATCCCTGCTATGCTGAAAGAATGGATTGCTTATGCATTGTAACAACAAAGGTAAGACGATATTTTTTTGATTTGCCTTTTGATTAATGCCTGTGATCTTGGAAGTTCTTTTTGAATTTTTCTTTCTATTTTTGCCTGCCAGTAGTGAAAATATTGTGATATTTTTTCTAGTGGTGATTAAAAAAAAAAACACTTCACCAATTGCCAGAATAATTGCTGTAGTTGTTGCTAAGAGCAGCATGGATGTTCATTCCTGTAAGAACTAATTATGCTTTTAACATTTGTCAGGGACTCTTTGCACTGTAAAAATTCACTCTTTAAATGCTTTAAAATAGTAGTTTGCTTTTTAATCTGAAATGAGGAATTCTAAATGCTGGTTTGCGTAACCTATTTGAACAAATGTTTAAAATAACCATCAAAGACAAAAAAGATGCATCTAGGGAAGTCCTGTTAGGGATGGATATGTTTGAATGCTCTGCCAACTTGACATACTGCTGCCTAGTGCTGTTACTTCTGTGCTAGGCTAAAGCTTTGTCCCATACTGGTATTAACATAGTCCACTTATAATTGCTAAAATAAAATGATTCATAGGCTGGCAGTAGATTAGCAGCATGCTTGTGAAATATGCATAATAGTGAGTTTTATTTTTTTGCAAGACTTTTTTTCCTGTAAATAGTAAACTCTTCTCTTTTGTTTTTCTCTTAGCTGTTTACATAGCTGTAAGTTTAAAAAAATCATTTAATAAACTACTTCCACTTTTAGCACTTTTAAGGCATTTGGAAACAGTTCATACAAACCTTCTGAAGAAGTACTATCAAGTTAAACCTCTTTAGGAAAATTTTGCGGGTTTTGTGATCGCTTGTGCAGGGGTGTGTGTGTGTGTGTGTAAGAAGCACAATCCCTAGTACCATGGGCTAATTTCTGATTTAGGTGGTTGACTTCACCTTGTCTGTCACCAGGAAATAATTCTTTCTGTTGTTCAAGCTTTTTCTGGAAGTAAAACATGCCTTTTAAAACCATAAGTTTGACTTCAGCTGCATTCCTTTGAGGCATCTTTGTCTTATTTCATCTGAAATATCTATAGTTCAGTGAGAGCAGGAACAGACATTCATTGCACAATTTTGGTTATGTAATTATCTACCTTAATTTTGTTAAGGAATATGTAACTTCAGATTATTCTCATGCATTTATTTACTTTCCGGAGATAATTTATATAGAAAGTCGGGCCAACAGAAAATGTGCTTTGCATAAAAAGGCATTTGTTTGTTTTTATTGTGGCCAGCCTGGTCGTATAAGCACTAACGCTTAAGAGAGGCTGTTCAGTGTTGCTGCCTGGGAGGGTTAAAGCTGTTGATAGTGAAACTCCTGAAGGGACTGTTTGTGCTGGATGTGTCTGTGCTTACAGTGGATTGGGAGCTGTATGCTCAGGAAAAATGGTTTCTTCACTGTCATGTATGAATCTGCTTGTGTAAAGGAAGGCATGTCTATGTGACACAGGTAAAGCAATTCGGAAATCGGCATAGGAGAAATGTGCAAGAGAGTTGGAAATAGGATTAGGTGCTGCTTTGACTTGTGTGGAAGTCTTTTTGGAATCGGTTTATTGCTTCTCTCTGAGTAGCAAAGAAGGAACAGATGAATAAGGTGAATTTTTAAAACATTTGAAAGATCTTTCGGAATTTCAGCTTTATTTTGTTTTCAAGACAAGATTTCAGCTTTATTCAGCTTTAACTTGTTTCCTGTAACTTGGAATAAAGACCCTTTCACTTAATGACCACCATATGTATACCACTCTCTGCTATATTCTGAGGTTTAGCCAGTTTAATCTAGTGCAAGGAATTGATTAATACAGTCCTTTCCCCCTTATGTGGGCACACTTGCTTTGGTGTAGGTAGGCAAATTTGCATCACTGCAACCATGGATACTATTAAGAGCATGCATGTGGGCTGTGCCTACAGTAATGACTTATTTAAGTAACAGTCTTAAATGGGTACGTGGCAATTAAAAATACAGAATATTAAAATCCTTCTTGCAGAAGACCATTTTTGAGGAGTCATTCTTTTTTTTTTTTTTTTATTCAGTCTTATATTTTTACTGAAACAATTGAATTAAGAGGTGATTTAACATTTCTACAAATTATATTTGGAGTAAAATTATGGTGCAAAAGAGTGTTTTGAAACAAAAAAGATACAAAACGATGACAAAGAATCGTGTTGTTTGAACTATGCCAGAGCAGTGTCTGTCTAGCCCATACCTTGTTTTTTGACACCTTGCTTGGTGGTAGTGTTAATTCAAAAGCTGAAGATAGGTCTGGCTAAAACCAGATGCCATGGGGAGAGGACAAGTGTATGTGATGTATGACCCCAGTATCCGGCGTGGAAGTGATCTAGTCCACCTTCCTGCTAAAAGCAGGCTTGGTATCACATTTGGACATGGTTGCTTAAGGCTTTGTCCAACTTGGTTTTGTAAACATTTAAGAGACAAGATTTCATCACCTCTCTTGGCAACTTGTCCCAATACTTAGTCATGGACATAGTTTAAAAACAGCTTTTTTTATACGCGTTTAGCCCCCTCCACTCCCCCACGTTCCTCAGTCCCGTCCTGATTGGGAAATGGTCTTGTGTTCTCCTGCTGTGTCCTGTGATAAAGGGCCAAGCTCCGTCTTCTGGGTAACCTGCTGTTAGATCGTGATCGGCTGTGACAAGCTCCCCGCAGAGCTGCCTCTGCTCCACACTGCACTAGCCTGTGGCCTCATACATTTTTATAAATTTATGCTTTTCATAAATTCAGTGTCATCTTACTGCAATGTTTGACTCAAGAACTTGCTGGGCTAAGTGACTGCTGTCTATTTAGGACCCTTTCGTGGCCATCTCTTACATGGGCTTGTCCAGTCTCACTAGATGCCTGCAATACAGGACAAGGGGACACATCTTGCAATGCATATATATGTGTATATATACTTTTTTTTTATATATATGCAGAGCACCTCTAGAGCTAGTGTTTGTTCGCACATGCCTGCTTGCTCTTCCTAAATATCTGCAGGCCTGTGAGGTTATTTCATTGATTAAAGCCTTGAGGTTCAGGGTTCATTGAAACCTTGCTCAGTTGCCAACCTGTTCATCAGAACCTCTGCCTGAGGAGATGAAGTTCTGAATTGTTAGGGTGGATGCTAGAATAAACTGCATAGCTGGCCTAGGTACGTGATGTGTTTGTGGGTTGTTTCGTTAGATTTTAGAGCCTTTGTGTTTGAGTTCATAGTTACATTTCCCCTTGTTTTAAAAGTAAAAGCTGCCAGTTAATGCTACAAATATGTGATAAATGAATTTGATCTCGTTTGGGACATGTTTGACTAGGAATTGACCGAAGAGCTGATTTAAAAAAAGAAAAAAAAAAAAAAGAAAAAAAAAGGCATTAAATACCAGTATTTCCAACAGTTGAATTATAATAAGGCTTGTTCTCATCCTAGTCAGTAAATCGCATGGTGTGAGTATATTTAGGTTGGAGGAGGTGGTGAATACTGCTGTAGGAGACTGGAAAATAACTTTCTGAAATCAATCCCACAATAGGATCACTTTAAAGTTGATATGGGTCTTAAAAAGTATCTGAAGGAGGAACTATCTATCATCTAGCTTATGTAGAGTTGCTTTGCAAAAGAGCAATTTTAAGAATTTTGCGGGTAATGATCAGTTTCTTGCATCAAAAGAAGAACACTTGCAATGACGTAGTAATATCTTGTCTAGCTTTACTTATCAGTAGTGCAGATGTAAAAAACCATTATACTGAAATTGCTCCAGTTACATATAAATGGAAACAGAATAATTGAGGATGCAGGAGATCTTGGGGTTCCATAGCCCGGAGAGTGGTGCTGAATGGAGTTGAATCCAGCTGGTGATGGCTCACGGGCCGGGTTCCCCAGGGTCAGTGTTGGGGCTGGTCTCTTTAATATCTTTATTGGATCTGGATAAGGGCATTGAGGGCACCCGCAACAAATGTGCAGGTGACACCAAGCTGGGAGGGAGAGCTGATCTGCTTGAGGGTAGCAAGGCCCTGCAGAGGGGTTGGGACAGGCTAGATTGATGGCCTGAGACCCTATTTCTTTTATTCTCAGTAGGTGGTTTAGTGTCTGATGTACCCAGCTGGTTGTATGTAAAGTAACAAATGCAGGTGAATGGGGGAAGAGCATCAAGTCTGAGATAGATAGAGTAGCATGGTGATTGTCATTCCTCTTTTGATCTGATTTTTAGTTGGTTGTGGCATACACCTCGGGGACCACTGCAGTATTTCTGAGGAGGCAGAAAGGTGCATTTTACACAGGGTTACTTAAGGGCAGCCCTGATTACTGCCACAGGGCTGGAAGCCCTGCAGGGCTGTTGAGGAACGTGGAGGTGCAGCAGGGCAGGAGGAGGCTGAAGAACTTACCTGGACTACAGGGCGGAAGGAGAGGTGTTTTTTCAAATTACTGAGGTAGGATAGTCTTCAAATGGCAGGATAGTTTTCAAATGGCAAGACATTAACACAGGAATGAGTAAGTCCAAAGAAATTGAAGCTGGAAATTAATAGGTTTCTTGCTGCTAAAATAATTGGTTCCATTAAAAGCTTTTCATACCACTGATACAGACAAAACCAGTTCCATGTGTTGGATCACTTTAAGAATAATTTATTAAGGTTGCTCATTAGGGATTTAGCTTGGTTGTGAGACCTAGCAAAAAAAATCTGTCCTGCGTTGCATTATTTTAAAGGTGAATGATCCAATTTGGGTTGGATCCAAAGATGAGGATTGTTTTTTATCTCAAATAATGCAAGCGCTTTCTTTTGTAGCCCTTTATATTTTGAGGGTTGAAATAGGGAAGCATAATTTCAAAATAATCATTTCAGCTTCCTAATTGAAATCCCTGGCAATCTAGAAACTTTCGCCTTTTCTGCCCTTACTTGAAATGTTCGTTTATGTAATACTGGCACTGTAATGAAAAGGACCCTACAAACACCACTTTGGAATGCAGTTTTTGGCAGCAGACTGACTAATGTAGAAGATGAAAAGCTTTGCGGTGGTCAGCTTGTATTTTCTCGGGTTTTGTTTGCTTTACTTCTGCTGCTCGCACAATAGCAGAGAGTGGGGCTGGGGCGTTTCTGCAGGCTCGGTAAAACGGCCGCTTTGCAGAGCGCGCTGCTTTTCCCGGGGGCTCCTGTGCGGCCTGGGCCCGTGGGCGCGGGGAGCGCGGAGCCGGGCGGCGCGGAGGACGGCGCCATGCTGCCCCCTGCCGCTCCCGCCGCCTTCCTGCAGCCCCGGAGCGGCCGCGCGCGGATCGAGCATCCTGCGGGGCTTACCTGATGGAAGGTGCTCGTGAGCTAGCGTGAGACCTGAGTTTTCACTTACTGCAAGAAGTCAGCTTCAGATGCACACAAAGCGTGTCTGTTATTTGCTGGTGATCTTACTGCGGCAAGGGTTGTCTCTTGTGCTTCTGCTCAAATGCTGATGTTCTGGGGGAGAGAGGGAAAGGCAAATGATTTGCATTTCTAAGCAGAAATGCTTGGAAAAATGCATCTTAAACAGCTGGAGAGAGTTGTTACTCACTTTCCTTCAGCTGTATTGGCTCTGCCCTAGCCGTTTTTTTATTGTTCATGGGCTCTTACTCATCCTACTGTCTACAATGGTCAGATCCATCTCAGCAGAGCTCCAATTCAGCTGCCTACGTCTGTGTGCGTGCATGCCTCTGATCTCTCCCCTCACTGCAGAACGTGGCACAGCTTCTTGAACTGCTTGAGGTGTCTCCTGGCCCAGTCCCCAAGGCTGCTGAGGTCCTGCAATTTTCATGCCAGCCATTTCTGCTATGGAAGTGGTTTCTGTCAGATAGCTTGGACCCTTCAAATCCTTTCCTAGCTATCTCTTCCTGGCTGTCTCTCCTGTGCCTTTTCTCAACTCTCTCAAAACTTTTTGGTTTCCAGGAGTGTCAATGACCTGCAAACAGCCCCGTTGATTCCAGCCCAAGCAGCCCTGTTCTTATCTGTTCTCAGTTAATAACAAAGTGTGAATGACTAATGCCCTTCCTGTCTAGACGGGACAGCCTTTTTAGCCCTTTCCTGTAACACTTTGAGATGGAGAAATGCATCAAGTCAGAAGGCAGGCTAGCAAATTCTTCTGTCCAGAAGGCTCGCAGTTGTCTTAAGGGGATTTTTCCATTTAGTGGGAGAAGTCATTCCTGGCTTGGAAATGTTCAAGTATTTTAGAATGACAGAAGAAATACAGAGCAAGAATGTTCGCCTTTAAGCACAGAACCAGATTTGTGATGCAAAGACTTTTTAAAAATACTTTTTAAAATAAAATTTGGTGACAGTCCTCTCTCTATGCAGAAGAGTATGGCAGGTGCTTGTGCATCAGTGGAGTGTCGCTGCTGCCTGAGTTCTGTCTTGCTCTCAGTAAACTGCTTTTCAGTAATTGAGCCGTAGCCTGTCTTTACTGTTTGTAAGGCAGCGGATGTCTGATTTGTGTTTGTCTTTAGGAATAACCCTCTCGCTGTAGGCAGCGGAGAGAGAAACACCTTATTGAGCATTTTGCCTCTTTCCTGAGAGTCGTCTGCTCTAAATGTGCTGCGTCAAAGCACTGGGCAGAAACACCCCCAGATGCTGTCTTTTCTGTATATTGTATAAGGGAAGCGTCAACAGGTATAGAAAAGATTTTAGAGCGGGATGGAATTTCACCACAAACCTGTGTTGTTTGTATATTCACCCTAGTTTTTATTTGCTTATGGACTTACGGGCTGTTATCTTCCAGGGGAGGCACAGTTGCTTGATTGATAGTCCCTAAGAGCTGTTTTTCTTGGCTGTGTTGCACAGAGCATTTAAAGTGGTTCACTCTTGAAAACTGCTGCTCCAAAAGGAGCTCTTGTCTTTCAAAAGATAAAACAGAATGACTAAGATGATGAGCAATCCTTCAATTGCTGGAGAGCGTGTGAACATCCTTCAGTCTGCAATAACCCTTTAGAACATGTTACCTTCCTCCTCCCTCAGCTCCCCACGGGTGGTTCTTGCATGATGGACTGAATCAGCCCTGACTCCTGTCCCAATCTAAGGAATGGATCCATGCGGGAAGCTACTATGGGGGAGGATGTGCTTAGCCTGCCCAGCCCCGGTCCTCTGGGTGCAAGTCGGGGGACTTTCGGGGCTTTAGTTGCTTTAGCTTTAGTGTTCTTAATCCTCTCCTGAGAGCCGCCTGTTGCTCCATAGGTAAGTTTAGCTGAGTTTGGAATTACTAAGAGGCAGAGGAGGGGCTGGACTGAGAGAGGACCCTTGAATGCTATGGTGATATAAAGCTCCTTTTCCTTGGAAATCATGTTTTAAATTTCCAGGAGCTCTGTCCAGTGCTAATTGTCGGAAAGGGCTATTTTTGTGAATTTTTGCTCCCGAATGCTCTTGAGCATCAGTATTTTGCATTTTCTGTGTTGAAGCTTGATTATTTTGGCATATGGAGTACACTATAGCGCAGACGCCTCCAGTTCTTCCTCGTATGGCAGTGGATTTCTCCTCTATTCTGTGCTGGAGGGAGCTCCAAAGGCAGGTTGATATAAATGCTCCTGGTAATGACCATTCAGCGGGGAAGGAGAGCATTCCCATCTGTTTTTGGCTCCACTTATCAAGGTTTATGAAGAACCTCACCAGAGTGCTGACCTAGATCTGTCTTCTGCTTAGCAATTTAAGGCTTGAAATAAAGTGGGAGAAAATCGTGAACACTCACTGCAAAGTTTGTCCTCACAGGTCTTGTTCTGGGCTCAGATGCCACTGTGGGGCAGATATTGAAATACGCTGCTATTAAATTCCTGTTTCTAGCAAAATGTTCTACCTTCCTTGTAGAGTTACTGGGGCTGTGGTATCTTCTGACATATTGGGAACTTTAAGACCAAAAAAAAAGCTGCATTTGCAACATGCTGATTATCCTAGAAAATATTTTTCTGTCATTGCAGCAGTTGGTCCTTCCACATCAATGGAAAAGTTTCGGTCTGAATTTCCATGCTCTCAGGGGCTCTGACCGTGTGGGCAGCGCTGAGTTTGCGGATATGAGAGCCTTGAGCCCCTGGGAAAGGGGAAGCGAGGAGTGTTTCCTGCCCTGCACTGAAGGTGCAGCAGTGGCTCTTGATTTACATCCTGTAAATGCACTTGCCTGCTGAGCCGACAGGACAGGGAGCTGCCCTTTCTAGGGTAGCTGCTATCTTTTTGCAAGGGAATTTATCAGCTTATTGTCTTTTCAGTAAATAAGCCTGTTCGCTTGAAAATGCTGTGCAAATGATTATTTTTTCCTAGCAATTTTCCCTTCTGAACAGTTGTCAGTTTGTCTACATAGACTTTCATGACTTGCCCATGTCATTAGCGGCACAGGGTGCTGGCTCCTCACCTCCGTTAACCTGGATGTGGCAGAACGTGCGGATGGAGGAAACCTGAACCACCACGTGCCTTTCCCTGGGCTCTGCAGGGTAGTCTGAAGTGTGCCAAGCTTTACGCATGAGAATCTGGTTATAAGGCAGTTACACTGGTTATTAACCTGCTTTATCTGCCAATACAGTGTTGTGTTTTTGTGTGTGTGTGGTAGGTTTTTTTTTCACTTTTTTTTAAAAAAAAAAAAAAAAAGCTATTTGTATTCACATCAATCAAGGGTAGTGGGAAAATGCTGAACTTTATGTTTTTGGACAGGGCATCAGTTTTTTGATGCTGCCTAACTCTTGAATTTCTGCCTAACTGATACTGCTTGGAGACTCTTGGAAGCAGCAGCTTTCCCATTTGATGAGAGTAACAAATTAGTCCTGCTCATTAATGGAAGATTATGATATGGATATTCTCATTGGTATTTGGGGACTATGTATAAGCATGAAGCATAGGTTATTTTCAAGTAAGCAAGCAGAATAAACTTGAAATACGAGCAATTCATTTTATGTGGTGTTTTCATAGCATGGTAACAGCCCTTTTATTGATGCCACATCAGCTGTTAAGTTTTGAATTGGCTTCTTAAGATGGTTCTGTTTGAAGCTCGTGTGTTGAATGAAACTGTCTTAGGCAAGAAGATAATTTAGGTCCTTGTTTTCCTGTGTTCAACAAAAGCCAACCTGCATGAAAGCAAGAGAAGTGGCTCAGCTGCTTGTGGTCCTCGAGAGGAGAAGCAGGTGAAGTTTCTGGGTGTGTGAGTGGATTTTGCTGAGGTTTGAAACCTTGGAGGGGATGACAGAACTGTCAATTTGTGGTATAAATCTGAGCTAACAACAAAACTTTTTGGAGATGATAGTTTAAGGGCTTGAAGTTTCTCTGTAGTTTATAGCCTTCCCAGTATAGTAGACATACAGCATTTGATAATATACCTCTTCTTAAATTTATATGTTGCTTGGCTAACTGTCATTTTAATGATGCCATTACAATGTTTGCCCTAAGGATGACTAGATCTGAAGGACAAATTACTACTTACTCCAGATAAGCTACCTTATGCTGAAGGGGACCCATCCTGCCAGACCTCATAACAGAGTAGAAAGCTGCCTGAAAATGGTTGTAGCTTTGGGTGATTTTTCTCTCCACTTTCACTGCTTAAAAGGTGAAATGTAAATATTTTTTTTTGTGGGTAATTAAGGATTTTTTTGTGTGTGTGTTCTGAAGTATAAACTCAAACTTCAATTTGAATGTGAGGAAAAATTAATAAATATGGAGGTATCTCTTTAGAGGTCTGAAAGAGATTCTTAAATGTTCTGATGTGTTTTCTTTTTCCTCTAAATGGAACAGAGGGTTTTTGAAATATGCAGTTGAACATTTTCTCCATATTTAGAAGCCCTCAATGAGTAAAAATATTTTTTTCAAAAAAGTGAGATTGTGACTACAATAAAACTCAAGATTTAGTCAGTGAGCTGCACAGGAACATATTTTAAATTGTCAAGCTTAAATGCTGTATTTTGTAACCATGTGCATGGTGAGATATGATACTTCCAAGTTCTGTCTTTGTATAAAGGTCAGGGCAGTTTTGGAGTGTAACCATTTTTATTTGTTTACAGCTGCAAATATATGGCTGAAAGATTCAGATGTTGTACACTGTCTCCATCCACAATATAGCTGTGATTGCCTGAAGTTACTTGAGCTTTCTCTTCTGTTTCCTCTCTTAGAGGAGGAATCCTTTGTGGATGCGTACACCATATTTTCCTCTTAGTGATTCTTCTGTGCCCGTGGCACATTACAGCTTATACTCTGTGCATCGCGCGGAGCTATTTCTGCAGCAGTCGGAAGCTGCTTTTGGCTCCCTGCCTTTATTTGTTGTCATGAGATTGCCATGTACTCTCCTGTTTGCTCCTGCAAGGAGTGACACTATTGTAGGGTGCTTGGAGCTATGGCCATGAACTGTGGTGTCGACCTGTGGGCACAGGAAAGGGTTTGGGGACGGGAAGATCCTGGTGTCTGCACCGTGTCTTTCCCTTCTGTATTTTCATTCCATTTTTTGAGTGCTGTTTGAGCATGCACTTAGGTCTGTGCTGTCCTATTTCTGCAGACAAAAGCCTGTACAATGCAACTCCATCCAGCTGCAGAAAAATAGGATTTGTTTTTTCCAGAGGTTCTTCCTCATTTATTATACTTTACATTATCCTTGAATTTGAATGTCCCAGCAGGTCAAACTTGGCCAGTGTCCATCTTCCCTGTACTCCCTCGTGGTACCGATCTGTCATCTTTGGCTCTGTTCCATGGTGTTTAACCCGAACATTTGTCACTTTCCTTTTGGTCCTGCACCCGTTGCTCTTCTCCCATGCAGGCAATGTCCTCTTGGAGCAAACCAGGTCTAGGACCATTTGCTGAGCAAGTGTAAGACGTGGCTCAAAAGTGGCAGGAAAACTACACTTATTTGTATGGAAACGCTGTCCTCTCCAGGCTCTGCATCCTCTACCAAGGAAGAGGCCTTCATGGCAATGAGGGTTATTTTGAGGTTTGCTGTGGGCTCAGCCAGCCCCCCCGGCCATCTTATTGTCTTAGTTTTGGCTTCCTCAGTCTGCACATTTATATAAAGATGATTCGTGTAAGTTATGAGGCTTCCTGATTCTGGTGCTCTGAGCGTGCCTACCGCTTCTGTGTTGCATTGAATCTACACTGTATGAAACTTTCTATCCTGAGAAGCTTCTTGGGTTAACCCCCCAAGTAAAAGAAATGACGAAGGGGACAGCAGGCTGCTAGAGGGGTGACCTTAAGCAGGTCTTTTTGAGAAGGAGATTTAGCAAGACAACTCAGAGTCCTAAATGTATATAGTGTTATTTTTTTCCCATTCACTATAAGTAAGAAATTGATGTGATATGGGTCAATATGAGATTCCATATGGTATTCTGCTGAAAGGTTTGCTGGAAGGACACACTTGTGAATGATATCTGCCATGCGATATGCTTTAATGTATTAAAACCTCTATTTTTGCTGTAGGGGCTTTGCAACTTATACCTTACTGCTTTTTATTTATTCTTACAACAGGGCCTGATCAAAACAGTTTTTTGAAAAAGAATTTTGGATTTTAGAGAGTCGTTAGCATACGATGAGATTATCCTTAGGTGACTGACCGTGGTGACTTCAGCCTTAAGGATTTTAATTTTCCTTTTTCCCCTCATCCTCCCCCCCCACCCCGTGAACTGCTTTGCTCTGCGAGCAGCTCGGGTGCCCGAGATGAAGCCCGGGAGCAGGAGCTCCTCCCAGCCGCCCCGCTGCGGAGATGCAGAGGCCGGATTATTCCCGCTCGCCCGTAGGCTCGGCGGGGAGGGGAGCGGGCTGC
>NW_010586883.1:39712-59961 GCF_000705375.1 Tinamus guttatus | reverse complement strand
AGTCATCCAAGGCACAGCGAGACTGCTCTTCAGGGAACTTCTGTGCTCAGTATCTTTGCTAGAAATGCCTCTTATTCTAGAATAATTTTGCAGTAAACTTGTTTTGAAGCTAGAATGCTTTCTGCTATTGGCTGTGTGAATTGGGCTTGATCTGAGGGAAGTTTCCAGACGTGTGTCTCACCTAAATGCTGAGCTCAGCGTTCTGCCATATCTTGGCAGAAAGGGTTAATTATTCCTTTGCCACAGTGTCCCGTTGGAGTAGACTGTTTCTGGACTTTGGCTTGGGGCACTTGAGGCATAGTATTGAGTAGGCTTGTTAATACACTTACATTTGTTAGGACAGTAAATATTTATTAAGCATAGATTTCTGAAGTCTTTATAAAGGAAATGTTAATATGCATCTTTGGTTTTTTTAAGAGTGTCTTTTCCTGCCTGGAAAGTTACTGTTAAACCTGGTATTTAAGAATTTAATTTAGCTATAGCTCTTTGTTTTGTCTTTACCTTTTAAAGCAAAAGCTAAGTGGCGCCAAAAAAAAATTCTTACCTGTGTTTAAGTTCTTGATCGTTTTTCTGTAAAGTATGCATACTATCTGATATTCTGTTTGGCAGGATATTAATATAAATTACATGAGATTTTTAAATGTTTCAGGCTCTTTAAAAATGCACGTAGTTCAGGCTGCCATTTGTGTATGCAACATTCTTGTTGGTGTGCACTCACGTCTCCACGCTCCAAATCCTGTAGTGCGGGTCCTCCTTTTGCTGCTTGTACAGACCACAGCAACTGCATCGTCCCAGGCATCCCCACGTCCTGCCATGGACGCCCAGGCGGTGTCTGCGCACGGACAGCCTCCCTGTGTCCCCAGGGAGATTACCTCATGCCTCCCGCACAGCCCTGCTGGGACTTCTTGCATCAAAAAAAAGGGGGGAAAAAACAAGCTCTGTCTTTGCTCGTTGCTTTCAGGAGAGCCTATACCTGCTTTTTCAGAGCGCAAATACCTGAAGTATTTTTGTCGGGGCACCACAGGTCATTGACGGGGTGGGTGGGAATCATGCTGTATGGTGAAGTTATCCCTGTCTCGCTTTGCGAGCGCTTGATACAGCATTAACAGAAGCGGGCCCCTGGCAAAGGCCTGTTGTGTGTTGGGGTGTTGCTGTTCGCAGTGTGAAGCAGTTGCCTCGTGCAGCTGCCAGCTCGAAGTGTGCTGCGGCCTAACTGCTGAGTTCTCCATTGTTTTACTGTATGCATATATATATATATATATGTGTGTATATACACACATGCATACACAATGTATGTATTGAAAGTACACTAATTCTTATTTGTGTTCAGGTCTTCTAGATGTATAGCACTGTTGATGTTTAAGATTGTATGATAAAAAACCTTTCACTTTGGTTCTTTTTATGAAGACTCCCAATTAATAGTAATTTGTAATTTGTTCTGAATATTTTTAATTAAGACTAGAGGTAAAGGAGTTTCTCAAGTAATAAATTCATAGGTATCATTCAGGCTAGGTATTTCCTTTAAGCCTGGAAGAAAATCCCCTTCTGTGGATGAATTCACCTTCAATGCTGAAGTTTTCCTAGTTATTGCTAGCAGTTAAGCCTTGATAATGCAAAGCTTTGATAACTCTCAGTGTTTGAGTTTTGTAGGTTTTACTAATGTTGTGGACAAATTAAGTTAGATGTGTTCAGGGCTTCTGCATCATTGCTGTTGTCTAGAGCCTACTTGTGTACATAGAATGCCATGTGTTCTGTCCATAAAATAGGTAATCATTAATTGGTTTTCTTGCTCATCGCTATTGACTGTGGGTATTTGTGCTTCCCTAGTGGCTACAGTTTGAATTCATCATAGAGGGATCAGAGCCAAATCCCTTCCTTGTTCCCAGGGCTTCTCCCAAGCTCTTCCTGGCGGCCAGGGCTGAGTGTAGTTTTTCAGACCAGATGTGTGAAAAAAAGTTCATCTGGCTTTGGTCTGTTCAAAATATGGCCTGGGAAGCAATTAGCTTAGGTAAAACATAGTGGTGAAATTGTGCCTTTAAAGGCAACAAATTAGGCCTGTAATTTCTGTTTTGTAGGAAGGCAAGCTAGGCTATCACAGAGGTTTTTCTCTCAGATGTTCTTGTGTATGTACGATGTGAGTTTCTGGTTTCGGACTGAATAGCTTTTTTTTTTTAATCTGCAAATTGCAGACTGGGCAGCAGCATCTCTGGAAGCTCCTCAGAGCCTTCTGTGCAGCAGCGTGCTCGTGCTGTGTGCCTGGAAGGTGGCTCGGGAAGGTCCTTGGGCCAGGGCACCCGTTACGAATGGTCTTGGGGTTTCCAGTGTTCAGGTGCAGGGGAGGTGGGAGAGGAATCTGTGCGTTGCTGTGGACCTTTCTGTGACTGTTGACAGCAGAAATCTTGAAGAAAAAGTCTTTCCAGAATGTCAAGATGTCAAATTTTTGAGTCTTAAAGCCGGGAGGTTGCACTTCTCGCTATTCCAAAATAATTACACATACGGATACCATCCCAAGGTTATAAAGCCCTATATTATTAAACAAATCCTATCCTCTTAAATGGACAACGTAGTTTGTTTAAGAGATTTCTGTACCTCCATAACCTGCCTCATGAGCAGAACTTTAAGGGCTCTGCAAGTCGGACCTTGTTTAACTTAGTGATTTGCACTGCTAAGCTTCTGTAGTTTGTCCAAATTAATCAGGTCAGTCTGAAAGGTGCCTTCCAAGTATGTCAGTGTGTTGTGTTGCTAAGGTGTACTAGTGATTAAGTAAATGGCGCACTCATCTTTGCTAGTGCAGTTTTAATATATGTGTTTTTGCGTGTGTTGTAATGTAAGCTTTCCCTAAAGATTTGCTGGGCAGCAGAGTGTATTTCAGCTAAAAAGGTATGTGGGGGAATTGGGCAACTTCCCTGGAAATGCACGTCATGAATCGAGTTAACTTGTATTCTAAGTAGTCTTTTAGATAGTCACTCCCTGAGACTTCTCTTGCTCCTGCAGACAGCACAAAAAATCCACATCTAAGCAGGTATGTTCATGTAATTTGCATTGAATCAAAGTATTTTTATGAGAAAATCATTAATATTAGGAAAAAATCATTTGGGGCAGGGTTTTTAAGCTTATTTTGTTTGTTTTTTTCTTGCTAATTCATGCACTTTTGAGAAATCTGGTAGAGCCATGTTAGAAATACATTTATTTCTATTGTTCTCATGCCATACTACTTAAAGTTTTCATAGAGCTAATCTTGGAAATAGATGATATAATCATGTCGCATTAGTCATAGGATTGGGACAACAGAGATGTGGCTGCTGGATGTTCACATTAATTTCCTTCATCTTCTTGCTGACTCATAAAATCCCCTAGAATCCATTGATCTGCAGCACAAAATGTCTCTGCTGTGCTACAGAGGAGCTCTTCCCTTCCTCTGTACTCCCCTTGCGTGATAAGGAGGAAAATCGAGAAAACCGAGGGGAAAAAACCTCATAGCAAACCTTTTTTTTTTTTTTTTTTTTTAATATTGTTTCTGAATATCATATTAAGGCCCCCTTTTAAGGGGAGTGTTTTCACCAAGACGGAGTTGATGAATAAACGCTGTTATGCTGCATGCATCCCTGTCTCGTTTAGTTCATGTTTATAATTTATGTAAGCAGTGAAAAGATGCTATTGGATCTTACTACGGGCAGTGACTAGAACTTGTGAATTTGTGATCTGGGCTTTCTCCACCCAGGAACTGTAATTGGGCATCCTCAGAGTTGGGGGTCTGTAACCTGCAGTTACCTGCTTCCCAGTTCCTCTTAAATAGCCCGTACAGCTCGGAGGGGAAGAGGAGCTTTCCATCCTGTGGGTTCTGAAAAAGGAAAAATAAGAAACGTGTGTTGCTTTTTATAATTAATATTGCAGTAATGAGCATCCTCTGGAGCCACTGCAGGTAGAGAAAGATGTAGGTGGTGGAAAAGCTTGGAAGAAAAACAGCATCAGCTGTCAAGAATTTTGTTTTCGGGCTTTGCAAATGCTGCTGCTGTAATTCTATCTGCATTTTTTTTTTTTTCCTGATCATTCACCACTCAGCAGCTGGTAGGGAAGTAAGACTGCCTGGCAACCACCTGCAGAGCTGCAGAGATGAATTACATTTTCGGAAATAACACGCTCCTCTACTCCCGTGCCAGCCGGGGCAACGCGAGCTCGAGCCATAGCTCCATAGGCCCCAAGCCCAAGCAGTGGGCAAAGAAGGGCTCGGCGGACGAGCTGCGGAGCGAGCCGTCCCGCTGGCAGCAGATTGTGGCATTTTTCACTCGGAGACGTGGCTTCATTGACTGTATTTCTGTTGCTGCCAGCTCCACCCAGGTAATATGTCACTTGTTGAAGTATCTGCATGTTTTCTGGTTACTGCTGGGCAGGAATAGCTGTGTGTTTTGTGTGCGTGCTCCTGTGTATCTCCGGTAGATGAAGGGGTCTTTGCCTGCTTTCATTTTGAGGTTACAGGGCTCAGTATAATTTTTAGTAGGAATGCATGAGAATGAAAATACTTGAAGGGGATTTGGCTCTTTAATGTTATTTTGCAAGTGGTGATCTTCTAATAAATCTGGTCATGAGATGTTTTAATGAGACTGAAAAATGTAGTTTGCATTTTACCCCATGAGGGGAATTAAGTAGTTATTACATCATTGAATTTTGTACTACCTAAGATGACAGTCCAAATACCATTTTTGATTAAGAATAGTATTTAAAGGATTAAACGATTTACAGTCTGAGAGTATATAGCAATCAAATTCTAACTGGTAACACTTTTTTTGTGATTTTTAATTTTTTTCTTGTCTACAAGCACAATCTGTAAATAACACTTAGGAATGTCTTACGTATAGAATAAACTTTAATGTTAGTCTGTGCAGCCTGCAAAAAGCATAATATTTTGCAACTTTATTGTGAGCCAGTTATGCTGTTTTTATTTTTTATTAATACTGCAAATCAAACCTACTTTTCCTGCTTCTCCTTTAAGTATGCAGATGTGGGGAGGGTTCTGGAGAACAAGGATGTTAAGGGGAGTTTAAACTTATCAGTATTGTTAGCAGATGAATGTATCAGTGAATAATGCCAAAAAGAAGGATATATGAAAAAATGCGACATTCGATTTCTTTAAGATCTTATAATTACTTTTTTTTTTTTTTTTTTAGCTTCAGTCAGTAAAATAACTTTCTTGATGTATGGTACTCCATTTTTAACCTGAGTGCTGCAGAAAATTATAGAAAGAAAGAAGTACTGTTTATGGAAATGGTGGTAGTAATAATGTTTGTAGGTCTGCTGCATTGCAAACTGTTTCAGAGATGATGAACAGGCGCTTCCTTTGGAAGCCTCCTTGTTGCTCTCTGCTGCTTGTTTGTGAATATAGAATAAATGATGAGCAGGAGGACTTTTTATGGAGGACTCTGTAGTTTCTTATTGTCATAGATTTGCATCACTAAAAGAAGAGAGATCCTCTAGTTTACCATGAGCCGTTATACAAACATAAGTTGCATTAAGCAGACGTAACAGCTTTTAGGTACTGTTGTTTTTTTTTTCCCTTTGGCAAAAGGTATAATAGTAGCTCTCTGAATAACTATTGTCGTTCCACTTATCTGTTGATGCCTGAACTTGTAATCCTGGAGCATATGAAGGCATGACCAGTCGGACAGGGCCAGAAACTTGGTGCTAAGTACAGCAGTGAGTAGTCCTCTTGAATTGGACCAGATTAGCATCTGAAGGTCCCAATCAGACCCAATCTGTGATTGAGAATACCGTACTGCTCGCTTTATTTTTCTCCTTGGCCAAAATTATTTGGTTGCAAGTCTGATGGTCTCTGTATTTAAAGGAAAAAAAAATTAAATATGTTTGTGCCCAAAGGAGGGGGAAAAACATGTAATGTTTTGAAATGGTTGTGAAAGCTTAATGGACATATTCTGATACAGTACTCTGGAACATAGGAGCCTTGGAAGCCTTTTCGGCTGCAGACGTGCTGCCCTGCCTGCCTTGGCCGCGCGCTGCAGCTGGGTTGGCCGCAGGGCCAGGCCTTTCAAACTGCTCTTTACAGGGCAGCTTTGTTTTCTGCTCTCTCCAGGCTTTGTTTCGTGAGACACTAGTCTGGAAATTCTTGACCACTTGGATTTGCTCCTCTAAGAGGCATTGCCATCACCTCGCTACAGTCCAGCTCTTTAAGCTTTGCAGCATCCAAATAATAAATAGTAGCTCGTGTAGCGAGGCTCATCTCCAGCCTTGTCCCTTAATATAAGTGCTTACAGTGGTGAGCTTTATATATACATACTGCTGTGCTACAGGCTTTTTAGTGTGTGCAGAACCAAACTGATGGTTTTTAAAATACTAGTCTCTTGCTTCCAGTGGTGTGCTGCAAGTTCCCTGGGGGAATCTGCTGGATAGCGCCCGTTTTGGCTGTCCCTTTATTTCCTTGGCTTGCTGGGGTGGGCTGCGAATCTCTCCGCTACTAGCGGCACAAGGGAAGTGATGCCTGGAAATGGGGCCGCGTGCCCCTTCCTGCCTTTGGCCCAGCTATGTGAGGGGCGGGATGTGGGGTTTTGGGAACAGCATGGACTGATGAGGGGCCTCAGACCCAGAGGAGGCTGGTGGCAAGCCAGAGCACTGCTTGGCTCTGCAAGTAGCATCAGGTTTATGCCCAAAGACTGTTTACCAGTGTGTCTGGTGGCCTGGAGCACTAGCAAGGGGTGAAGCTAGTAATTCATCTTCAAGCATTAAAGTTGCTTTATTTGCTCATCACCTCTCTTTTAATGTTATCATAATATCACACCTCACATTGAGATAGAAGAAATAAATGAACAGCTGCAGGCGGCAGCAGTGCTCGGCGCCGTGAGGCCCGGCTTGTGCTCAGCCCTGGCGCACGGGGCCCGAGGCGCCTCTGGGAGCGTCGCTGCTGCAGCCCACGCAGGGAGCCCCCGGGCGCTGTGTGTGCCCAGAGTGCCCCAGCCGCGAGCGTTCGAGGCCTTTCCTTCTCCCTTTGTCCTCCTGCATTCCCTAAGCCTCAGAGTTGACTCTTCAATGAGGAGAATTAGGGAATTCTCTTAAAAGATGGCCTCTTGGTTTTTGTCACCAGATTTTTATTTTATTTGTTTAATAAAAGCGCAATCTATGGCAGAAAATGGAACAGGATGATGAACCAAACATACAACAAGCTGATACCACTGCAAATGCGGAGTGCTAAGACATGGGCTTAAATAAGATTTTATTTTGCAAATGAAAAATATTGGCTATTTTGAAGCACTGCTGTAGCAGGAGGTATGAGTATGACAACAGCAAACCAAGATAACTGTATCCCTGGCAGTCCTTCTCTCCTAAAGTCTTCTCTGAGCCCTGGAAAGCATCTCTTGTGATACCAGTGAGTACAGGGTCTTGCCATGAACCTCAGCTCTGAGTAGCAATTTGGCCCATATTGCATTTCAGACTTGGAAATTATGGTTTGTGTGGAAGTCACATGGCATTAAAGCAGTTCTTCCAGCAGTGCCTTTATGGTATTGTCAAAAGGTAAAAGAGTATAATATGCTGGTGTTTGATATTGTAAAAACATTTAGCTCTTCAAATGTGCTGTAAAATCGTTTAGCTCTTTGAATATGCTGTCCCGATTCCTACTTCTCATTTCTATGCATCTCAAAACATATTTGGGGAAAAAAATAAATCAGCAGAAAATGCTTTTTAATTGCTTTCATTTTTTCCCACTAATTTCTTTGGGGTTTATATTGAAAAGCTGAACCTCACCTTTCAGAGTTTTTCAAATAATTTTGGCCAGCTGTTTGAATTCAGGCAGGTTTTTATTTAGATCTTCCCTTTAAAGTCCTGATTAATTTTTTAAATGATCCTAGAATATTGATTGGAAGAATTAAATTCATTGTCATACTATGAACACAGTTCCAACATGCATAAGAAATTTTATGTAATTAGACAAGAAATCAGTTTTTAAAACGCATTTAAATGATAGTTGAAATAAAGAGGTGCTTATGCTGCCTCTTTCTCTTAATCAAGGTTTTATGGTTCAGAGATTGCAAATGTTGTTTTCTTACACCAGTATTCCCCCTTCTTTCTTTATTCTCGATATGCATTACAGTGTTTTTGTAGTTTTAGATGTACAGACCCTAAAACATGCTTAAGAGTACAGGAGATAAAACAGATAATTCTGGTGTAATTATATGGCTTAAACAAGCAAAAATTAAACTTTTTTTTTTTTTTTAAGGAACTTGCTGCAGGAAGATACTGCAAAAGTTAAGCATAAGCTACACACACTTGTTAGTAGCTTAAATAATTTAGTTGACAATCTCAGGACAGTCTCATAGTTAATGATGTTGTATTTTGGGAAAAATAGGAAATCTCAGTGTGGCTGCAAGATTGCTCCAACATTCCCTCAAGTTTTAAGTGAAAATGGGACTTCATTATGTTAGCTATTGCGTAGCGTGAAGTTCTTCAATTTGCAGGGTTTTTTATTATTATTCAATATATGTTATGGATTTAAACAGGTGATACAGTAAAGAAAAAAAGTACTAACTGTTTTGTGAATACATAGAAATCTCAGCATTTTTTAAAAATGTGGACCTAAAGGTTGTCTTTAAATTCCTGAGTTTAAAATGTAAACGTGCATTGCCTGAAAAGTGTTGCTGTTAATATTGTAATTAGCACCTAAGGAAACAGCTTTGAATAGGATCTGCTAAGTTGATTTTAATTATGGCAGAGCAATTCCTGAATTTTAAACATGAATTCTGGTACATGAAAAAATTCCTTGGTTGTTTTGGTTTTACTTGGATAATAACACATCTGTAATAATGTGAATCCATCTAAAAGTTCAAAAAAAAAAAAAAATTGGTCCTCTGGTTTCATTTCCCATAAGATGGCATTTCATCCAGGATAAAAACGGTACGAAGTTTTGCTTGGAGAGGAAAGCATTTTGTGCTCTGATCAATAGACTGAAATTAGACTGTACAGAGTACTTGCCAATCTAAATTCAGGCCTCAAGTGACTGTTTCTGAAACCTTGGGTTTCTCCTGTAAACAGTTTTTTTTAGCTATATATGACGGAGATAAATATCAGCTTCCCAATGTGGTGAAGTATTCTTGCCAGTTAAACAAATGCAATTTTAAAAGCATTTTTTTAAATCAATAAACTTTAAAAACGCATATCATGATTTAGGTAATGTCCCGTAGGTTGTGTTAGCTGGCGTAGCCAACTGTCATTGCTCTTGCGCAGCCAACTAGGACGTTCCTGAAGCGGGGGTATGTGCGTGTGCTCCGGCCCGACGCCACGCATGGGATGGCACTGTTGGCACCCGCGGGGCATTGCTTGGGCGAGTCACTTGCAGCGAACCACTGAGGACGAGAAGCAGGGCTGGGGCTGCCCAGGGAACGGCAGTTGCAGAGGTTCTAGGTTGCATGTTCTCTCCTCTCACTTCAGAGCTGAGTGCACCATTTCTTCATGTTTCTATTCCATTGTTTCTCAAGAAAATTAGGTTTTCCAGAATGAGTCAGAAATCTGATAAGGCAAGAAAAAGGGGCCACAAAATGTCTTGCTTTTGGAGTACTGCTACTGCGGGGGCTGTCTGTCTGCGCTGTGCCCAAGACTCTGAACCTTCAAGCAAGGCAGGCAGTGAAGCCCCTGGTAATGCAGCCCCTTCAGCTCCAGCAGCTGGCTCAGGTGGACTAGCAGTGTCTTGCACTGGGAAGCGCAGTGAATGGAAGCCTCTGAGCGAGGTAGGACTCTGTAGGTCTGTTGTATAATCCCGCTAACTTATTTTTTTTGTATGGTGCTAGTTGCCTTATCAGTTGAGGCTTGTATTGGTTAAGTGTTTTGAAAGGCCAGCCTGCCTTGCCGTAGCTTACTAAACAGCTCTAACGGCTCCAGTAGCGCAGCGTTTCTGTCCTGCTGCAAAGCTGCTGCGTATGTCTCAGTTATGCAGTTAGGAGTAAATGAGTGTCTGCTAGAAGCTAGCAGACCGAATCTAGAGGGAACTCCATCCTCTTCCTCTTCTACCTTGGTCTGCAATGTTGAAAGCTCTCAATTATGATTAAGGATATTGGAGATGATTCTTTTAGTGCTAAGAAGTTAAGGCAGCAGAAGTGTCATGGATATTATTAGAAAACATGACTTCATCTTCTTAGAATGATCTGCATCTATCAGGACTGACATGATATCTGTGTCTCCTTTAACTCTTAATCCTTCAGTCTTTTTACTCAAAATCTTGGTAAACTTTGTATCCAGCCCCTCTAGGACCAGTAGCAGAGAGTCTGTTGTACTGTTACCTAATGTTAAACATTTATCAGGACATTTCCTATACACGTTCTCCTTTCAGAATCATCTGCTTCCCTTTCTAGAACCTTTGCTGCAGCCTGTACTTTCTCCCTGTCTTCCAGAACAGAGAAGGTACTTGAATGTGTCTTTTTGGATAACGATCACTTCCTAAAATGTTGGGTCAAGTAATTATGCTGTTGATCTTTCATTTATACTGAAAAAGATTTTTTTCCTGTACTTCTTTCTGTATGAACATGTGATTTTTTTTTTCCCTTTGTCAAAATTCTTTGGCAGTGCTCAGAAATGGTCCTACCTGGAGTAAACAATCCTGAATACTAGGTAAGCACATAGTCTCTGATGAACTTTGTGCTTCTCCATTCTTCTCCTTAAGAATCTCACTGAGATGGATGATGTGAATGAGACCAACTGGTCTTGGAGAGGGGGTAGAATAACATAAATGAAACAGGAATTCTTGCTTACTATGGGATGACATACTTGAGACCTACACAGCGTTGTGTATTGTGGTTGCTTACACCTTGATGCTAAGTCAAGAGATCAGAGTAGTGTTCGGCATGCTACTGTTTGCTGAAGTGCAAGCATATTGTGAGGCATTCCCAGTATATTCTTTCTGTATGTAGGTGTTACTTTAATAGATCCATGAAAGAGGAGAGTGCTGGGAAAAGCTCCACCTTTTTTCTAGGATTCATCTCATGTGCAACAGAAGTGCTTCCTGTTTAGCTTACTATCATGACAGTGAATATCACCCCTTTGCCCATCATGTAGTGACTCCAGGACTGACATGCCTAGCGGATGTTTTCCTTTCCTGAGGAAGGTACTATCTGCCTAATGTGCCTTCCCCATTTTATTCCAATAAGCAATGTGTAGTTTCATGTATAACTTCAGGAGCACTAAAAGGTGTCTCTAATTAGAAGCAAAGAGAAGTCATTCAGATCAGAGTTAGAACAGCAGGTGCTGTACTGACCGAACCATGTAATGAAGTTTTAGCAGGGCTAGATTGGAAAGGGCAGTGCTGGTCACGGGTACATCTGTAAGAAGGGAAACAGCATCAAATCCATCACCAGACTGTGAGGGGGATGTAGCCACCCCATCAGATACTAAGTTCATGCTAACCCAGCAATCTTGGACCATCAACTTCATTTCTGTGAAAAGCTTAGGAACCTTCCTGCTTCACATGAAGGGCTGATAAGGTGGTACTGGCTGCTAACGAAGCTCAGAAAACTCTAACCCTGAGACTGGATTGTGTGAGGCCTCTTAATACTGGCACCAACCACCTAGCAAGCTCTCCCTGGCTTGTACCTTTTGAGGAACTGTCTTCTCTGGTTTTGCGCAGACTATCACCAGCAAATGTCATGTCTGCCAAAGGAAAAAAAATGTCTGTAACTTCTGGATATACCAGTAAAACTACGGTCTACTGTTTTCTTTGTTTGGGGCTGTAACTGCCCCTTCAAATGGCCATTGCTCAGCAGTAGCCCAGTAGTGTTTTCTGGCCCTTGAGCCATACACACAGTGTACGTTCATATTGTACAAATACTGCCTACTGGAAGCTGGTTCGGAAGGAAGTGCTTAAGTGGTGATGGTTTTATCTCCTTTTCACCAATAGGACTGACCTCCATTTTCTGAGAATATGTATGCCAACAGTCTGATCCGTGCTGACATGCACTTAAGTTTGACTGTTTACCTTTTCCTTCGCAGAGATGAGGTAGAGAGGGAGGAATTTGGGAAGCACTAGCTCTAGGGAATGACAACCCTCTTCTATTGCAATCTTTATGGAACGATCCTGTATCACAACCACGTTATTGCTTCTGCTTCTCTGCACTCTGGTCTTGCCTTCCCGTTTGGCATTCCCCAGGGTGTCTCTGTGCTTTTGTCGCTGTTCCATGTGACTCTGGTTGGTGTTGGTTTTCATCTCCCTGCATGTATCGTGTTTTTCTTGTTGACCCGGCTTGCTCTGCAGCTCATCTGAGTTGTGAATTTGCTTCTATTCTCTTTTGTTTTTTCTTTTTAATGTTTGACTGCACGTTAGAATGTAGTTGAACTAATATATTCTCCAGGTAGCAGATATTTGACTTGTTTTGTCTCTCTGATAAGCTCATCTTGGCATTTATGAATATTCTGTTTATTGCTCTGTTAAGCTATTGCTGCCAGTACGTATTGTAAGTTTTTCTTGCAACGGGGTTTTTTGCGAAGTGATGAATCTACACAGTGATTTAACAAAAACCTCCTTACCCTTATTTCTCGTAACTGTTAAAAAGGACAGGACAAAATAGGTCAAATTCTGTTTTTAACCTTGTCCAAATAGAAATACTTGTCCATTTTTTTTCTTCATGTGTTTGAAGACAACTTAAGTTTTTAACCTTTTTTTTTATAAGGGTTGCCATTAATTTTTAACCTCTGTGTGAAAGATAATGTTTTTGGAGGCCAGTACTTAGGGAGCTGTCAGGCTTTTACTATGTCTTCCGATGTTTTGTCTGAGAGGCAGGGAACAGGATTGAGGCCTGGCCTCAGTCTGCAGTTTGTTCTCCCCGCGCTGCGGGAGCTGCGGGAAGGCGCCGTCCCGCGGGAGCGGCGCGGGCGGCCTGGGCCTGGGCCTGGGCCTGGGCCTGCTCGCGTCGCGGTGCTGCCGCCCGCCGCTGGGCTAGGCCGTTTCCCTCCAGGGAGCTGTTAGCCGAGCGAGCTGTACTACGAGTCTCCCAGCAAAGGGGGGCTAGTTTGGATAAAAGGTAAGTTTGCCTCAAGGGAGCGGGGATGATGGGCATCCCGTGTACAGTGCTGCCCCAAAGCAAGCTTATTTACTAAATAAGTTGTAGTTACCTTAATTAACCAGCTGTGTCGGAATACGCAGTGTGATGTACTGCGTGATAAAAGAGCCTATTTTTTCCTTTGGAGAAAACCTTGCGTGCTACTGTAACGTGGTGTCCAGCCTTGAAGTCCTGGCTTGAGAAAGGATGTTGATGGATCAGGAAAGAGTTTTCAGGAAGGGGCTCGTAACCGTAGATTGCCTTCAGGAAGATCTTCTTTAAAATGAGAAACTTAAGAACCTCTGCTTGGCCTATCCAAAGGAAGGTCACGATGATTTGATCACTGACTATAAATAAATATATGGGGATAGATTTCTGACACCAGAAAGCTTGTTTATTAAGTAGGAAAAGGCATTTAAATGCCAAGACTGGGAAGAGAAGCTAGACAAATATAGAAAAACTGATATGGATGAACTAGAAAGCTTAATTTTAACAGAGATTAATGTAATTATCTCAAAAGTGAGTGGAACATAATGTACAGATCAGGGCAATAAGTGGTTCCTATATAAAGTGAAACAGAATATCAAATAAGGTTTGTAACTTGAAGAGGATCGAAGTATATCACAGTGTCTGATCCAAAATATAATAAAATTAAACAGCTATTTAGAACCCAAAACTGTTGAAAAAGTTAATGCTTTTGTTTTTTACCACTCCACTGCTTTTAATTCAACTCTTATTTCTGCTATTCACTTTAAACAGTAAACACAGTGAAGTAAATTCTCTATCTAACTTAAAGTTTCAGCCCCTCAAGCCTTGTTGCAGAACCAGCACTTCAGCAGTTGAATCCTGGATCTTGTGCTATGCAAGGTGGCTGTGCAATACTATCTGAGGAGGACCAGAGCCATGGCCCTGGATTATATTCCTAGATAAGAGGGGTGAGGCAAAATAAAGATATACCACAAACCAAAACCAAGAAAGGGTGTATAAAAAAAGATTTGTCCCACACTTGAACTTGGTGTAGTTCCTGTGACTGATTTCTGTATGTAAAAAAAAAAAAAAAAAAAAAAAATCAGTTGCCAATAGAAGAGAATGAAAATTCATTTGGTAAGAGGCTCAGGTGACCAATATAAGATGACATTTACTCAACATTTCTTAAGGAATGTTGTATTTAATATGGCTGAACTGTACCTTGTATAGTGTGTGACCTTTTCTGTTTAAACTGTCTTGGTGTTCCTGGAATTATATTTAAAAAAAAAAAAAAGGCAAACAGGATGCTTTAACAACAACAGCAACAACAACAACAAAAAAACCCAAAAAACAAAACTAAGCTGTAATTTCTTGAGCTACAGATGAGCAGGTCTGATTTGCCATATTGTATAGGGTATAGATTAGCTATTGGTTTCCTAGAAGGAGAAGGGGTTGTCACAGATGGTTCTCTGAAAACGTCACCTTCACCTCAGTGGAAAGGTCACAGGTTGTGAGCCCTTCCCTGGGAGGGAGCGGAGGCTGTTGCGGACACGCGCTCGTTCTGGGGTGCCTGTGTCGTGAGCCCTGTGTGGAGTTCTGGTCACCTCGTCTTACACGAATAGAAGAGAAGTAAAAAGGAAAGAGGGTAGTAAATGTAATAGGGGAGTAGCCTACTTACTGATAGGCACAGATTAAGAGGACCAGAGCTGTTAAGTGCAGGAACAGCTGAGGGGGGGGATAGAACAGAGGCTTATAAAAAGCACCAGTGAAGGGGAGAAGGTTCCCAATTAGAAATGATTTAACAGATTTCCTACACTAAATCTGTTACATAGCCATATACCGCATGAAGAAACACTCCTGCTAAAATTATGCAACTCAGTGCTGTGGAGAAGAGAAGGTTCAAACAGACTGAGTGCAAAATGGACTTAGATGAACCTGCAGTGAGAGGTCCCAGGTAGCTGCCAAAGACAGCAATTGAGGAGGTCCTTAACCTGCTGATTGCCATTCTGAGATGGTTTCTTGGGACAGCATTACTGTGCATATATCCTACTTCCCCATATGTTAGTGCTGGATGTTGGTGGGGATCTGGGCTAGTAGAGCTTTGCTCTCATCCATACGGCGGTTCTTGCTGGTTTTGTAAAGTATATTTTTTAACAGAGAGTGACATTAACTATTAGAATAAAGTGCTTGTGTCTGCAGTGAGTTGTCATTCGATGCCTCTGAATAAATTACACTGAATAAAAATAGGATCAGTCTCTGGAAGATGTTCTGACGCTCAGTGAGAATTTATGGGTGTGAGGCAGGAATCTGAATTTCTCTCGCCTTTCTGTGTCAGGCTTGCTGATCACAGTCATCTGACCTTAAAGTCTAAGTCTCCTACGAAGATGCCTTCCGATGGTTGGGCAGATTATTCCCCGAGCGAAGTGTCAGTCATGAGATGATGAAAATGGCAGGAATGACTCTTGGATTGCATCTGGGAAGGATGTAATGCTTTGTTTAAGAGTTGCCAGAGAACGTGATTAGGGAAACATCTAACACGGATGAATTCTTACCTGCCCATCCTTGGGCATGCTAAAATCTGAAAAGTTCTCATTGCATCTTGCTAACTTTCTTCGAAAGACAACAGATATCAATGTATACATTGCATTATTTTCTGACATAAATGAGAAATGGCAGGAGTGCTGACATTTTGCTTTTTGTCTGGTGCTAATTTTTATGCCATACGTTGTTCCTTTCACATACTTCCTTGTAATGTTGGCTTTCAAAATGCATTTGACAGTTACTAATTTGGGTATAAGCCTCAGTAACCAGTGCGGAAAGCATGTTTTGTTTTCTAGTTCTTGAGAGCTGAACTAGCTGAACAGCAGTGTTATTTCTTCTGTCCGTTTCTCTATCTGATCCTTTTTATCTGTCTTGTACTTCAAGTCTTAGTATTTGTCCTTCAACTTGAAAAACTACAATTAGATGTAGACCATACTAAGAGATATCTTTCCTTTACACTTATCTCTCTCTGCTGGAAAAGAAATACTGAGATCATCAGGCTGGGGTCCCGTGCTTGATAGTGGTTCTATCTGATAGCCCTCGCGTGCTGCTTCCAACAGCAACCCAAGTGGAGGACTAGGGAGGAGTATAAAAGGAGGTAAAATAGGTGCAGTTCCTCCTCTGGCAGCTTTCACTGCATGGTATTGTCAAACTTGTAGGGTCAACAGCATCCTGTGGCAAGGAACTGAAGAGCAAAAGAGCAAGTTCTACTCGTTTTGTAGCCTAATGAGGGGAGGAAATTCTGTGTTCTGGCACTGGCTTTTGAAAGCATCTTGGTTTTAGTCAATGACGTAAACTTAAGCTTACAAATAAATATTTGTTTTCTGTTATAAGGCTGCATGAAGTTATATTCTTTCATAAATTACACTGAAAAGTACTGAAATCTTTAGAAATGTTTGGCAAACAGTATTGTAAGAAGCAATTTAGTCTACCTACTTGTGCAGTGAGAGTTTGCACAAGTAATGCTAGGCATTAAGTCTATAATAACTTCTATAGTATTTTAATTTTCTGGAGGCTGACCTGACAAACTACCTGTTTTGCTGAAATGCTGTGGGACGCTTATGACTCCCTGTACAGACGGCCTGTGTTGTGTAACGGTGCTTGTTTTGAAAATGTGTTATTGCCAAATGTTGTCATGGAAGCAAATTTAGACGTAGCTCCCAGTGTTTCCATGGTGTAAGAAGAAAATGAGATGAGGTGATTGTATGGTGCAGATTTTAGCCTTAGCTCAGGGCAAAGAAAAGGCCAAGGCTGTGGAGAGCAAGAGCAGCTCGGGGAAGCGTCGTGGTGCCCATGGTGGGGTGTGTGGGAGCGGGTCAGTTGCTGATGCTACTTCTGTGTACGAAGCACGTACGTATGAAGAAGGAATGGCTTTAGGGTAAAGATACTCCACAGGAAAATGAAGTCACTGATATTCCAGAGTTTTCCAATGTTTATTTCAGGATATGTTTAAAGGGTAGTTATAAATGTTTTTCTTGTCTGATTATTATTATTATCTCACATTACTGAGGTAAATAATAAATTATTGCTTGCACATCCCCAGTCATTCAAGGCAATTTTCTTTATTCTTATAATGATAATAGATTGCTCATAAAGCCAATGTTATTTTAATAAGCTCTTTTTGGTGAAGTGCTTGCCTCACTTGAGTTCACTGGCTTCTTTAAATCACTTCCTTGAACCTAGTTTTAAGCTTGTACCCTTGCAGATGGTGTGTGGGGGGCTCTAAGTAAGTGAGGCTGAGTGTTTTGATACCTAAGGAAAAAACAATGCTTTGCATAAGATGAAGTTCAAATGTATCATTTTCGTAGTTTATACCCTGCTTATAGATGTACTGAATTAAAAACAAAAACAAAAAATAATCTTGAAGAGGAGCATAAGTGACAGTTAATGGATATATTTCTAATACTGAAGTTCTTTACTAGTATCAGAGCTAGATACAGAGGTCAACTTTCCAGTTACAGTGATATATAAAGAAGCAAATAAACATGCTGTCTAGGGAGAGTTAATTATTCTCTGAGAAATTTTGGAAGGAGAGGGGATTTACATGCTTTCTGACCCCGTAAGAAGCATAATTTCTGTGAAGGCAGATGAACAATAACTAGTCTTTATGGGTGTATTTTGATTTAATGGTGTTTTTAGATGCAAGCACGATCTATCACATTTCACTTTCCTACCACAGAATACCTTTTAAGTCTTGAATCTGAAAAGCTGAAAATATTGACACTCCAAAGCTCCTATTATTTTGTCTATAATACAGTTTTAAAGCACTTTAAGAAATGGTTTAAAGCACTTAGCCAAAATTTTCTGATGCTGAAACACTACTTGAGCTTTTATGTCGGCTCTGCAGTGTTTCCACAATTTATACGAAGTTAAAATTAATGTATTATAAATGTGGAATGTGACTCTGGCTGAATCGTTTGAACAGTTCTTGAGAGGTCTGGCAAGGTCAAACTACTCAAAAATTAGTTTGAGCTGGAATGATCATTAGAATACTGACTTGAAAGGAGGACGCTGGTGTTCTCCTTTTTGGGAAGCCTTGTTCATGATAGAATTAAGCCTACAGTTCATTTTTAGATTGAGAGGGACAGGACTGAGTACTGGTTGCTGAAACTTCGAGGCTTGTTCATATTTGCAAGAAACTCTTGGCACCCGAAAGATTTAACTCCTCAGCCAGCCTCTGGATATGGGGTGAAACGAGCTGGTGGTTGGGGTGACACTGTTCTACAAGTGTCCATTTGTCTGGTAAGCTTGGTTTTGCTGCAGCTTGTGCCACAAACGGATGAGCAGTCTGCTTCTCCCATCCTTTTGCTCATAGATATAACACTTTTTTTTACATTTTTAACTTCTGCACTAAAAATTGCTTCCTGGACCTCAGCAAGTAAAAGCCTCTTTCTGTCCCTGCCTTTGCTGCCTTTTTTCTGCTGGTAATTTTGGTGCAAGTTGTTCCTCGCTGGGTTGTGCTGTACATGAAGATTACCAAAAAAAAAAAAAAAAAAAAAAAGGAGGAAAGAAAAAAGTGAATAATTTGCTCATTTGTAAATCAGTTCAGATTATTTTTACTGTTTTGTGATTTTTGCCCAGTATTCTGCTGTCATTATTTTCACTTTCAAAGCTCTCTGTTTCTTTTTAAGTACGGATTTTTGAGTTCATTTCAGTTCATTGCAAAGTGCTGTGGTGTTTGAGGAGGAAACTAGGTTAGAGAATCAATTTGTTGACTGAGAAGGGGAGGGGGGAAAGATTAGTCACATCTACCAATCTACCATGCCAGCTGTGTGTCTTTAAAATAGAATGATCACATACATGTGACTCTCAGAAACCATAGTTAACTGTGAGGAAATGAATTCTGAAGCAGTCGCAGCGTTCAGACTAGTTGTGTTCATCTGCAAGGGTGCAGGAGCCTTTTTTTCTCTGGGGGTCAATGAGACTTGTGCATCTTTGTTACAGTACTTAGGTGAGGCGGTGCTACAGATGCAAGGTGCAGTGTCCATTCCCAGCATCTTTGTAAAGCTGCTATATAATAACCTATTAATTAAGGAGTTGAGCAGGTCATGAAATGGCACCGCCTCGGGGAGAACGTGGTAGGAGCTGTGCAGTGATGTTAATGCTAAGACTGGGATGCTCTGGGCAGTGTACAGGTAGCAGGGTGATAAAGGAGGATGCCTTACAGTTGTGCCTTGCACTTCTCATTCGGACCCTGCGAAGCAGCCTGCACATCCCAGCAGGTGTGTTGAGAGGAGCACTGTCACTTGGGATTCAGAGGAATATGGATGCAAAGAGCTCTGAGGGAGAAGAAAAAAGAGCCAGCTAAACTAGTGAAGTGTCCTGTGGCATTTGAGGGTTTAGTTCACATATAAGATATAAAAGCATTCCAGACTTTGAATTACTTATATCTAAAGAAAATACACAATTTGTTTTCAGCCTTGTCACTGGATAGTGAATCCAAAAGGTGTTTGTCCTGCTGCTTGTAAGGTTTTGTTGACTTTGAGAGAGATTCTGTTTTTTGGTTTCCAAAATGGTGCAGTGAAAATGAGCTTGTTTTTTAACAATCAAGCTGTGAGTAGAGCTGTTGATTGTGAGCTATCTATTCAAAGCCTACAAGAGAAGTGCATACCAAATTGTTTTCAGAGGGTTCTTCTAGACACTAGTGTTGCTTTTTGAAATAATGGAGTTTCTTTAGGCTTATGGAGTCTTGAAAGAAGAGCTGCTGTAGGTATTAGTGCTTTTTTTCCTCCTCACTTTCTGCTGTTATCCAGCTACTGGATAAGTGTTATAGAAAATGGGGAGACAATGGTTCTTGAATGCATCGCTTTTAAAAGACTGTCTGACTTCTAAGAGGCTGTTGAAAGAAGCATCCATTGAACTTTCAGAAAGAAATAGCTTGTCTAATGAAAGTGATCTGCACACATTTCCTACATAGCACCCAAAAGAATGAAACATTGATGTTTCAGCTTTGTGGTTGAAATATATTCACAGTCTGTAAATAACATCAAAGCACAGCCTGATCCTGAGTCACAGAATCACAAAATGGTTGAGGTTGGAAGGGACCTCTGGAGATCATCTAGTCCAACCCCCTGGTCCAGAAGGGACACCTGGAAGGCAGGGCACAGGGTGGCATCCAAGCGGATTTTGAAGATCTCCAGAGAAGGAGGCTCCACAGCCTCTCTGGTCAGCCTGTTCCAGTGCTCTGTCACCCTCAATCACATAGAAGGGGCTTAGTAT
>NW_010586883.1:0-39700 GCF_000705375.1 Tinamus guttatus | reverse complement strand
GTTCTTGCTTTTGAGTTAACCTGTTTCTAGAGTCTGTGGAGGACACTTGCCAGTTCAGGCTCTTTGCAGTCAAGAGCTGATCTTGTCAAACCTGTGCTCTAAGTTATGTGCCCTTTTTTTGCATTAGGCATGTGTTGTAGTGTACTACCAGAGGGTGTTTTGCTAGTGGTGTGGCTGCAAGACAGGCTTTGCCTTAGATGCTATGCATGGGAAGTCCTTGGCCAGAGAGTCACAGAGGCTGTGACACTCAAGCGATTGATCTTTGTGCATATCCCCCTTCTTGCCCTCACTGCTTTCCCTTTTCCCTCTTGCTTTGCTAGTGCATCTTTTCCTCCTGTTTATACCAAGAATGTTCTCCGGGCCTGCATTTTCCCCTTGACTGCTTGGAGGATGATATGGTAGGAAGCAGGCAACTGGGTTTCAGACATTGGCATTCAGACTATGGTGTCCAACATGCTCATCCCAGAAAGACTTGCCTTCATGTCCTCACTGGGCATGATACAAAGCTTATTTTAATCAAGAAACTGGTCTGCCTTACATATTTTCTCCAATCCCAAAGCCTTCAGGAGTGAGACATTCTTTCTGCATCTGGAACATCACATGTTTGGGAATTTTTTTTTTTTTTTCCCCCGCCAATAAGGAGAAAAAGAAAAGACCTTTCAGGAAAACCCTTTTCCTTTCTATAGTTCAGGAATTAGAAATCTAGACTGTCACACTGGGTTGAAGATTGAGAGTGCTGATACACAAGTGCAGTGGATGGTATGAACTCTTGTTAGATCACAGGCAGTCTTGGATGTCTCTGAAAAATGCTTGTTTTGATCTGTGTTTTGGACACATTATAGCCAAACATGATACTCATAGAGGTTTCTAAACAAGATACAGCCTCTTTATTGGTAATCCATGAAGCCTGGAGAACATGTCTCAGAGTTGCCCAGTATTAAGGCTTATGTAGATAGTTCAATCTACAGAAGGAGAAAAAAATGCATAGGCAGTTTCTGAGTGGTTTGCCCCTATACACATTCACAACATGCTTATCTTCCATTCTCTCTCTGTACTCCTGTAATTAAATTCAGGATTTTTTCGGCTGTCTAGAACAGCAAAACCAGAATTCACTTGCCCATCTGTATTGGAGGGACGCAGTGATGCGCTTCCCTCCTCCTGCACAGACACAGGCTGCGCTGCCCCTTGGTACTTTCCATATGCGCACCCACATCCGCAAGCGTTCGTGTGGCCAGCAGATCTTCAGCTTCCTGTCGCTGACCAGAAACCTTTCTGTCTCTGCATTCCTGAACATTGCATTAATGATATGTTATGCAGCTCTTGATTACATCCATTCTGGGTAGAAGATGAGACATGGCAGCTCTTGGTGATTAGAGGAGCATCTGTCAGTTCCTATTTATCTCTTAATATTCATGCTATAGATAACTAGAGAGGTTTGTACTTAGGTCTGTATTTGAAGTTTATTTTGTTAGCAAAATTATGCTGACTCGTATTCTCTAAATATTCAGATTTAGCATAGGGATGTGCATAGTGGCATGAAAAACAATCATATTTTAATGCTCTGAACTGATAAAACTGCTTTGTTCTCTCTAAATGCAGTGTGTGCAGCTGACCCAATCAAGCTTTTTTTCTTAGGGGCTGGTGTCCTGCATTCTTACCTCAGCCAGCGCCAGAGTTTCCGATTTACAGTGGATTTCTAGAACAGACCCATAGGGCAGGAGGCAGGGGGACGCAGCGCGACTGCTCCCGCTGTGTGCGCTGGCACGAAGGCTGTGGCGGCCGCCGCCTCTCGCCGCCTCCTCCCTCCATGGGGCCAGTGCTATGGATTTCTCTATTAGTTGTCAATTTTCATGTGTGCTCTGGGGACTTAACCTCTGACCCTTTTCTTTTTTTAGAATAGTTGATTTAAAATTAGCTGGTGAAGTTAAATATTTGTCAGCATGATGGCAACAAGCCCATTCCTGTTTCCGTGTTTGTTTTAGGTGGCGGCGGAAGAAGAGTTTTGGTGTTCTTGGTTTTGACATTTAGGATAAAAATATGGCATAGAGTTTATGGCATTTAAAAACTGAGGTACTTTGTAATAATTGCATTTTATTAGTTCTTCATTCATAGACATGTTCTCCATCTTAAAATTGCTCTGAAAAAAGCTACTGTATTTCACTGAAATGCCACTCTAATACTAGAAACACAGGAAATAAACCTACTTTTTTTTTTTCTTGTGATTCGAAGAAATTATTCCTTGCTGCAAGTTTGTTGTTGGTATATTGCACAACATATCTTGCTCTTCACAATTCTTTGCTTTTCATCACTGGCTTCTTTAAGCCACAGCCACAGTATGTAATGATAGAGAATAGGCACGTTTAGTAGGTGCATAACCTGGAGAAGCTTAGAGGTTGTGAAATAAAGATGTTTAGGGATAGCAGGAGCTTATGTAGGACATCATCTAACATTTCATAGTTTAGGTTTAAGCAAAGTCAGGTGACTTTTGCCATCTATTCAGTGCTTTGTGCGTTGCATTGATTATTTATGCCTCACAAATTGACTGTTGGGTGGTGGTTCAATGGTGTTCTTTAAATAGACTACACAAAATGCAGGGCTAGGTACAGCAGCGTTTTAGAGTTTCTTCCTATCACCATAATCCAGAAAATATATGTTTTTTAAACTTCTATAGGAGCCAATATTTGCTTTCACCCTCCTAATTTTTACTTTCCAAACGGACTACTTGTATTGCTAGTTTCATGACTGCTTACTGTCACAGCCACAAACGTGGTGGTGCCATAGATGAGCATGAAGTGGAAACGCTCGAGCTAACTGGTTTAACAAGGAGCTCCAGAATGGAAACGCGTCAAAATCTTCACGTGCAGCCAAAGCAGCCTCTCCGGCAGCCGCAGCAGGCGCTGAACGTTCACGCGTCTTTTAGCTCAGCCACTCTGCCGGCCTCTTCAAAACATAGAGGAAAATTTACCAACCTACGTGACAGTGTAAAAAAGAGCCCTACAAAAAGCACAGCAAAAGTAAAAGCTACTAGTGGTTGGGTGTCTGATGGCTCATGCTCTAATTATTCTGTGGAAAAGGTATGTATTGTACTCAGTACTTACAGATAAGCGTTTTTAGAAGATTTTATGCTTCTTTAGGAAATGAAAACAAGGTAGGTTTGATGTAAAGTGAATAAACAATGCTATTCTTTCTGTAGTTTTATCCTTACCATTTTTAAAGACTTGCTGTTTCAATTCTTTATTTTCTCTATTTTGTAATTGGAAATCAAAAATGTGATATTGGTAATTGAAAACTGCCTATGAAGAAACACTGATCAAAAGTGTATCTACCACTCTGTGCTGTTCTCGGAGTTTTGTTCTCTGTAGTAATTTCCACTGGGTGAGGGAAGTCCTTTTACTTTATTTTTCTTCTCCAAGTATTAGTGTGGTATTTAAACAGATTTACATTTTTGCATAGGTGTTGGTGTGTTTTGCTAGGCTGTTTGTGTTGTTGCTCAAGTGATGCATTCGCTTATGTGATAATCTATTGTGATTGTGTAACGTAGTTCATGTACAGTCAAAATAAACTTTTTAGTAGGTCCAGTACTGTCTTTGTAGCTTAGGTTAGTTTGTGTCCATTTAAACCAGACTTACTAAATACTATTAGAGATGCTGTTTAAAGTTATTTTGGGGGTAAGCATTTTTTTGCCAAACTACTTAAGTGTGTTAGTTAGGAGAATCCCTACACATTAATAATGTCCCTTGCTGGAGGTTCCTGGCAAGCAGAGCATGGGAAGTGACATCCCAGGCAGTTTGATTTTCTTCAAGAGCCGCTGCACACTATAATCCTTGTCAGACTGGTCGTATTTTACAGTAAAATGCATTTAATGTCCCCCTGTTTACAAAGATGTTCAAGGGAGTCTTGCTGTGGCAGTTAGAAGCCTGCAGGTTTCTTGCATGGTTTTTTCTCTTGAGTGATCAGACAGTTTTTTGGGTGCTGTGTTTGGAAGCAGGGCTAGTTCTTCCATTGCTGACCTTTCTTCCTCAGCTCACCTTAGCAGGTTTGGTCCTGACTAGGCTTTTTTCCAAGGAGATGTGATGAGGCAGCAGAAAAAGCAGATACTACAGGTCGCCTGGGTCCTCTTCTTTCTTGAGTTATGTAGTGCCCTCTTCCTTCCCAGCTGCCTTCCGGCGTGGCTTTCTTCCCCATCCGCGTGCTTTCTACGGCCTGCAGACCTCCCATGTCTAAAGACCGAGTTCTGCGGGGCAAGGGGAAGGGATTTCGGTGTTTGAAAAGGGCAGGAACAGCGTGAGCCCCCAGCCGGGGGTGGGAGGCTGTTTGCTGAGCGCTGCCCGGGCCCTGGGGGAGCAGGGAGGGTGGCGAGGGCGCAGCTGCGGCCTGAGGCGGTGCCTCGCGCTGTCCTCATGCACGGGGTGTTTGCGTGCGCCCCGGTACTGATCCACACCTCCCCTAGCTCCGGTGTGCTCGGCGGAGGCAGGCAGCCCTCTCCTAAGCCCTTGCTTTGCTGATTGAGAGGAGCCCCCTTCAAATAGGAGACCTTGGTTTTGCTGCTGACCTTGGCAGCTCGCTGTGGGAGCTGCTCTGCTTTCAACTCCCCTCCACATGTTGTGTGGCTTCACGCAGTGCTCGGGCTGTATCAAGTGTGAGGTAGAGAAAGGGTGTGTGAGGCAAAAGAGGCCTTGTAAAACTAAAGGGAGGCTTTTTACTGTTCCTGTTTAATTGAAAACTTGGAAGTATTTGGCTGTTTTTTCACCTGAGTAATGTGTGAATTTTAAAATGAATAGTAAAATTTAAGTAATATAGCCTGAGTGTCGCACTAAGCACGTGTTGTGCCCCTTGGGAAATGGTAGTTATAAGTTCTTTAGACAAATTTATATTCCATTTATTTTTTTTTAGTACTAAAAAAATCTGCTGCTGACCATAGATAAAAAAATATATGTGTCATTAGTAATAAAATTTCAAGTTACCAGACATCTTCCTATATGTTTTCACATCTTTAACTGCAACTTTATCAGATGTTCCCTTTGGCTTGGGCCTGGAGCTGAAAACACCTGTGTAAATATAATGTATATTTCTAGTAGGGGCTGCTGCTCCTGGGTGATATTAAATTTCTTTAGTACTTGCTTTTGATCTTTAATTTGGCTTGTGCTATTGAAATATTTTGCCTTGCCTATTAAAACATCCAAACTTTAAAAATACTTTTAATACTTTAATGTTTTGGGATTATTTTCGAGATTTAATAGTTTCCTTGTGTGTCTTGTTAACTTCGGAGTATTTCAAGATCAATGTCTTGGAAAAACTAACTCATACGAACTTTGATCTATAGTTCAGTCTGTAATTTTGGCTTATAGGTGCCAGTAGTTTCTGATAGTTTGCTGACAACCAGTATCTTAACATGTCCAAATTATTTGAATCAGTGTTTAGTCCCAAATGCTGTGTATAATCATGTTCCCTTGCAGCCTATGTCGGCAGAATTTTTTAAGGATTATTTTAACTAAAATTCCCAAATGGAAATCTTTTCTTGCAGCAGTCAGCTGCTTTCTTGCAATCGTGTAAAGCCCTAGCTGTGCCATAACTGACCTGCTGCTGCTGTGCAGTTCCTTTCAGCTAAGGGAAAGGAGAAAGCAGAAGATGATTCTGTCTCTCCTACTCTTGTTTTTAACACGGGTTGTTTCATGTGTAGCAGAATTAGCAAACCAGTTTGTTGAGAATTTGATTCAGTATGAGCCTTTGGTATATAAGAAAGTTGTGATTGACATATAATAAAGCTTGCAGTGTGAGTTTGTTCTTCTCAGTCATTAAACTGATTATTCTGTCTGGCCACATATTTTTCACGAGTTTTGTACTTTCAGGTTAGTCTCCTTCTCTGGAGATCTTCCAAACCCGCTTGGACGCAGCCCTGTGCCACGTGCTCTAGGTGACCCTGCGTGTGCAGGGGGTTGGACTACATGACCTCTAGAGGTCCCTTCCAACCTTAAGCATTCTATGATTCTATGATTCATTAGGATGAGGGGGTTGTGCTATATGTTTGTTTAATAAGCCTGTATGGCGATCCCTGAAGAGGTGGGATGAAGGAGTGTTAGGATCTTCTGCTCAGATGACCAAGTTTTTATTTAATTTTGGCTAGTTTAGGAAACACATTTTTTTTCTCCCCTTGATCAATGAGGAGCCAGATTTGTTGGGTACTATGAGTTTGAAAGACTGTTCTCCTCCTCTTTCCACTACTCTATCATTATGAAGGGCTTCTGCCTTGAAAGCAGCCCCTATAAAGCCTGAGTCTGGCAACTGCCATGAAAAGCCTTTCTTTGGGACCCCAGAGTCTTGCTCTTCTGCACTGCAAGGTAAGTGGGTAGGAATAAATGGTGTGGATGTTTTCCTGGAGTCTTTGATGTTCACATATTGTTGGGAATGCACCATCATTATACCATGTGGTTAAGGATGTCTGTTCAGTTGTTTAGCAACTTTAAATCAGTATGCTATTGAGAATTGAAAAGCAGCTGTTAAATTTGAGTACTATTTGTTTTGCTTTTTTTTGACATTTTATTGGTGATTTTTAGCCCACAGAAGCTGTTCCTTCCTCTACTCCCATTGTCCCTGTGATCCCTGTCCCTCCAGTCCCTGCCGAGACCACTGTCATCCCATCCACCATACCACAGGTTTTTATTCTTTTTTGTTTAATTTGTTTAACTTTTTATTTATTTGATTTAATTTAATTCATTGTTGTTTAAATTTGCTTTCTGGTCTAGTCACACACAGGTCTGAAACACCATGAAATAGCTAAGTTAGAAATACACTAGAATTCCTTACATGTGTGTTGATATTTTCAGAATACGAGTATATGATTCTGTGACTGTTTTATTAGTAGTTCTGCGGGATTGGCCTTTACTTTCTTTGAATAGCTTTTAAGAAAACAAATGCTTGAAAGTTTTAAGTATTAGTGTTGCTTTAAACAAACAAACAAAAAACTTCTGAAGTCTGTTTCCCACAGGAGCTACCTTGTTTCCACCTTGTTTCCTGTTGTATAGTTCATTCTGAATCAGGCATTTGCAAAAGTTGCTTTAAAACAAACAGCTGAACAGAGCACTGCTTCAGACAAATAAAATCAACTAGGCAGAGAGAAAATTTTACTGCAAGTTGGGCAGTGTACTTGGAATCCCTGTGTTGCGCTTTCAAAACACCTATGAAGATTGTCTGTGGGTTACTGGTATTCCTGGGTGGAAATTTAAAACAAATAAATGAGGATAAATTGAACTGAAAATGTTTCTTTTCCTGCTATCCTTCAAAATACCATTATTTTTATGGAAAAGAAAAGTTAGCTTTGGATCTGTACTTGTTTTAATTATTGGCAACTCCTTGAAGCTGCATCATTAGCTATTTTATATCAATAGCTGCTGCCAACTCTCTGCAGTGTTTTCTCGTTGAGTGCTCCTGAAAATACAGGATCCGAATCCTGGCATCCACTTGTAACATGAGACTTTCTGTTATTGCTGTATTCCTTAAGGAAGAAGCAAAAGAGGCAGAGAGAAAATGAGCCGTTACTGTATCCTATCTTTTTTATTGTTTTGCAGCAGCTTTTATTCTATTTAATATATTTATATTTTCATATCTAAGCATATTAATCATGGTATAATCAAAGGTATGAAGTAGGTAAAGAAGAAACATTAAAGTAAGAGGAGGAAAAGAAAATTAGGATATTCTGTAGAATTTCTGTATTTTCCTCCTGTAGGAGGAAAAGAAAATTAGGATATTCTGTATGTTCTCACTTGATGCTTTTAGGTGGAGCCATTCTGTCCTGGATGAAGGCAGGAAGGATGTAGCTGCCTGTTACTCTTATTTGTTTTTATTTGCTGTTTGCCCCAGCACAGCTGGGGCAGTGCCTGTGCCCATGGATGGGGCCAGGTTAAAGCAGATCAGCAGGAGCCAAGTGGCAAGTGCCTTGGGGCTCCTACAGGCACCTGCAGGGACTACCTCTGTTCTTGGACACACCTGAGTATAAGCAATTAAAAAGTACTGTAGAAAGCTGTGAACTCTGGATGTGGCAGATGCAGTTTTGAATGGCAGCTTTTGTGGGGTGAAAGAACTGGGCACAGGTCAAGAGGCTGAGAACAAGTTGCAGAAGAGGTCAGTTTTTCAGATTCTTCTAGTTAAGGCTGCATCCTAACAGAACTTTGAGAAACTAAGCACATGGAATAGTGGATAATTTTCCATTTCAGAATTGTTTTCTCTTTTATAATATTTGTTTGTCTTTTAAAGGCAAATCCCCCTCCAGTATTGGTGAATACAGATTCCTTGGAGTCTTCAACATACGTAAGCTTGTCTCCTTTCAATCGCAACTTTATGTAGTATTTAGTATGTATACTTGTCTGGGTCTGTTACTGATTAATAAAGCCTGCTTTGCCTCTTTTACAAGGCACAATTGCTTCAAATATCTTAATGTTTATCTAAAATCATGTTTCAAGAAAAAAATGCGGCAGATTCCTAGGGAAGGTTCCATGAGTAGCGCTGTGTGGACAGCACAAAATGTAGCTGTTTGGATACTGAGTTCACCTTCGGTAACGATCGGTACTTAACAGGTCACTTCAGTTGCAGTTTTCAGAAAACCTTCTTAACTGTAGATATTTGTATCCCACTTTCCTGTTGCTTTTCTAAACACAGTGTTGGTATCTGTACTAGCTCCTTTATTTTGAATTTGCTTTAGGAACTGGTATTAGCAAGTAAAGGAGAATCAATGTTTTCCTTGTAAAAAGCATTGCTGCTTGTAAACATCGCTTGAAGGAAGCTCCAGGGTCTCGAGACAGACAAAAGCATGAATGAACAGATTAAATAGGAGAATAAAAAGACAGGTACAGTGACAGGGTTAGCTTGAAGGTTAGACTCAAAGACTCAAGGCCATGAATGAAGTTACCTCTGACTAAAAGGATCCCAGCAGCTGGGGATGCTCTACTGATGTGATGCAAGGGAGATTTAGGAGAGTGTTGACTGAGGTGTCTCCCTCTACACACAAATGTTAAATTGAGGAAAAAATTGAATTAAAAAAAATCGCATTTCAAATAGCTCCATCTGATAGGGACACTGGGAGGACAGTAGATAATAGAAGCTAGAAAGGAAGTTTGAACTAACAAAACGAATTGACACTTGAAATCATAGGATCCTGGAGTTATCAGTTTACAGTGAAGGTAAAACAAACAATCCCGTAGCCATCTGTAATCTAACCTGCTATGTAATGATAGCAGGGTGAGTAAAGCGATGCCTTCCAGGTTCACTGCCATGTAGGTTATGGAGATGTTAGGTGATGTGTAAAATAATTCCTGTGAGATCAGAATCAAGAATAAGCAAAATCTTAGGAAATAAACATTTTTTTTTCCTGTTGAAAAAAGAAAAAAAAAAAGTCAGTAAGGGACAAATGGTCAGAACACAGTCCTCACTGTCCAGCTATCTGGACTGTAAAGCTGCTGAGCAAGTACCCTGTCACGTAAGCTCATACTGCGTTGGAAAATAATAACACAAATAAGCCTGCTTTTTTTAATCCTTTGTAAAAGCCCAAGGAAATACATATACAACTCTGGTTGGTAGCATGCAAAAAGACCAGCCATGCCATCCAAGTCAACTTTTTAGGCAGCATTTCCATGTCAATACAAGTGAAAAATTTCTAAACGTGTTTTGCTGAGCTTTAAATAGGTCTTCATAGTCAAAGGAAGTTGCTGGATTTTCATGGTAACATAGTTAGAGCAGAAGTACAGGAACCTCCTTTCATCCAGGAAAATTCCCTTCAGGTAAAGCTTGCCTCAGTAGACCTGGGAGCACTACAAAACTGGCAAAATGTTTTACAGGACTCTGTTTTTTATCATTTGATGCATCTTTGCTCCTGCTTGTGTTTTTGTTCGTTAAGTAGAATCACTGTGAAGGTAAATTTAAAAAGGGAGGTCTATAAAACTGAGCTAACGGAAAAGCTGAAAATATTGAAGAACTTCTTTAGCTTCTTTTTATGTTGTACTTTAAAAACTGATTGCAGAGTTTTGTTAATAGGAATAGATGAGAGAGTGCTTAGCTGTAATAGGGTTGGCTTTTCCCCTTCTGTTTCACCTGGTGGCCCTAAGTACAGCTGTGTTTAATGGCCAATATTCCAGCTCTGGGGGCAGAGGGAAGGAAGGGAAGCCACACACTGATCAGTCATCCTGAACCATTTCCCAGATGCTGTAATACTAGATGACTGGGTCAGTTAGCACATGTTTTAGTGTGTAATATTTTTCATGTATTCATAAGGACAGGACCTTTTTGAATAGAGAAATATCATGTTAAAAGCAAGATATCTTTTTTTTTTTCCCTTCCATTGGACAAGCTATTAAGGACAGACCATATTTGAGGTGCTGGGGCAAGAGGAAGATAATAATCTGCTATGTCTAGAATGGATGTGGTTTAAATTGCAGTACAGAGAGATAAAGTTGGGGAAAAGAGGGATGTCTGATAATTAATGTAGAGCAGAATGGGAAAATCACAGTCCTTTTCTAGAGCTCTGAGCAGTGGGAATCAGTTGGCATTTGATGGGAGTGAGTTTCCAGCCTAACAAAATTGTGTAAAGTGTAAAATAACCTTTTCTTTCGTTCTAGGTCAATGGCACAGATGCAGATTATGAGTATGAAGAAATTACTCTTGAAAGGGTAATATACCAAACATCTTCCTGTACTCTGTTTTGAAATTGGGCTCATGATATTTAAATATTTAAAAAAAAAAAAAAAAGAAACCCTATTGATAGTATGCTGTTAAAAGGCAATCTAAAAGTTATTTATTTTTTAGGTAAATTATTTAACCTAAATGAAAAAAAAATCACATGCAATGTTGAATGAACACACACACACACAGATATATATATATATAGATAGATAGATAGATACATGGAAGGGAGAGAGACTTTTGCCCTCAGATCTTTATTGCAATATAATGGTGGTTTGATATTGTGTTGATAACAAAACTGCAGTTAGTTCAGTCTGTGTGTGCTTTATTGACAATTAGGACAAATGTAAGTTGCCAGAAATCCTGAAGCTGCTCTTCTGTAGTGTTTTTGAGGGGCACAGGCCCTTTAGATGTTTACTGAAAAACAAACTTTTTGACAGGAGCAAGGGTAGCAGCAAAAATGTCAGCTGTTTTTTAATGATGGCTTTTATGACTTTTGTCAGTTAAAGATTATAGAAATTTGGTATTGTATTGAATCAAACATATTAACTTTTATTAGAAAAGGATCATCTTATTTTCCCCTCATAAAAAATGTTTTTTCCTTTCTTTAGGGAAATTCAGGACTTGGCTTTAGCATTGCAGGTGGAACAGATAACCCACATATTGGGGATGATGCAAGTATTTTCATTACAAAAATTATAGCTGGGGGTGCAGCTGCTCAGGATGGAAGATTACGGTATGATATGTTTTTGTGTTGTATTTTTTTTATCAATCAGAAGAATAAACATTTCTAGATTTCAGTTTATGATATCACATAAAACTTTTAAGTTTTTATTATTTAAATAAATGATGAAAATACTCAAGTTGTTTTTTTCATCCAATAAATCTGTAGTTAAGTGAACTTCTCTGTTCTGTGGTATACATTGATTTTGCCAAATGCTCTATAATCCTTAATTTGGTGAACTTTTGATGTTGCGCTTTTGAATGTACCCTTCCCCAGGAAGTAATTTGTACAGTTTATCAATACCACTTAAATGATGATGGGGTATGTTTGATTGCACTCCCCGTGCCTCTGGTACTGCAAATGTACGTTTAAATCTTCTAGTTCTGATGAAACTACTGAGTCCTGATGGGACCTCAGTAGTGGATTGTTCTGCATCTTTAAGCATCTTTAAATGACTTTCTTCTACCAGTTTAAGATAACTTTCTTCATTATTATTTTTCCCTCATGCACTTCATTTTTAAGCTGTACTGAATCCAAGTTCACATTGTATTTCTCTAAGTAGGTTATAGATGTTTCCTGTCTCACTTTATAAATTGTGCAGAGATTGTAGAATCCATCAAAATGGTGAGCTCCAAGCAGAAATGGTTGGATGAGCTATTGCTAACAGCAGGCAGTGCTGGAGAGCATCCACCATGTTTTTATCCTCCTTTTTTTCTTGTATGCTGGTTCTTCTACCTCCACTGGAGAGTTCAGGTCTTGTACTAGTTAATGTTTATGTGACTTAATACTAATGCACTCGCTGAATAAGCTTGTATTTTGTTGTCACAGCACAATTTTAAATACTGCATGAATTAAGATTAGTTTTAGCAGAGGAGATAGAAAGAATGCAGTGGGGAAGATGCATTTCAGCAGTCTGGTTAGGACTTCTGGCAAGTCCCGGATAGAGTATCCGGAAGGATTAGTTCTGAGGCACCTGCATCCCTGGGGTGACAGGGTAGCCTGGTGCCACTCTGTCTTGAGTGACCTGCCGTAGAGCAGGGCTGCTTTGAGGTGGTGCTCAGATAGGCTCCTGGCAGTGCTGGAAGGCAGGGGAGCACTGGCTGGGGAATCCTGTCAGAATGTCAGTGCCACAAAGCTGGCGCTGCTGAGGATTGGGCAGCTCTAGATGCACATTGCATCGCCGAGTGGCTGATACTTGTATTTGGAAAGGAGTTTTGGACTTGCCTGCCTCAAGTGGCATTGATGCTCATGGCTAATATTCCTTCACTACATTGTCTTAGAATGCTTCCTGAAAGACTGCTGATAGGAACAAAGGAGAGGAAATACTAATAGATCATTTCCCTCACTTAAGACCACTTTTGTAATTTGTTTCCCTCTTTGGAGTAGTTATATTCTTGTTTTTTTACTACTTTGTAAAAGACAACTCAAATCTTTCTGTTTTGATCATTGATGCATGTTTTACATTTATGCTTTAATATATTTCTCTGGTACAGTTTATATGGTCCCTGCCCAAATATAGTAATCAAACCTGGCGTTTAAATGCAGTTTGATCAGATTGGGTCAGTGTATTCCAAAATAAAATTCGTGTCATCTTTTAAAATTATTTTATATTGCCAGATCTTGTCCATTTCTGTGATAAACTTCAAAATGAAAAAGTTTCCACTCTAACTGATTATTAATGAGGGAAAAAGTTGAACGTGTAGGGTAGGTAGCTCTTGGTATCTATGTACAGATTACCTAATCAGTAAATTAATTGTGATTAATAACAGTACTCTGATATCATCATTCTGTGTTTCAAGTTTTCAGGTAGCACATCTTTGAAAGGCATAATTTTTGTTCAAATCAATAGTTTGCCTTCCCTGTTGTCCTCTCTCTCTTATTTAGTTGTGATATGGTACTCCTTTATAACTCTTAATAGCAGGAGGAATTCAGCAGCTCGCTGAATGAAGTAGAAAGCCAGCACTTGCACAAAACTTGTGAAACACAGGAAGGCAGCGCAGGAAGTTCATTTGTTTGTATCTTGGTTTAGAACCAGTGTCTTCTCATTGTATCCCTCTTAGTTCCTGACTTAAGCTTCTGACACTCCCAAACAAAAGGTACCTTGAGCAAAGCTCTGATTAAAGCACTCTAAGTTGAAACACATGCATTTCAATTGTGGACAAAATGGTAAATTTAAATGTTTTCCGGTTACTTTTTTATGCAATAACTACTGCACTAATAATTAGTTTTAAAGCCTTCTTTTGACTCTGTATAATTTCAAAGAAAATTCTATACATCTTACTGTGTTAATGTGTTTATTAGTGTATTTGAGATAAGTACTAGGATGTTTCTAATGTGTCCAGTGTGCTACCATACAGCAGCTGACTGTGAACACTGCTGTCTCTAGGGTTAATGATTGTATTCTACGAGTAAACGAGGTGGATGTTCGTGATGTGACGCACAGCAAAGCAGTTGAAGCCTTGAAAGAAGCAGGATCAATTGTACGATTGTATGTTAAAAGGAGAAAACCAGTCACAGAAAAAATAGTGGAGATAAAACTTGTAAAAGGCCCTAAAGGTATGTAAGAAGTATAAGGCTTGTGTTCCATAAGCCAGATAGAGTTGATTTTAGAATGTCTTTTTGTCAAAATAAAGCAGTACCTTGTGTATGAAGCTCTGAAATGCAAAATAAAGAAGGTAAGACCATAGCCCCTCAAACACTCCTGCATTCTCATGCATGCTTGCTGTAATATTGTTCCTGTAGAGTGCATGTTTTTCTTTCAAGTAGTAAAAATGGGTAGCTCAATTATGTTCCTATTGTTATTTAGTTTTTAAATAACTACGTTATTTCAGGTGAAATATCTAGAAAAATCTTGGGAGATTAAAAACATTTAGGAAATAATATTCTTGCCTTTTTGCAAGTGGAAATGGTGGAAAATAGCTCTGCAGTTATAAATACTGCTGCTTTAGCTGCTGTGTATGTATTTCACAAGGCATGAACTAAATCAGCTAGCTTTGTTGTCAAAACTCTAAATATTACTGCTCTTTTTAGAATATTCTGGAAAATCAAGAAGTTCGCTGGCAAAGTGTTTATTCAGCTGACTCCTTTATATTTTTAGAAATACACACACTTAAATGTGTGCACATATTTATATATGTGTGAATATATAAACAGTTGTGTATATATGTGATACAGGAGCATTGTTCTTTCATTTTAAGAGTTTAGTGAATGCTAAAAGATTTCTTGAGTACTTGCTTCATTTTCATGCAGGTCTTGGTTTCAGTATTGCTGGTGGTGTAGGAAATCAACATATACCTGGAGACAACAGCATCTATGTAACCAAAATCATAGAGGGAGGAGCGGCCCATAAGGATGGCAAACTTCAGATTGGAGACAAACTTTTAGCTGTAAGTTAGAGTTGCAGTTTCTTTTATGAGCGTTCACTTGCAGGTTTCACAGGAGTGTGATGCACTTGATAGTGAAGCTACCTGTCAGTGGAGCTGGCAGATTTTATTGTAGAAGTCATTAAGATGTCACTCTTCCACAAAATCAGTGATAAAATTAAATCTGCACTGTGGTCCATAGTTGTTTCAGGAAGTTTGAAATGTGTACCTCAGCACAGTGCTTCATGCAAAAACCTGTGTTAATCAACATATTACTGATGTTGGCTGTTAGTTTCTGGAGTCTAAATGCCTGAAATGTAAAGCAGCCTGCAATAAGATTGTTTTTCACTTCTACATTGAGCATCATGTCAAAAGCTATCACTTTTAAACTGAAAATATGTTTATTTTTTCTTCTTTAGGTGAACAGTGTTTGCTTAGAAGAAGTTACTCATGAAGAAGCAGTGACTGCCTTAAAAAACACATCTGACTTTGTTTATCTGAAAGTTGCGAAGCCCACCAGCATGTTCATGAATGATAGTTATGCCCCACCAGACATCACAAACTGTAAGTTTAGTTTTTCTTTGACTTGGTTCTTCTACATATTTATTTCCCTTTAAAGACTTACCTGCAGCTGTTCAGAAATGTGTTTGCTACCTTTCTTCATATTTTTGTCCTTCAAATTCCTGTCTTATTCAAATTTTTAAGAATTCGGGTCCTTTCCTAAAGTAGCATTCCTTTTGCTACTCTATCTCCTAAACCTGCACAGAGGCTGCCTATGGACATGCCCATTTTGTACAAGTTCTACTGAGATGAAAACCCCTCTGTACCACATCAGTATGTGCCTAGGCTGCTTACTGCACAGGCTGTCCCTGTTGAAAAGAAAAAAAAAAAAAAATCATTTTATCAGAAACAACTAGGGGTGATCAGTACCTGTCGCCAGGCTCGAGGCTGTACTGTCTGCTCAGCAGGACGTGTTGCAGCCTGCACTGATCGTAACTTGTGTGAACACAAGAGTTCATTCAAGAATCCACAGAACATCAAAGTGAGGGTTTCTTTGTCTTCACACTTTCTCCCAGAATTGGTGTAGGTTTGCCTCTGGAGCTGCCTCACTCTCTGTGTTTATGGTTGTGCTCTGTATTTAAAAGTGAGAGTTAAAGAGTGTTCGAGGCAGAACTTCTTGGGCACCAGATTCACAAAGTCTAGTAGCTAGGCTTTCTGTAAACTCATTTTTCTTTTACAGCTCCTATAGTAAAAGCACTGGCTATGCAAAAGCACAGTTTTGTCACATGTTCAGATGGCGCAAGAGATGGCCCCATGGAATCCACGTGGCCACTCAAATCATTTGAAATGTGACATTTCTGTAGTGAGGTTGGTGTCCTCAAGTCCAGGGACATTTGATCAAGAAGTTCCCGAGGTTGTGGTTTATGGCAATGCCTGTCAGGAAGCTTGCAAATCCTCCTGTGTGTTTCATTGTGTGCACCTGGGGCATAAAACTGTCCTCAGTCACTTGGTATTTATCACAGCTAATGAACAGTTTCCGGCTGCTTTGAGGGAAACGAATGTCAAAGTCGTCATTAAAGCGGACCTGGAGCTGTCTGATTCCTGAGCATCCAGCAGATCCCATCCCAATTGCAGTGTGTGTGAGAAGCGTGGCTTGTGGCTATGGGCTATGGCTCTGAAGACGGCTACGCTTCAAAGTGTGCAGCGTGTGGGTGCTGAAAGCTTCATCTAGCTCTTGACAGGCTGCAATAGCTGATTGTTTGCCCTGTTTCTGATTGTCATCTCAGTAGGATTTGTTTTCCCCCCTGAAGTGTGCTAGCTTATACAGATACTTTACAAGAATCTGCATTTTATGACTCATGTGGAACACAGTTCATGGAAGACTGTTATTTCTGGGCACGTTGCCATTTGAGTGCTGTTCTCTGCTGCGGCATCCAGTCTTTGTAGACTGAAAAATGAGATCTTCCAGTATTGGAAACGTAGAAATTCCATAAAAGCTCTGTTACTTGTCTGTGGAAGAAGAGCATCAATGCAGTCCACAGTGGATGGACCTATGGATTGATGTCATCCAGCTGTCTTATGTGGCTGATAATCCTGTTAGTCTGCTGTAGCAAGTCATCAAGGGAATTTAAATTACTGCAGTAATCTGTTCACAAATGTTGGTCAATAAAAATCAGCCCAGGAATTACCAGTGAAGTAATTTACTGGTCTAAATGCTTTTCAGGTTTTTCAGTCAGCCATCACTAAGCATGTCCAGAACTTCCTGTTAAAGTAAAACTTTAACTGCGCGGTACTTACTTTAGAATATCAAACTCAGAAAAACATCTACATCTTTCTGACAGACCAGAAGGACTTATTTCCCTTACAGGCCCTCCTTGAAGGCAGTATGAATGATGCATTTTTGACTACTAGTCCGTGTTGGATTATTACATTATTGTCTGTCTCTGTGTGCATTGGTACGGTTATTTCCACAGTGCAATAAGAAGTTTCAGAATGCTGCAGGGGAGGTATAATCAGTTTTCTGGGTGGAGGCATAAATTCCTTTTTTCTTAAGTGACATAAATATGGGAAGAGAAGAGTATATAATAACAGAAAATTGCAATAAAATTCTTATTTTATTTCACACTTTAGAGAGTGTACTCAAGATTGGTCTCTTCAGTTTGCAGATAATAAGGAAGTTTTCATCATCTTTCGGTGTAGAATTATGTCAAGGGAGAGTGGATTTGGAAATGGAAATTCTCTTCAAGAGTGTGATTTTTCTGTTGCTTCAGCTATAATATAAATTATCAAGTTAATCTTATGCTTGTAATTTTCTGCTCATCCAAAACAGTTTCTTGTATGTTAGCTTCCGTAGTGCTGGAGAATGCTAACTCTGGAAAATGACTCAACTTTGCAAAATGCTTAGCACAGGTAGAACTTCATTAACAGGATGTAGCCAGTGCTGATGTGGAATAGTCAAGAGGTCTAAAATAATAATTTGTTAAATTACTTGATAGCTGAATTTATTTATGTGGTAAAAAGATACAATTTTAAATGTATGAGTATATGATATTAAATGGTGCATACGTTTCTGAATGTAATAGTTTCAGGTATTTTAAAAGAAGCATATTTTCTATTACAAATTTTTGCGAGGCAGATCTGTGCTGCTGCACTCTTTAGTAATCAGTGAGAATATCAGTGCTGCACAGATCCCACTGTGGTCAAAAGAGAACAACTTCAGACAGGGACTGTGAGCTGTCAGGAGCTGCTGTCAGTGCGTGGATAAGCTGTGTCCTGTCCCAGACACATGCAGAATAAGGGAGCAGAATCTGCTGCCTTCAAGGCCTTGCAGAGGACACAAGGACCGAGAGGGAAGTGCCCATGCATTACAGCTGCTACCAAAAGCAACCCGTGTCTCAGTGAGTGTGAGGTCAGCATGAATCCCGCATCTTGAAAAGCACTGGTTATTGTCAAAGTTTCCCCACTGAATGCTGCCTTTTTTTTTTTTTTTTTTGTGTCCTCAATCCCATTGAGGTCTTTTTTCCCAGCTGTGGGATTTTTTTTTCTTCTTTTTTATTTTTTAGTTTTTAGTGAGGCGAGAAGGGCTGGGTTAGGGTTCCCTTTAATTGTGCACTAACCCCTGAGCCTGTTCTATAGCCTTTCTGATAAGGTGTCTGATAGAGCAAAACCACCCTTAAATTACAAGGTTTCTTGTAAAGAGAAAACAATGATCAGACTCTTTTAGCTTTCCTTCAGTCTTAACTGGTAGTCGTAATGGTGAGCTACATATGAAAAATAAGGCATTGAAGGGGAATTGCAGAAGCTTCTAATTCGGAAGGTAGGTGGGAGCTGCGCGCGGTGCGCGACGCGCTGTGGCTCTTTGCCTGGGGAGCTTCCCTCGTGTTCCGCGCTGCTGGCCACAGGTTCCGCGCAGCCTGGGTGCTCACAGGTTGCCTGCGGTGCTGAGGAGCCGGGGAACTTGTACAGCTCGTGTCTTAGAATGCTTTTAGTTTTTCCTTAAACGCAGAAAATAGTCCTCCAAAAGTTGTAGTTACATAATCTAAATTAAATTGTCAAGTACTAGAATAATTAATTCTTGGATTACTTCCTTTTGTGAAGAAGGATCCTTGATTCTTTCCATTGCAGAATTGCCTTCTTCAGAAAGGTTTGCTTTGCTGAAGACCCATGTTCAAATAATTTTAGATGAAACTAAGCTAGAAAATGCAGTCTGGGAGCATTACAATCCCTAACAGGCCTTCAGTAGCCCTTCTTCCTCCAGCCCAACAGTGTACATAGCAAGTTGTCAAGACCAGCTATTTAATTCCACAGACTTGCTCTGTTCTGTTCTCGTCTAATGCAGTCTTGGCCTGAAGCACCCACACCGATTTTCAGTTGTACGATACACTTTGTGTTAGGAGATAGTGTGACCTGTCACACTATGACTAGGTCTGAATAGCTGCAAAGCATGGATGTGTCCAACCCAGAAATAACCTGCACCCTCCTAGCTGCTTCCACACTTGTCCTGCCTGGCACTGTAGTGTGCTTTGCATCAGCTGGAGTCTTTAAGGTGCAAAACCTGTCTGCCTTGTCTGTACCAAAGCATTGCAAAGGAAGAAGCTTTAAAATACCCTTTTTTTTTTTTTTTTTGAAGCTGTGACAACACTCTGAGAAAATGAAATTTTAAATTAAATTCAGTTAAGTTAAACATAATTGAAAAACCGATTAACTTTCCAGTCTTTGTTCTCCTGCAAATATTTAGCGTTTCTTATTTCAAAAAAACATCTCTTCTGTATAAAGCATAGTCAGACCTCAAAATTTGCTTGCTGATTTCAAGTGCGAGGAGACCGTAGAATGTGCAGCGTGATAGAGTATCTTAAAAATATGGTATTTTTAACGTATCATTTAAATGTTTACATTCCATCTGTAAGTGAGATGCAGTTTGAGACTGTTTTACACTTCCTCGAGTTCTTTTTCACTGTTTGTCTCCCTGCCTGTCTGTCCCCCTGCCCTTTTGAAGCCTACTCGCAGCCAGTGGACAACCACATCGCGTCATCCGCCTACCTGGGGCAGCCGCTGCCGCCGGCGTCGCCGGGACGCTACTCCCCCATTCCCAAGGGCATGCTCGGCGACGAGGAGATCACCAGGTAAGGAGCCACGAGCTGCCCGTCGGGCTCCTCGGCCAGAAAAGCTCCCAATTTGCGTCTGTGGGCACGATGCTAAAAGAAGAAATAAATGTAAATCTGTGGTCTCCTAGCACAAGTACGGATCAAAGGAGGAAAACTCTTTTTGTATATGATATGATCCTGAGAATAAGATTAAAGCCAGAAGACGTTGCCCAAGTGCTTCAAGAGTTGACTGAGATTTTTGGGGTGACCAGAGCAGAAATGATAGCTGTGACTTCAGGTAGTGTGGTGCTGACTGTGGGGTCATTCCACAAAGCTCCTAGCTCCGTGCAGGAGGGTGCACTCTAAGCAGTTTGGTTCAGGCCAGAAATGAGGCATTTGTGTTCTGAATTTATCGCGGGTTAATGATTACTGCTTAATTTAAATCAAGAGATTTTTTGTTGTTACAGAAGGGGTTTTATTTTGATGGATTATTAAATCCAAAAAGGCTGGAAAGCTCTTAATCTTTTTCTATTAGTAGACTCTTCCTTCACTGATTTGATAGGAGATTGTATTAATCTTTTGTTTACCATCACTGTTCAAGTGAGGTTTTTCTAATTTTGTTACCCCTCTGTTCTCTAAGTATAGAGATGTTAAGCTGCATTTTCAGAATGTGGTAACTAAACAGTGTCCTACTGCCATCTGATACAGATAACAGTCAAGTTTGAGGCAGGATCTGCCCAAGCTTGGAATATACATGGCCTGATAATTTAGAGGATTATTTCTAGTGTGTTGGGAGATGAGAAAGGCTTGGATATGGGTTTTCATAGTTATTTTACCCTTGTGGGTAGGCGGACACATTAGCCAAGGTGACTCAGTCCTGCTGACAGCGTTACTGAGCTTGAGTTTATTTAATTCTTCTAAAACTGCTGTAAAGAAACCCTTTAGGTTTCTTCTGGAATCTAGAGCTACCTGGAGAAGGCTTCAGGTGTTTTTCCCTTAAATACTTTCTCACCTTCCTTGTGTGGGAATGCTGATCAAAGAGTCACTTTAAAAACATTTCAAACACTTTAAAAATATTTTCAAAGATCAAACTAAGGTATGGATGTGATTGTTCTGTTTATTGCGGACCTTTTAGCACATCCTAAAAAGTAATAATTAATGTCTCAGTTGTTCTTTAGTGCTCTCCAGTGCTTTTTTAAATGCAGCACACAGTTACTGTGGTTAAATATTAGAAATCGTTCATTGGCTTCCAGAACTATCCATGCTTTTCATTCAGTGGATGGAGTAGCAGGTTAGATATTTTTCATTTTCTCCACTGAAGGTGAACTTACCTAATGATTTAGCCTCTTGAGTATTTTTTCTTTCCTTTCCTCATCCAGGGCAGGCAGGGATTTTATAAAATAAATCAAACAACTTGGTTTAAGTCTTCTATTTATTTTTCAGCTGCAGTTGCTGTAAATAAGTTGCAAATGTATTTAGGAAAGCAGTAAATTCTGATATTGGAAAGAGTGTATGTGTAGTTCTTAAACTTTTGTTGGCTATATTTACTGCTTGATCAACCGTAATGAAACGGACAAGGACATGCTTTTCCAAAATAATCCTTTCTTTAAGTTTTAGAAAGGAATTTTTATTGGTTGTTATGTTTATATGTATCATTCACTTGACAGGGAATTCTGTAGTGGCTTAGTGTACTTTAATGAACTGAGAAATAATGCATCATTTCATGTGGCATTGAGATATGCATATGCAGTGAACTTGAGGCTGTCATTAAAATTGTATGAGTGCTTTGCTTCTATAATCAATATTAAATAATAGGAGTAGCTTCACTTTCTAAGTTTTTAAATCTATTTAAGATTATTCAGTGTACATGAGTTATGTAAGAAGTTTGTCTTGGTGAACACTAAACAAATGATGCATGTCATGCTAATTTCAGACTGTTAAATTCTCCCTTTGGAGTTAAAATGCTGTATGAATAATGAGATTAGAGTTGTAGTACCTCTTTAAGTATTGTACAAGGGAGGAAATTGAGATAAAGGCATCTAGGCCAAACCTTCTATGATATTATGGGAAAGAATGTGGGTCTGGAGTTTTCTACAGGTGTGAGGTAGTCACACACTTCTTCTGTTGGGTCATAGCCATGTTATAGCTCTGCCCCATGTCACTTTGGAGGGGGAAAGATGATGAACAGTGCCCGGAAGAGTAATACCAAGCTATAATAAGGCTCTTGAGCTGTTAATTCATTATTTTATTCATAACTAGTGACCAAGACTCTGTGTGTGTGTGTTTTTATTTTATTTTATTTTTATTTTTTTACTCCAGGGAGCCTAGAAAAGTTGTCCTTCATCGAGGATCAACAGGTCTTGGTTTCAACATTGTTGGAGGAGAAGATGGAGAAGGAATTTTCATCTCTTTCATCCTTGCTGGAGGGCCTGCTGACCTGAGTGGAGAGCTTAGGAAAGGAGATCGTATAATTTCAGTAGGATTCCTTGCTGCTGCTTCTTTATTACTTAGAAAAATCACCCTCTTCCTGCATATTAAGATGGATTATATGCAGAAGAATCTCATTAACTATGCTAAATTTGGGACAATGGAACAGTAACCGCTATATTTCAAGCTATCTTTGAAGCTTTTATCTGTCTATATCTTTTATCTATAACTTGATGAAAATAGCACTTTCCTACCTCAAAGATGTTTGTTCCAAGTCTGGTAGTCAGGGTGCATATGCCTAAATTAAGAGGTTTCAGCTTTTAGAAACAAACCTTTTAACAAGGTAGAGATATTTGTTAGTAGTGTGGGAAAGATGGTGCTCTGCTCTCTGCAGTAGCTGCTGAGCTCCCTGGTAAGCACAGCAAGACCCTTCTCGCCCTGCCTGAGAGCCTGTTCTGTTTGCTCGTACCGAGATGTGTAAAGCTTTTACACATTTTGTTTTTCTTAAAATGATTTAGTTTATGAGGAATAAAGATGTGATTTGGTAGCTATTTAAGAGGAAAAAAAAATTGGCTCTGCTACTGTTAAAATGCTGATACTGAGGTTGGTCTGTGTTTTGGGGGGTGGTTCTGCTTTGTGTGTGGGGATTTTCTTTTTGTGGTTTCTTTTTCTTCCCTCCCCCTCCCCCCCGCAACATTTTTATATCTGATACACTGAAAATGATGCTAGGCAATTCCATGGAAGATGAGGGTTGTCTCTGTCTTTTGAATCTAGTGGTCTGTAGCTAAGATTTGGCTCAGGAATTTCCTAAGGGGCTCTTAAGGAAAGGAGAGAGGGTGACCACAGAGTATTTTTCTGTGTGTGTTGTTAAAAAGAATGGAGGTCTTAAGCAAGATGATTGGGTGTAATCATACAAATTTGTGAAGTGCTATGTTAGGTGTGTTGCAGTGGTTTCTTGTGATGGTTTATTTGGATCAATAATCCTTGTTTGCGTTAACTGGATTGTAATGTTGTAAAGGGGGGCATCTCATGTGTCATGGAAACTGATTTTTATTCAGTTAATTCTTGTTCCTGTGGCTATATTCCATGTTAATGATAAATTTAAAAAAAGGGTTTTTTGGTATTATTCGTAGGTAAATGGGGTAGACCTCAAAGCAGCAACCCATGAACAAGCAGCAGCAGCCCTGAAGAATGCAGGCCAAGCAGTAACTATTGTTGCTCAGTACCGTCCAGAAGGTAAGAGAGTTTCTGTGTGTGTTCGAGTTTCACTTTTAGGATTTGAAACTCGAGGGAAGAGGAGCTGTAGTGTCCTCCACCTGCCATTGCCTAATCCCTGTTCAAAGGAAAGAAGAAACTGTATCATACAATATATATAGGTCCTATATATATATAGCCTCTCTTAGCATAATTACAAGTGACCAGATAGACACATCTGCCAGAGTTGATGCCGCAACTTGTTCATTTTTGTGCTTGCTTTGGTCATCTTCAGAAGTTAGACTTTTTTGGTAAAAGTCAACACACTGTAATGCCAGTGAAAAACAGGCCAGAAAATCCAGAACTTCAGAGAAACACTGTTGTGGTTTCTGTTATTGTCTTCATCTTCCCATTGTTGTTTGGGTATTTTCTTTTTCCCTTCTTGGCAGCAGAAAGATAAAAGATTAGTATCTTTTCTGTTGCATTGATTTAGCTGCCTAAGGAAACAGTCAGGATTTTGTTCCTCTGTTTCATTCTGAGCTGGTGTTTATCCAGTAATTTCTTCTGATCAGATTAGACTGCAGTTAATACTGAGTATCCTAATCTTTGTGGGTTCTGCAGAAGCCAAATGATATTAGCTCATTTTCGGCACACGGACAGCGGGTCTCTAGAGCTCTACTAATATCTGACTTTCAGTCAGGGAGAGAAGATGAGGGTACCTTCAGCTATCAGCTTCTTTTGGGTCTGGTGTGGAAAGTAACTTGGATCAAATACTTACTATTCATAACTTAGGGAGCAGTAAAGAAAGATTATTTCCTTAAAGATTTGTATCCATTAGAGGCAAGCAGTCTAGTTGATTGGATTTTCTAAATAAAAAATATTATCCTGCTAATCTTCATGTTGAATGTATTTGGTAAATATGCATGTAGTAGGTCTTCAGATTTTCTAAGTTATAGCTACTCATGTTTTTCCTCTCACTTTTTTCAGTTACCTTAGGAAGTGATCTATGTATATCTAATTTTATGCCATTCAAGTAAAGGTTGAAAAATACAAAAAAATAAGCAAGTGCAGTTCATAAAATTATTGTTCATCTTCAGTGTTTCCCAGATACCTTTGCAAAGAGGGAATACGTCAGTTGATTTGAGCGTCAGCTGTAACTGCTTGCATCGTTCATGTGTGTTCCTTATGTGCACGGTTCCAGGAGGGTTTTAGTAAAAGATGCTGACAGCTAGGACAGATCAAGGAGACTCTAGACATCCATCAGTGCTCATTATAACTGAGTAAATAGATTCACTATGATAAGAGCATTTGGAAGACATTTGGGACCATCTCACATCACTCCTGGAAATTGCACATGACAGCTTTTATGTTCATAGATTTGATGGGAATGCTGATTTATGCTGTAACATTCTACCACATTAATTGTATCAGAAATTCCCTGCTTGTCTTTTACCTGCGGGCTCTGGGAAAAGAGGATCTTGGAAAAGATTCACAGAAAAGTCCAAATAATCTGGGAAAAACATTAATAATTTGGGGATGAGGGGAGGATGAAACCCCGCCGTGCCAAGGATGGTGTTTTCTGTATCTCAGTCTCCTCAAATCCAGGGAGATAACATGCTTTACCAAATAGTACCTGCTGGACTCAAAGTAGGCTAATAAATGATACTACTTTCATTATACCAGAGTTCAAATCACATAATGGCCAGTCTTTTTCCCTAAAGTATCAGAAGTCTTTCTTAGTTACAGAATGAATTTTTAAAACAGCTGCAGTCTCATTTCTAAGATTGTCCTTTTGGGCATGTTTAGTTTTCGCTGAAGAATTCTAATTATATTTGTAGATAGTTTACAAAAGTTTTCTATTATACTAAATGAAATTTCAGCAACTTACCACCCCTCTTTGGCATAGCTAAATGCCAAATAGGAAATGTGAAGGCATTTTTCTGTTTACAGAAGAGCCTCTCATCAGATACGACTTCTGGAGCTGTTTGACTTCTGCTGCATAATACAGCATATAACGTACGAGACCTGAGATCTATTACTGTAAATTGTTTTTCATGGACTAAGTTGTACCTATACATACTTTTGTGGTACATATGTATATTTATTTATAATTTGTATATAGATGTTTTTATATATAAATATACATATAGATCTATCTATATATCTATATATACATATATAATACAGATATAAATACATCTCAGTAGTAGCAGAGACCAGTAGGTTTGATGGACCTGCTAGGGTGGATGCTGCAGAGCAACGTCCATTTTGGGAGAACAGGAGCCTGGGAGGTGGGGGCACTTTGCAGAAGTGCTGGGGAACTTGCAGTTGTTCTTTTTTCATTGTCTTAGTTTGAACCTGTTTCTCCTGCTTGGGCCAGGCGTTAGTTTTACCTGCAAAATTAATTTTTCCTTAGTTATTCCAGATTAGAACCGGGCTGTTAAGTACCCATTTTATATTACTGCTAATTACATGTATGTTAATTGAGCAATCTTGGAAGAGAAAACATGTGGTTGTAGGCAGCAAGTGTTGTCATCAGTGTTCATTCATGGTTCACCTGAGACTTTTCCCAAAACCAAGGCAAAATTCAGATAGGCATGTCATGATAGGAAGGGGTAGCAGCACCTTCCTTTTCTCTAGGATCCACTTGATGTACCATAATAAAAGCATAGTTGTAATGAATATTGCAGTCTTTCCTAGTGTGGGTTTTCAGGTGCCTGTTTGGAATTTAAAATCAGCATTCATCTTCCTTTTGTAGTTCAGCTGATGAATCCCATCGTGGTACATCTGCTCTGCCTTTCGAAAGGGAAGCGAGGCAGGCGATCGGATTAGCCCGGCCCCTTAAGTGACTGGGCAGATCAGTGAAATCAGGAAAAAGTGGAGCCAAGTCCTCCAGAGAAGATTGAAGTTTTTTGTAGAAATGCTGCTTCGGAGATTGTATTGTTCATATGCATGCAACTTATGCATGCTTTCTCAGATTTGTTAAACTGAGAGTTTTGTAACTAATTCTCTGTGGAAAATGTATTCAATACAGTACAATAGTTTAATCAAAATTCCTGATGCTCTGTAAACCAAATGATGTATTTTTCTTTTGGAGGAATGTATCTACTGAAAAAGATTCCAGTATAACAACTTAACATTTTACATGCTTGTCTCTTAAAGAAAAAAATGACTCTTAAAAGAAAAAGTTAAAAAGAAAAAGCTCTGTTGGATCTTGTTTTCATTGGCCAGTATTGGGTCAGTTTTTCTGTTCGTGTCATTTCTGCACTGTTTTCTGGTGACACTTGAAACAACTGAAATAACTTAATCTCTGGAAACTGCTACCACTTTCATACATACAAGCTAAGATTATTTTCTGAGCATTTTTCCTGAACTGTCTTCTAAGTTCTGCTTTTATAGAACTCCAGCCAGAGTAACCAATAATGGCTTCTTTACAAAACTAAGGTTTTGTTTTTGCTTCGTATCTAATAATGAGCTTGATTTGCTTTTAGCTGAGAATGTGGATCCTAACCAAGAGTGATTGATAAGATCAGCGCACCCTGGTTTCACAAAATGGAAAACTCCCGGAATATCTCAGTTTACCCTATTATGGGGAAGGCCATCTTACGTGTTCCTTTTTTTTTTTTTTTTTTTTTTTTTTTTTTTTTTTTTTTTTTTTCCTGGTTTTCTTTTTTTTTAAAAAATCCGGTGCCTTGGAAGCAACCCACATCAAAAGAGGGATCTGATAGGCAGTCATTTCTGCCGTGTCTCCAAAAGCCTTTATGCCTTTTCCATGATTCATATTTTAACAAATGGCACTTTTTTTTTTTGTAAGCTGGAAGTTTCCTGCTTCTTAACAGTTTCTAAACTGAAAGATTGAGCAATGCTCAACAGAAGGTGAACACAGAGTTGTTTCAATTCTCTTTCCAAGACAGGAGAAAGTAAATATACTGCAAATGCATTTTCCATTTTTTATATAAATATATACATGAAAACTATTCTGTCTAGGTTTTTTGTACCCACTGCAGTGAGGAGATGGTATGAAATATGCAATAATTCGCTCCTGAGATTTTTTTTTTTTTTTTTCTTGTTTTGTACCTGGATCTACTCTTTTGTAAGTAATCCAGGTTAGCTAGTTAAAGTACCTTTAAAATCTGTCCCATTAAGATTATAAGAAGGCTTCTGTTATAAATAGTGTTGCCAGACATTACCATAAGGCGATTTAGACATGTTTTTAATCCTTTAAAACTTCACTTCAGCTCTTAAGAGGAGGGGGGGAAAAAGTCTTCAGCAGTGACTAGACCTATTCTCATTGTGAATTTTGCCATGTTTGTGTAAGGCATTCTCAATTAAATACTATTTTTCTGACTGTTTTGAAATTCTGCGGCCTGGTCTTTTCAAGTGATGAATGAAGTAAAAGCTCATTACACACCAGGATGTGTAAAAGCCACCAGAAGTGTGTGCAATGTATTGCAGTCTCTCTTGGTTCATGTTAGTATAAAGAGACTAGCCATGAAGCAGATGAATTGCTCCTCTAGAATGTTTCATGACTGCTTTTTAATCCATACATTTTAATATTTTCTTTTTTAGTGTAATTGTGCTAAGCGTGGTATACACCACAGCCTCTGTGCAAAGATTCGTGTAGCCCTTTGGCAGAAAGGGGTGTGCAAAACATGAGTGATACCTATGGATTTGTCAAAAATGTTATAAGTAATCAAGAGACGCAAAACTAAAGCTGAAATACATTTTGCTTTGCTATGTGCCATGCTAGACATCAAATGAGCCAGTCTTGCTACATAAGCCTAGACCTGAAAACAGATGGAAGATCAATACTAGATCAGTGTGATGGTCGTCATAACTGACTGCAGGGCTCCGTTTCTCATGGTCTGTAGGCAGCATGACAGAAAATTTTGAATATCTTGAGAGTAGAAAAGAACAGTAGACAGCTCTCATCATAGGAGACCTGCTTTGACAGATCCTACCGAGGCCTGCTGAAAGAGGGCTTCCCACAGACAGATGGGAAGAAGGGAAGCAAGGAGTATATATATATATATATATTTTTTTTTTTTAATTGAAGGGAACATTTTCAGGTTCTTAGCAGCTCAGTATATATAAGAATCTCTGTTTCTCAGTGCCTTGCTGCCATCTGTTCCTTGTGACTCCCACCTCCTCCTTTCTGTGACTTTTTTTTCCTTCTGTGCTCTTGCCTCTTAAATTTCCATCCCTTGTGGTAGTCTGCTACTGCTTTGCTCCTCTTTGCTAGGATGTGTGGTCCATACCAAATGGATTGTCCTTCCCTTCTATATAGACTAATGGCTGTGCGTCTGTCTAGCGCTGTCCTTATTTTGCTCATGAGATAGATGGTCATGAGTATTTCACTGCTCAGACCTTTTGTCTTAAAATTTGGATTCTGTTAAAGTAGAAGTTATTGGAAGTATTTGTAGTTTTCTAGGCAATATCACTTTAGGGATTATGCAGCAGAGGAGCCTTCCAAGATTTCTGAATCAATCCCTCCTCTCTCTTTTCTGCTGCTTGGTATACCTGCAGACAGAAAAAAGGCAGATTTTTTTTTTTCCCAGTTCTGCAGCATCTGCTTATCACGTTAGTTTTCGGATTTAGACTTGAACCTGGAAGTAAGTACCTGACATTCCTAACAATCAAATAGATGCAAATCAGAATTGAGTTTATTTTTGCTTGGAGGAGTGGAGGAGTATTGCTGCTGTGTGAATGTTGTTAACTGAAGCAGCACATCCTCTGCTTGCCGCGGCTTCGTGTTATGACTGTAAGTGCTATCCCACCAGTAAACTTGTTGGAAACTTTGGAAAAATCTCACTAAACTAAAACATTACCATTGTTCTTCTGATCTTTCTTCATACTTTGATACTATTTCTCTGCAATTTCTTTGCATCTTTTCTGTGTTTAATAAACAGTAAGGACAGTAAGGTATTACTGAAGAGATTGTTTCAAAACATTACATGGTTAGGTATGTTCCTGTAAAAGGAAATACTGTTTTACTTCACATGGGTCACGTATCTGGTACAAGCCTCCTGTGGCGAATTCCAGTCTTGCTACCAGCTGCTGGCTGTCCCTGTCCTCTGCTGCAGAGCACATAAGGCAGAGCAGCTGTGGTCACTTTTCTGCCTGTTCTCCTGCAACTATTTTTCTACATTTCATATGCTGTCACATGACATCACTGTTCTTTTCTTTAATGGAAGGTGCTGAAGACAACTGCTGTCCAACTCTTCCTAATCACAGAGCTACACGGAGCCCCCACTTCGCTTTGCAGTGCCCAAGCTCAACCATGGCTGATTAGGCCACGTGTCTGTTGGTCAGCAGGGATGGTGCTGATCCTCTGCATGCCACCCTGGCTGGTCTTCTGATGCTATCAAGAGTCTTGTCTGGTTTTCCATTTCCAACATTCGTTTCAGTTTCACTCTGTTTAATATCAAACTTTTCAGGGCTTTAAAGGCCTACTTTTTGGCTCTAGACTTGGTGATGGTTTGACGTACTTGTCCATCCAGTTCTTACACAAGTTCTTGGAAACAGAAGCAGAGTTCAAATTCTCAGTTTGTTCTCCATCAGTAAACTGTGAAGGGACTCGGCACGTTCCAACTGTGCAGTGTTTTAAGCTTCTGAATGCGGCACTTCTTGGTACCCTTTTTTCTTGAACATTAGAACCTTCTATGTCGCAGCCCATTAGTTTCTTTTGATTTTTTTTTTCTGCTATGTCAGGAGCCTCTCTGTAGAAAGTACTCTCCTGCTTACTGCTATAGATGCCCCTGTCTCTTATTTATCACTTATTTCCCAGGAGGTCTGATGAGAGAAATTGAGTTACTCTAGAAAGCAGCAGCAGCAGCAATGTGCAGGTAATATTTACAATGAAATAGAATAGAGCAGTACTAAGCAATAGTTTCCCCTGTAAGTGCTGCTTTACCTACTGTACTGGAGAAAATCTGATTCTTGCAAGATGAGACAACTTTCTTAACTGAAACTTACAAGTCTTTTCTGACAGTTGGTGTGAAGAACTACAGATATTTTAGAGTGTGAACAGGTGGTAGCACAAGAAAATGCTTGGATTACCTAATGTTTTCCATCCTTACTTTTCTTTCACACTGGAAAAAAAACCTCATATGTTAGAATCCACACTACCATTCTTGTAGAATGTTTAGAACTTAGCACTTAAGTCTTTCGCCTTTTTTTTTTTCTTAAAAGATCATTTCTCAAGTGAAATGCAGTTCTTTACTGTGACAGTTCACATTCACACAACAGAGCTTTCCTGGCAGCCAGTTTGAGAACTTCCCCAAGAACCAAATAACTTTTGAACACACAACCACCTCCAGCTCCTGATAAGATATTTTGACAATAACTTCTTTAATGAACAGAGCAGTGTAACCATGTAAATTAAACAGCAAAAGGGTCTGGAGGTCTTCATAAATGCAAACTTGTCTGTATCTTTTGAGAGATACTGGGCAAAGAGAAGTGAATGTTAGCAGTATTGGTGTGACTGATGTTGTTTACATCTGTGCTGTTTAAGAGGTTTTATAGAATAGAGCTATTATGGTTTTGCTAATAGGAAAGAAAATGAAGTGTGGCCAATATCACAAGAAAAAAAAAAGTCACTGCAGGGTTTTAAATTCTGGTCTTCTGAGCCCCTGAGTAAAACCCAGACCATTTGCCGAGCTGCACTTAAAATGAGCAGATGTCTCCATTATAGGTTCATGTGTTGGGTGGTTTTTTTTTTTTTTTTTGGTGATCAATAGGAAGATTGAAATTAAGACAAACATGCGTGTAAGAAGAAGTGTATATGTGCCTGTGAGAAATGAAGGAGAACATATACTGGAAAATCAGCATATGTGTATATATACATATTTTTAATTTTGCTGTGATGTAGCTTGAGAATTGGAAACCATTAATATTTTACCTTGTTAACTAATTTAGATTATATGTTGTTTGATTAGAACAGATTAAGGATTTTGGGGCATACTGAGTTTTAGTCAGAAAATATTAGCATGTCAAAAAGTAAAGATTTTTCTTGTGATGCACTGAATTACTGCTAGTGAATTTATAGGTTAAAAACTAATAAATGTCTGTCCCATCCACAATATGTACTATTGCTTAGGGTGGTGGTGCTTAGAAGACCAAGTTTGAGCCAGTATTCAGTTTAATCATAAGGACAGACACCACTTTCTCCTTTACCTTAGGGGATCAGGCTTCGAGCTCTTTTCAGATATGGGTGCTTCTTGCTTGGAAAGAGAGACTAAGGATAAGTGTCTTTATTCTTACTTGCTTTACCTGTAGTATCTCCAACTTTATGAAAGTTTTTTGTATTGTGTAACTTCTTCCTGTATGTGGATGATATTTTGGTACATGTTTCCTGATAAGCAGGTAGCTTTGTTGTCATCTGAAGATGAAATTGCTTTCCTTTTAGTCATTGTTACACAACATTCAGCTGTGAACAGGAGGTAACAGCTGTTAAGCAGGGTTATAATATGAACATACACATTTGTACAAATTAGCTGGAGGTATGCAAGTGCTGTCTGAAATCCTGGTCAGATTATTTTCTTAAAAACAGAGTCTGTCTCTGAGGATTTACCATCTAAGTAATTAAGACCAGCTGCTGTGAGGAAAGGGGAGAAGCACAGTGAAATGCAGTGCCTTGCCCAAGGCCTTGTGGTGCTGCAGCAGCAAGGGAAGAACAGATCTGTTCTCTCTGTGTCTGGGCCCTTCCTCTTTGGGATGTTGCCTTCTAAAGATTGCGACTTTCTCACTTGCCTCTTTGGGTACCATCCTGTCATCTTGAATTCTTCTGCTAGTGGTGATAGCATCAATAGTGGTGGAAACGTTTTCATTTTTTTTTCCCTCACCTACATCTATCTTTATTAGTGATGGTATAAATTATTTCATCTGGACTTCATTAGTTCAAAACATTTGACAGTATTTTGAAAAACTGAGGTAATGTCTTAAAAACTGCTACCCTTTGATATTGAAGGACCGAAGTCGGGATAACTGAAGGAACTTCATATTGCCATAATTTGGATAGGCTTCATTATAACTGTTACTGCTACAGTTACTGCTAAGTTATTTAGCTTTATAGCTGATCAATAAAATGGTATGCCAGAAACTAGTCTGTGGCATACTTATCGATAACATATGGAATATTGGAATTTTTTCCCCCCTCTGGTTGGTCTACAAATCCTTGTAGTCATTGTCTGAATTTATGGGGAGAAAATACTACAGAGTGTGATGTGATCAATCATTCATGGTGTTAAAGCACCACACTTGTCGTGCTTATCATGACTGTCAAAAGAAAGTTAATTCAGAAATTTCCTTGAGATTTTTGTAGTTTAAGGCTCTCTTTCAGTCCTACATTCCCAGGGCAAGTTCGATGCCCACAGAGAATGAGGGTGCAGCAGAAAGGATGGTGCAAGCGGATCCTGTTGAGCAGCTGCTTGTTGCTCACACCCAGGCTCTCCGTGTTCACTCGTTATAATCTCGTGTCACGTGGGCTCCTCGAGAAGGTGGTGGCTGTAGAGCGTTTCTGTAACTAGAAAGCTTTGAGAAGTAGATCTGTTGATCCTGAAGTCTAAGCTAGTCAACTGAAGGAAAAATTTACTTGTTTTGAGTTCCTATGTTATGCTGACAGCATGTAAGTACCTCCCTTCAGGAAATGTTTTTCCTGAAGAAGCTCTTACTCTTTTACTGCCTTTGTATCTCAAGTCAAATGTGTTTAGGTTAGTTTTATTAGTGCACAGTGCTGCTTAAGGACACAATCCGTTTTTCCAGGATTAGCACTGTACATAAGCATGTAAAAGGAGTTTGAATGTCTAATGCCTTTTACAGATGGATTGAGACTCATGCCAGAATTCCGTGTTTCTATCTTTTTTTAGGATCCCATGAGAATATTGTCTTATTCAAAAAATGTTTTGCATATTTCCCACCTTTAGCATTAAATTCTTTATCTGATTAAAGACCAAAGTTTCTATTGAACGCTGTTTTTCAGGTCTTAACTCCCACTTTTTATGTTTAAAGTACATAATTCTCTGTGATAAACATGTGTTTCAAATATCTTCTGCTATATTCTTTTGTAATGAGTTAAAATGTATCCACATCAGTCATTTTGTTACTTTGAATGTGATAATTCACGTAAAGCTAACTTTTTTTAGTTATGAAAAATGTAGTCACTGTAAACTATATATTGAAAAACGTGAAGTCTTTGATGGATATTTTGCTGTGTTATTACTTTATGTTTCTTCAGAGTTCTTTCAAATTCCATTTCAGTTAATGTTGGTAAATGGAAAGACTCAGATTTTTTTTATAATTGCAAACGATAGTTGTAGTCCTTGGTTTTTGAAAGATTTTCTTGAATTACAACAGTAACATGTTTATTTTCTTATATTTTCCACATTTCTGTGAGTACTATCATTGCTGAAATTCAAGCATTTAATTGCAGGAAATTAATCAGAAATCAAAAAATTAATTTCAGTGTTTCCCCTTCTTACAGAATACAGTCGTTTTGAAGCTAAAATACATGATTTACGGGAGCAAATGATGAACAGTAGCATTAGTTCTGGATCAGGATCTTTGCGAACCAGCCAGAAGAGATCCCTTTATGTCAGGTAGTCAACCTCTTGCCCATGATGTGTGTTTGTCTGCTTTCTGAGAGACTGCCTATTTCTGTGTTCAAGTTTTTAACCGCTTACTGAACTTAACCAATTTGACTAGAATTTATTAAAAATTATGATGGATATATATTAAAAATTAAACTTAATTTGGTTTATGATTAATGTAATATAGTTGAAAAAAGTAGTAATATCCCTTGAGAGCACTGTAAGAACTTTGAAGAGCTGTGCTGTTATTTGCTTTTTGCCCTCTCTTAAAAAAAAAAAAAGTGTTTTTATTACTGAGTGAATGAAGTTTTAATAACTTGCTTGTGCCAGTTTGTCTTTCTGTTTTTTTCATATTCCAACCTTTCTTCAGTTCATCAGTCCATATTTATAATCATCTCTAAACTTGATTTAGTTGCCTTTCACAGCTTATATTAACTAATATTATTTCTACAGCTGATAGCATTTTCTTATGGTATAATTTCCTTGATAACCAAGAGAGAAATTGCATTGGAAAAAGCAAAACCTTTAATATAAATATTCCTCATTAATTTATTCATATAGAATTAAGCATAAATGAGGCCAGAAGAAAGCGGAACTATAAAAAAGCATGACGCAATTTCTAATATTAAGTGCTTTTTATATTTTGTGTCGTTCTGACATTTCACTCTTGTATAATTTTCTTATCTTCTCACGTAGTAAGCAGGCGGAGGAATGGTTTTTGCTGCAGAGCAGAGCTCTTACAAGTTTATATTGAAACTAATCTTAAAAGCAGTGCTGGGACAAATCGTTGCTTGAATGCTAACAGAATAACTCATGAAATAATTAGTTTTCATGATGCATTAAAGTAATTCATTAAAATGAAAATGCAGTCAAGAACTTTTGAGACTTCTTGTGACCCCCAAAAGACATGGGATCACAACCAACTCTGATTCTGCAGTAGACTGTATGCTAATGTGGACAGATGAATTGATTGAGCTGAAAATGCTCAGTTATCTCAGTGTAAGCATGCAATTATTTTAGGTTTTGAACAAATAAAGTCTCAATCTAAAGGAACACAGTTCAGTGCTTTAGAAAGACAAAATTGACAAAACTGTAATAGAGTTTGGTGCGAACAGTTTTGACTTGCAGATAGTTATATGCATAAAAGAAATTCTGAGAGTTTGAAAGTATAGGAGAAAAGGATACATAGGCCTAGTAGGTCTCTCCATGCAGATAGGATGCCCTTTAGGAAGTGTGTCACTGCCAAAGCTCCCTGCTAAAATAACAAATTACGGAATTTTCTTTGCCCTGTGTCAGGTAGGCACTTCTCAGTTTAAAATCTGTTATTGTACTAGTTGCAAAGATAAAATAAGACTCCTATGTAAGGTACAGTTTTAGGAGCATCTCGTATGGTTGCAGGGTTTGATTAAAAAGGGTTCCTGTCATTGTTTGTTCCACATCCTCGCTAAACTCTCTGTTGTGCTGAGACAAATGTGCTGTAGACCTCTTCAGGGAACTGATCCAGATTTAAAATAACCCAGCAGGGAGAAAAGAAATAGTCTGAACCCACATTAGTTCCCCAGTATGCCTTACCACATGCCTTTCCAGACAGTTGTGCTATCATAACTAAAAAGGAAGCAGTAGGAGGCTGAAGGAATGTGGCTGTGGCTAACATGGAAGCTGCAGAAACCAGCCTTGCTAGCGAAAGAAAAAGAAATGGTGCTAAAAGAGTCGCCAGACATCTGGTGCTCGGGTACTGCTAGTGCCCATTATTTGCAAATGGAGTCTGACCTTAGAAAATTGAGATTCTCTAACAAATGGTAGGAAATCTTCCAAAAGGCTGCACATAGGGTGATCTACAGTTACCTTTTTGTACCATAGAGGCTAAGCTGTGCTCAGATTGTATTTCTCTGCTTTTTTTCCTGCAACTCTATGGGCAAGAGATGGACTTTTGCTTTAAATGGAAACCATGTATTTTAACTAAAATAATTCTAATTTATGATTCAATATAAATTGACAAATGCGGTAGAACTTTTGACAATAGTATATACTTAAAATACTTGTCTCATGCTGCCTTCCCCAAGAAAATGTGTGATTTTCCTTATGCAAGTACACCTTTAAATTGCAGAAGGTATCTATTCCTCTTGATTTTCTGTACAGTATGAAAAACATACATGTTGTGTGTGTGTATATGTATATGCATATTATAAAATACTATATAGTTATAGTCTCTATATGTTATAGAGAGGGAGTATTCAGCATTTGTGTCTTAAGCAACTGTCCAAATGATACAGCCACTTTTAAACAACACAGCTTACTTCAAATTTTCCCTAATTGACGCTCCTCTATTTTATTTATTTTATTTTATTTTCAATATAGAGCTCTCTTTGATTATGACAAGACTAAAGACAGTGGCCTTCCAAGTCAAGGACTGAACTTTAAATTCGGCGATATTCTCCATGTCATTAATGCTTCTGATGATGAATGGTGGCAGGCCCGGCAGGTAACTCCAGATGGCGAAAGTGATGAAATTGGAGTTATCCCAAGCAAACGCAGGTGCGTGACGATATTTATATTGGCTTTGAGATGTTTGCTATTAAATTTTGAGTTCAGCATTGGACGTATTCTTTCCATTTATCCTGATAGTTTGATAAAATCTGATTTAAAAGAGCACTATAAAGGTCTTACCAGTGTGATCTTGTTGCCTGAGTCCGGCCTCAAGAACTTGAGGCTTTCTTCCCCCTTACAATCGCGCAGGATGTCTTAGGAGAGGAGTGCAAACCTGCTGTCAGACATACCTAATCTGAATTTCTAGGGGGAAAGCAAAGCTTATGAATACAAACTATCTTGTTGACATTTCCTTTTACACATCTGTAACTTACCCCACAATTACTTTAGTGACCAGGATCATATCCCACTACTGTAGATGGCTGGAATGCATTAATTGCCAGCTGATTGCTGACACAGACGTTGCTTGAGGTAGCTGTAAGAATAGCCAGTAGTAGAACATAAGTAACTTTCTTGATGAAGTTACTGGTCAGCTCCTGTTGTCTTCCATTAGTCCAAGATTCACTTGGAGATTCAAGATGGAATTTTGCTAATTCAACTTTTGTCCTTTTCTGGTAGAGTTGAGAAAAAAGAACGAGCCCGGTTAAAGACAGTGAAATTCAATTCCAAGACAAGAGGAGATAAAGGGGTGAGTTTATGAAGTGCTCATTACATTTGCTGCTGTCAGTGGTAACATTTTTCATGGTTTATGTGGAAGCTCAATTTCACTTTTTAGTAGTAAAATTAAATTCTGCCAAATTGTGGTTTTTGTTTGTTTTGGGTTTTTTTTTTTTTCCCTCTTCAAGGGGAAGAGAGGGTAGTGTGTTACCTTTTCCACCCTTTTCCCTGTTCAGACAGGTAGTGATGTGGCTGTTCCCAAATCATATGAAGTAACCAATTCAGGTGAAAAAAGAACCAATTCCAAAACAAATCTGAGTTAAATTTTTGATTTTTAATTTTAATTTCATAGTCCAGTTTACTGCATGGTTCAGAAAGCCTGTCCCAGTACGTGTGATAGGTCAGTGGTAAAGAGAGAGGGCAGGGTAACAACTTGCATGGCGCTGGGCATGTCTGTAACATAAATTATAGCAATTTTATAATGGTAAAGGAGTCCGAATTTTAAGATATGCTTTCAGCTCTTTAGGAAGCCATTTTTTAAATAGGTACTTTTCCAATAGCACTGATGTGGTAACATTAGTAACTACTGTAAACTCTAGGGATTTCTTTTTGTCCCTTAGTTTATTTACATTGATTTCATAAATCTAAAAATCACAACTTTATATAGATAAAGTTTTAAAGCTTCAATTTTTAATCTTGATATACTTTAAAAGATACTTAGATTCATATTTGCATCCCTCTTCAGTTTAATAAATTAATAAAATTTTAAGTATTCTTATATAAGTATTCACTAAAAGGGAAACCAGTACCTTCAGTGACTTTTTCTGGTGTACAGTTTTAGTATAGCCTTCATGATTCCTTTGGATCACTTGCTTTTTGTTTTTTGTGTCCTAGTACATTCATATATTTATACTGCAGTAAATTACCTTTATCAACTGACGTGATAATTTTTAAGCTGGTCATATACATATTTGAATTCAGTCTTTATTTTATAGGATGTAACCTTTTTGCATTTCACAAATTACTTTTTTTACAGTGGTAAACTTGCGTGTTACCTGGCATGCCCAATAGATAAAAGTCACATAAAGGAAAATGCATTAAATATCTGAGATTATTTCAATGACATTAAATAATTAATGAAATGTTTTAATGTCCTTTGAAGCATAACTGCATGTTTTTATACCTTGTCCCCCACTGAACTGTAAACAGTTAAATATTTATTTGGAGTAGCCTATTGACAATAGCAGTGGTAGTACACAATTGCTGTGTACTAACATAGCACCAAAAATGCCTGGAATATGGAGTGGAAAAGCAACTACGCTTGCCATTGATGCACAACTGCAGTTCCGTGTCTTCAGTAGCACTTCGTTTTGCAAACACGCTTATGCTCTTCACAATCTTTTGCTTCAGCTGTAAATGTTTTAACATTATCATTTCTTTTCTAAAATATTCTTCCTGGTTTTGTCATGTTGATGTTGTTTGCTGTAAGCTGTCTGACATACATGTTTTCATGGACTCTCTGTGTTCCAGTGTCTGCCTGTGATTGTACTCCATGGACAATATAAAATACTAACTGTGAACAGTTCTTCAAAATTTCTACATTAAACCTTAAAGTATAACCCCAAATATAATTAAAATCCATGTTTCCTTCACTTTAAATAATACTTAGGAAATTGGATGGCTATCTTTCTTTCTTGTTTTTCCCTTTCTTATGCACATTTAACTGCGTTATGTGCTGCTCTGTTTTAATGTATTCTTGCTTATGATGCCTTTCATGATTTGCAGTGGCCTAATGAAAAATTTAGTACAATTAGTATGCGTTTTCAGCTAATACGCAGTTCTCTATCTTTTTATAATCCTGGTATCTTTTATAAATAATCTTTTGGCTAATCTTTTTTTCAAAGTCAGTACAATATTTCTGCTAATTTCTCTTTTTTCATTGGAACTGACTAACCATTATACATGCAGTATATAAAAATAAGTGTTATTTCAGTTAAGTTTTAAGTTTTGCTCTGCAGAAAGTTAAAAATGAAGAATAAGTGTGGTAAACCACTTTCAAAACTAAGATAAATCTGTTTGTGTTTTATGAAGTACAATAAATTGGCTGTTCCATTAATTTTAGTCTTCCAAATTGCAGAAACTTAGTTAAACTGTGCCATTTCAATTTAGTTGCACTTGTCACCTCTATTCTTTTGCCTGAACTGAGGTACTTGTCTTTATGGGACAATCACGGGACAGATGCAAGACATTTAGCTATTGAAATTCACATTACAGGGTCTCTCAATATACTCAGCAGAAACCTTCTCCTTTGGGCATACTTCCTTGTTGCCTTTATTCTGTAGATTACTGTGATGTTTGTGAGTGTGAGAAATGAGTTGCAATGGTATTTTGATTTCAGGTAGAGGTACAAGAGGGCCAGAATCCTAAATCTTCCCTTTGCCAACCATAATTCCTGGCTTGACACTTTTTTTTTTGTCCATATGTCAGGTTTAAAACTTCTTTCAGCAGCTC
>NW_010586882.1:576860-595559 GCF_000705375.1 Tinamus guttatus | reverse complement strand
TACATCCTTTCAGCCCTATTGTAACAGTTTCTGAGACACTTCCCCCCTCTCCATTTTAGGCTAAGATATTCACAGTTAATTACAGACAAATCAAGTGATGAGTTTAAAATTGCCATGGAGCTGACAGCCAGACAAGAGCAGTGCAGCCTCATACATATTCACACCCCCTTCCTGTTGCTTCAGCTGGCTTGTGTGGCATTACAGTCACTTTGTTTCAAGAAATTATGCAAGCTCTCAAATCCCTTTTGCTTCTCATAAGCAAAGTGATGCAGTAGGCCAGGAAGCTTCACGTGTACCATTTGCAGGGCTGTGGCACATTCATCACGTGGCTGCTCTTTGCCTTGCTCCGGTTTGGTAACTGCAACCCTCCAGACTCCCTGTTAGCCATTTTGCTCTCCCTGGTTATGCCTGTGTCTTTTTCGTAATTCTGTTTTCCATCTGGAAGGAGGAGGAGTTTTGCATCTGTCGCCAGGCTGCATAATCTGGTGTTTGTGAAGTGTGTCTGTGTATCCCCAGTCAGCAGCACAATGTTGCTGCCCTGCAACACAGGATTTACACTGCTGAGAAAGTGGGGATTTCGGCAGTACTTGCACACTGCATCCAGATTTTGCTGAAACCTTGAGCATCCACTAGAAAAGCTGGAAGTGATAGAAACCGATCAAATGATCAGTATGCTCCCAAATCAGAGTCTAAATGCCCATATTTAAGGCTGCTGATTAAATACTCTTTACAAAAAGTTGGAGTGAAAGCTAGGTTAGCACTTTTAGTGACAAGAACAAGGAAAAAGGAAAAAAAAATCCCTATGATTTGCTACAGTATAAAACAATTTATAGTTTCTTGCTTATATAAGAAATTGGTCTGTATGCCATGGATTTCTGTGTTTGTGTGTAAACAAATGTCTGACTGAGATTTATGGTGTATAGCAATACTAAGTGAAGTCTGGAGGTAAAAGTTTCACCCACGGAAGATCAGAGTGTTTAGAAAAATCCCCCAACCTGCAGGACTTTCTGATTAGACTTTGTGTTTGCTTGTTTTTTGTTTGGTTTTGTGGGGTTTCTTTTGTTTGTTTGTTTCTTTGTTGGGTCATTTCACTCTCTTAGAATTACATGATTAAGCAGCTCATTAAGCATGGGTCTGTGCCACATGGACCCATATCATGCTACAGAGCTACGTGCAGGTTGCCTTTGAAACAGATTTAGCCGTGTATTACAAAAGAGGGACACCAAGCATAACTTGAACATTTCGAGTTTGTGCTGGCATAGTGACTGAACCATCAAGCTATTAAATCTCATCTGTCATCCAATTTATTTGTGGATGGAAGGATATTTTGTAAATGAAGAGCTATCATAAGCTAGTTACACTGCATACATCTGAGCATGAAGGGAAAAAATTAGCTTTCTGATTACAGAATAAAATAGCTGTTGGGACACGGACAAAGTACATATTTCGTTTGTTTCTCTCTCCTGTGTAGCTATCCCACTTGTATCTGAGCTGGCAGTGGAAATTTTGGAAAAAGGAGAAGTGAGATTCTGGTTGCAAGCTGAAAAACTGTCTGGCAATGCAAAGGCCAACTTTGTATTTAACGATAAGGAGATTTTTAATGGAGAGGTAAGCTTTTTCATTCCCTACAGTTGTCAGCCTTTTTCTGTGCAATGAGTATTAATGCTGCCGTCTTTAATGCACTTTCAACTAGTGTTCCATCCTAACGCATTTTCGTAAGAAATATTGTATGTCACTGGAAGCATCACTGGAAAGATTTTGTCTGTGGCTCTGAGCTACAGCCAAATTCTACTGCTTGCAGTTTACGAAGTGGAATTAAATGACTTTCCGTCATCTTCGGGAGTCCCACATTTTCTGTAAACAAGCAGGGAGCGTAGGAGTTCCTGTAATAAGGTGGTCCCAGATAGTAACTGCTGTGGCCTTTGAGGAGTTGCCTTCATCTACAGCCCTGGTGTACTTTTGTGCTTGGATCTCACATCTCTGTGCTGTTGGAGGAATTCATTTTATGAAGAGAAAGCTTGCAGGGGCAGAACTTTATAGCAGCAGAACTTGTTATTCCCAGAGACGTGCCGAGACATGCTTTTGTTTCTCTATCCATGTCTTTTTACTGGTCATGCTATGTAATTCTACACTGAAGTTTGTAAAAATAACATCATCTCAAAGACAGTATTGTTTTGAAGATAAGCAAATCTAAGCCTTTCTAGAGAAAAAGAGCATGATACTCAGCATGTGACAGGAAATGACACATACTTATAGCATTAGTAAACAGGCTTCCATCATTAACAGATTTCATATTTCCGTGGTCACATATTCAGACCTGGTGATAGAGCAAGAATCTTTAATAAAGAAAACAAAGAATTTCACCTAAAGATGGCATATAATGTTTGCAAAATTTCTAGTTTCTAGTTCTGATATTTATCAATTGTTGCTTTTCTTTCTGTTCCTGAAGAAATACAAAACGAAGGTGGACCAGAAGACAGGCCTTGTTGAAATGATTATGGATAAACTTGAGGAAAAGGATGAAGGGACTTACACTTTCCAGCTTCAAGATGGAAAAGCAACCAACCAGTCCAGCCTTGTCCTCATTGGTGATGGTAAGCTAATCTAGGCTTTTTGATTGTAGTAGGCTGGAAAAAAAAAAAAAAAAACCACTAAGGATGCCTCAGATGTCCTCTTCACTTTCCAGTGTTTTCTATGCTAATAAAAGTTCCAGGGGTTGGTCATGTTCCCACAGTGTGTGTGTGTGGAACTGCTATTTGTAAAGTATCTGAAGAAAGGGGAATTGTTTTAGAAATATAGAATATTGCAGCCTGTTATGGTTTTGCTTTTCTACAGCTGCAATTAAAATTTCCCAGAATATGAGCTGGTGCAAATGCCTGTTCTTGTCAGCTAGCAACATAGACCTGCACCTCTTAGGATTTCAGCTGCTTGCTGATGTTGCGGTCTTGCTTGTTTTTCCTTCCTGCTGCGAGTGAGAAGTAGCTGTATGATTGCAGATAACACTTGACATGACACATGTTAAACTGATGACTGTAAGCAGCTAGGATAGTTGAGCTGGCTGCTATCAAGTTCTGACACTTCGAAATGTTTGAAATTAACTTTCTGAATGAAAACTTGACCCTACAGCAGAACTCTCAAAGGGGAAGGGCTTTGCTTAACTGTTATAACAAGTCAGGGCTGTACAAATGACACATTTCATATAGCCTTAATTTTTCCCTGTTTTAATCCCCAGTGTTCAAGAAGCTGCAGGATGAAGCAAATTTCCAAAGAAAGGAGTGGCAAAGGAAACAAGGTGATGATACAAATATTTATAAGAATCACATATATGTTATTTTGTTAAGTATACTGGTATGTCTATTTATGTTAATTTGAAATAGGTGTTTTTATTCTGTCTATGTAGTTCCTTATCTTCTGAAGGAGAAATAGGAAAAAGTTGAACACATTAAAATATAAAAGTATTCTTGGCAAAAAAACACATTAGCCTTTGCTTTTGTATTGCGAATACTGCTGATTTTAAAGAAATATATCTGTAATTTTAAACAGGTCCTCATTTTGTGGAATACCTGGGATGGGAAGTTACTGATGATTGCAATGTGCTGTTGAAATGTAAGGTAAGAGCCACAGAAGGCATTAGAAGCACAATGTTCAAAGAAATACTTTGAACTGCCGCTGCTTAGATGGGGAGGGAGAGAACTAAAGACATACCTTTGCCTTTGCATTCACAGTTACATATTGAATAGTGACAGAGCCTCTGAAAACACAAAGGCTAATCATCGTGGTGTGATTGCAGATGATCTGAGACTTCGGGCTGGATATCTTTAAAGCAAAAAATATAGTTCAAAGATAGACAAAGAGGAGGACAGTGGGGAAATCAAAATGATTCAAACTCCAGCATATCTGATAATAATTGCCTGTAGAATCAGTAAGCTCTGTTTTCTTTGCAGAAATACAGTATCTCAACAAACAGCAATACACTGGTTATTTTGTATAGGATAGAAAGAGGGCAAAAGTGAAAGAAAAAGTTCTTCAGGGCAGGGGCTTTTTTGTTATTTGGGCAGTGCTACTGGTATTAGTTCAAGCTTCAGGTCTGTCAGACATCCATCCACTTTGCCACCCATCCATCCGTGTAGGAACCTGGATAGAAATAGGTTCTTTGTGAATTCTGGGGTATTCTGCTTTTCTTCCTGTTCGTGTGTGTAGAAATCCTTTGGGCAGGATTCAGCGGTAATCTGGAATCCTTGAAGCAGTTCACAGTTCTTTCTTCCCTCTTTTTGTTCTTTTAGTTTTTCTTCTCCCTCATTTTATTAGTAAGGCCTGAAACAACATCCTTATAACTCACAGCACTCAAGCTGTAAACTTGTTCTTTAGTATTTAAACAGTCTAATCTATGCAGTGCCAAGTTCATCTGATCAAATGGATAGAATAATTATGGTGTGGTCTTCACCCATTTTAGGTGGCTAATATTAAGAAGGAAACACACATTGTATGGTACAAAGACGACAGGGAGATAATGGTAGATGAAGAACATGACTTTAAGGATGGTGTATGTACCCTGCTGATATCAGAGGTAAGTGACTGTCTTTGCTAGCCCTAAACATCATTGTTAATGTTATGAATTCGGTTCAAAGATACGATCTAATCTGATATTTCAGCAGAACAATCAAAATAGGAAGTGAGCTTTAAAAGTGGAAAAGCTTACAAGATGCCTGTATTTTAGCTAAAGCAAATTTCTATCTTTAACTGTGCTAATTCAGGTTATCAGGAAATGATGACAAAAGAGATAATAATCTTGTCGCTTCCTTTCCAGATCAGTTTAACAACAAAATGCGACCACATTTGTGTTACATGAGTTGCATTAGGAAAGTGTTTGTCACTCGCAGACTTTACAAGGACCGGGCTCTGCAGCCAGCCTGGAAACTAATCCGAGAGGCTGTGGTTCATCCCCCAGCCTGGCTGCAGAGGCTGGGCATGACCCGCATTCCCCTCTAATCCCCCGCATCTCCATTCCTCCAGCTGCGAGAAGGTGCAGGGCATCGCAGGGCTGGCTGCCCCGGGGCCTGTGCGGGGCTGATGCTGGGTACCCATCCCCGGGGCATCGGGCACCCCTGCAGCATGGGCCAAGGCTGGGGGGGTGTCTGTGGCTCAGGGCAGTAGCTCAGCCCAGACCCAGCCGACAGCGGCTCCGCACGGAACTCAGTTCAGGGCCCTCCCAACTTTTTGTTGGAAAAAGTTGGTACCTTGTGAGAAAAAGAGGCTAAATTTCAGAGGCTAAATCTAACCTTTTAAATCCCCAGGAGAGAAAACACAGAGGTATCTACAATGAAAACCAGATTTCTACAGTAACTGTTCTGATTAGTAACTTTATTTGTGCTATATTTTATTTTAGTTTTCTAAGAAAGACGCTGGAATCTACGAGGTCATATTGAAGGATGACAGAGGGAAGGACTCCAGTGAACTGAAGCTCATGAATGCAGGTGATTCTGCATGTTGTAAGCCAGAGCAGTTTACAGGGTGAATGCTTGCCTGGAAATGAGTTTTTTTGGTAATATAGTCAAACGCACGTGTCATTTATGTGTGGTTTTATTCCTCCAGTGTATAAGATTGTCTCATTAGAAAACCGATTTTTTCCTGGGCAAATAACATTTGAATACAGATTACTGCATTTGGATTATGTGCAGTTTGGGGAGAATATTATGACTACAGCTAAGCAAAGTAACACTTTTCACCAGAGGAGAGACACATCAGTCGTAGATGTCTACAAGTATAAAAGGAAATTACAGAACCAGATAATTTTAAAAGCTTTCGCATTTTTATTATGTTTAGCCATTCTTTAGTTTAGGAGCATTGTCACTCATTGAACTCACTGTATGTTTAGAATTTCAATCCTACTTGTTCTGCCAAGCCAGTGGGGAAAAATTTGTATCCATTACAATGTACAAGGATGGGTTAACATTCCAAGTGAATATTGTAATTTACAGGAAAAAAAAAAAGAGAGAATATAGCTGTACTACAAAAAGAGAATGTTCAGCTGCAGCAGTAGTCATCAAGGCTGTGATTAAATAAAGTCCGGAAATCATGGAATAGCAGGCTATGTTTCTGCACTGCTGTGAAATCTAGTATGCTCCTCAAGATAACTATGATTTCTCTTTGGAACCTGCTAGGGAGAATATTTCGGAGCCGGTACTTGTGCCTTTACTGACTGTTTGAGCTGCAGGCACAGACTCTTACACTATGGGTTTTATTTCCACAGCTTTTGCGGATCTGATGAATGAAGTCTGCAGAAGGATCGGTAAGCGTTTAATTCTCTTTTCAGATGAATGAATCATTTTGGCACTCCATGAATGGCTGCCTAAAAACATATGCTCTTCTTTCAGCTTTATCTGCAACTGACCTGAAAATCCAGAGCACAGCTGAGGGCATTAGGCTGTACTCCTTTGTTAATTACTATGTGGAAGACCTGAGAGTAGGCTGGGTGCACAAGTAAGTATGTAAGGGCTTTGCAGAAGTCTCGGTGTTCCTTGATTTTATAAATCAAACAAAACTTGGATATGTGAGAGCTGTTGGGGGCCCAGTTTTCCCTTCATTTTCTCTCCTGTAAGTGCTATTAACTTGAGTGAATCACTCCAATATGAAACTGGAACAAGACCCGTAGGTTTCGGTGGGGCAGGGCCACCATGTCACCTCCATCATGAGTGACAGTCCCGTGCTGTGGGTTGTTGTTAGGCCCATGTTGCTTCCCCATCCCAGATAGAGGCTGCATCTTTCCCTGTATCCCTCTTGAGGAGCAATCACAAGTAAAAGCTGTGGAACTGACGGGCTTTGAAAACAAGACAGTATTTCTGGTTCTCAGATATCTGGCCTGGAAGTCTGCTTGTCTAGAAGCTGTAATTCACAGAAGCGGGGACAAATGGGCACCTCTTTGGTGCACAGGTTCATGTTTAAGAGACAAAGCAAGCTCCAGCATATGCCTGGGGCAGTAAAATCCAGACAACCCCTCCTGTGCGAGCTCACAACCCAACCATGATAGAAAATGGAGAATTTTTTACAAGAATTTGAATTCCCAGCTGCCCTTAAAATTAGCGGGAGTTGCATATCCAAATCCATTAGACAGTTTTGAATTCCGAACCAGGGTAGGCTTGCACTGGAAAACCTGGAGATGTAAATGATTTAGGTGAAATCCATTATTATTATTAGCTATTTCACTTCACTTCCTGTGGACATAGTAGTAGTTAGTTAGTTGTTAGGATGGAATCTGAATTACTGTTCTTTCAACTATACTCTAGGCAAACGAGGCAAAGAATACCCAGGATGTGTTGTTGCATCCTGGCTGCAATTACAGGAGCTGATGCTAACCAGCAAAGCCGTCCAAGAAATGAAAACAGTGTGAGGTTTTCCTGCTGCTTGGCATCCATTTCAACCTGGTATTGCCAGGAGTCCTAAGCACTTTCAAACTGGAAGTGAATATGAAGTAGTCTGAATTGCTTCTTTGTCTTCCTTTTCTGTCTCCTCCCCTCTCTCTCTCTTTTTTTTTTTTTTCTGTTTCATTTTTAGAAACTATTTTTATCTTGTAACACACTGAATTAATCTAGTAGAATTGTTCTTTGACCCTCTGGTACACTCAAAATGATCAGTTTAGGGATACATTTTTTGGTAAATATCTTTCTCCTCATCCAGAGCAGATAACTGCTTAGCTAGGAAGCTGGAAAACCTTTATTTATTTATTTGTCAAGGAATATCTTCTTTCACAGGCTGATGTCAAACTATGTTTATCAGTAAAGCCCAAGCATGGCAGGGCATCAAAAGATACTTTAACTGGGCAATCAATATTAGTAGCAAAAGTAGTTTTTCTGTAGGTACACCCATATACACATAGTCACGTTCTCCCTGAGCAGAAATAAACCTGTGCTAAGAAGAGAAAGTGAACATCTGAATATACATAGATTATCCTTCAGACATCTAGGTCTTAAATTTATATAACTCTTTTATGAATCAGACAGTGGACTGAGATGTGCTACCTTTCTGCAACCTTTGAGGAGAGCTAGAACTTGAAGGGAAAATTCTGTCCCATTAATTCTGCCGTTTTGATCTCAAGAATTGGGCTTCAAAATTTTCAAAATATGGTGTCATACCATGGCAGCTTGGAAATCACTTACTAACAGCAGATGTACTCACTGAGTCAACATGAACGAATTGTATTTATACTCCTGTAAAATGAAAGGATAACATTGTTTTATATTTTTCAGCGATACCCAGATTAGATTTACAGACAGGGTGAAGACTGGTGTCACTGGGGAGCAGATCTGGTTGCAGATCAATGAGCCAACTCCACAGGACAAAGGCAAATATACCATGGAGCTCTTTGACGGCAAAACAGGACACAAAAAGACAGTGGATCTTTCTGGACAAGGTAGGCCACTCAGTCTGTTAAAATCATTTGTATGTGAACATTGCACTGTGGCAGGATAGGAGCATCTATAGCAGGATCTTGCTGCACCCCTGTTACCTGTTGGGTTGTAGGGTCTCTTTGCACACCTTGCAGTTGAGCAGCCTGGCAGTGTTTGTGGGGGAAAAGCATAGATCGTTTGCCCCAACATCTGCTCTCAGGTCATAATTTACCTACCAAGTATCACCTTGCAGTGCTGGCCAGTGAGATGCCAGCTCAGTTTCTGGGATATCTTACAAAAATCCTTGTATTTCTGACATTGACTGGCAATTTTAAATGCAAGTGTCAGAAGAAGTCACTGGATGACCTCTGTATCTCACCCTTCCAAGTAGCATTTGGAGGAGGAAGTGAAGGGCAAATTTGTTCTGTTGCTTTCCCCTGACACCGTGCTTCTTGATGGATATAATAAGGCTTCTTATTCTTCAGAGATGTCAAGACTGGTCCCTTTCATCAATATAATGAAGCAATGTTAGGGGAACAGCTAAAATTATTCAGAGTGATTTTTTGGAAGCTTTTCCTCTGAGAGAGCTCCCAGATCCTAGGGAACAGATGAGCTGCTTCTGAACTGCTGACTTTCCACAGCAGTTGCAATCCCGAAAGCTTCGCACTGGGTCTGCAAGCTCTATGTGGGGATTATAAAGCAAGAGGATTGCTTTATAATCAGCTCCATACTGCTCCTTCTGTACGCTTCCCCTGGTTTTTGAGAAAAGATATTCCTTCTTCCCTTTTGAAGGCGGGGGTTGGCAGTTTAGACAGAATTTATGAAAGTCAGAACAGTTGGCAATACCAAATGGGTTTGCTTATGGCCCGCCATCAGTGTGAGGCTTCGGAGCAGATGTGAAAAATACTCGGATAAAATAAATCTCTTGTATCCTGGAATATGTATCAATGTGGTACATTGTGTTTTTTTCCAAGTTTTGTGGGAAACTTTCATCCTACCCGTCTCCTATCTTTTTGTGTTACAGCCTGACTTTTAGAAGAAAAAAAATGTGTTTATGTGTATGTATGTTTATAGCTCTCATGTACAATACTGCCTTTATTAGTTAAGTTGTTCAGCATTTTAAAGCTTATACTGTATCAATACACTAATGTTTCTTTAATGTGTCTACATTTTAAGTTTGTCTACATTTTAAATTTAAGCTTGTAATGACTCTTCTGTGAACCTACCTTTAAAATTAACTTTTCTCTTTACACAGCATTTGACGAAGCCTTTGCTGAATTCCAGAGATTAAAGTAAGTATTGTGCCATCTATACACAGAAATGACATCCATAATATAAAAAATATATGTTTGTTTTCTGTTAGAGCTAAAAATATGCTGTCAAACAAATACTAGTCCTGCAGAAGCCTTTAGTTTTGCATTTAAATTATTTGATATAACACTTATATAACACTTTGGTAATAAAGGAAAAACAGTATTGTCAATAGATGAGATTTTCTTTAATTGATTAAAAGCAGTTAAAAAGATTTTTTTTCAGTCACTCTAAGTAAACCTCTAATGAAACCTCTTCTTGTTTCTCTCAACTCCAGGCAAGCTGCAATTGCAGAAAAAAGTAAGTGAGCATTCTTTGACAACAGTTATAGTAAATTGTGTATAAAGGTTTTCTTCATGTCCTGAAGATTGCATTTTGGGAGAGAGAGAGCATGTATACATGAGTGTATGCACGTGCACATCCTCAGCCTAGTTTGTTTTTACACCAAGGAGAAGCAAGGAGAGTAACCTTTCAATGACCCTAATTATGGGCTATGTTGATTTTTTGTAGTGTGAGCTCCTGCTCGCATTACCAGTTAGCGTCTCTAAAGGTTATAATTATTGCTGAGATGTCTCATGCATAAACTCTGCACAAAAGGTGACACAAAAGCCACCTTGTTTTGAAAGCTGGAGGAAGTTGCTCAGTTAGTTCTGAACCATCTAAAGTGGTAAATGTCTGCACCATATACTGAAGTGCTGTGGATAAGAAACCTGCAGCAGCTTTTGTATGACTGAAAACAGATATTCAGATCTCTCAGACCTGCATTTAGAAGATCTATCCAAATGTCCATTAATTAATAATTTAATCATTAGAAACCACATTGAATTATTAAGCTCTATCTTCCTATTTGCACAAAAAATGCATGGAAAAAGTAAGACCTCAAAAATTCCCTCACTGCAGATTTCTTTCAGACCTCTGTAGAAGTGGGGAGAGATTGAGTGGAGATCTGAGTGAATTCCTCGCTGGACATGCACTCCAGTAGACGGGTGTTGGGAGTGTGGAAGAATCCCTGCTAGTCCTAGCCGAGACAACATGCGGGGATCAGTGTCCCTACCCTAAGCCACTCATCTCTGACACTGGACCGCTCATACGGGCTAGCGTGTTACCTGATGTAATATAGCTTTGTTTCTGCTTTCAGCGGGTTAGTCGCTCCAGACCACATATTTTACAGAAAAACGAATTAGCAGCAGTGATGGAGAACTCTGTGCACTCATTTCCTTCCTCTGCCAAGCTTCAAGACTTGAAACTAATAAAATCCAATGAGTGCATCCAAGGTTGCATGTACTCAGCTTACTTTTTTTTTTCTGTAAGATTGCTACAGGACTTTGAAATTAAATCTGGATTTTGATCTCATTTACACCCAAATACATCCAAACAAAGTGGTTGAATTTCACTGCTGTCACCAACATTGGAATCTGTCCTTGCATTTAGATCAAAGCCTTATTTCCACTGTTGCTCATTTCTTTACATAAGCACAGAGTTTTTAGGTTATGACATGGAAAATTTGGAACATCAGATCCTCAGAATTCAGGTATTTTTGCACATTCAGAAATAATACTGAGTTCACTGGCAGCAAAATCTGCAGGACACAGACAAGTATTTTAATTTCCTTTAATAAGTGACTGACAGTCAGATATTAACATTTTTTTTCCTGTGAGTTTAATGTTATTGTAAGTCCAAATGGTGTGCTAAGAATGTTGAATAATTCTGTCCATGCACATATACTTAGAGAGAAGTTGAACATAAATAGGATGAGAACGAGGGAGGAAACAAAATCTGGGACAGAGTTGATTTTGAAACATTAAAGAAAATTATGCTCATGTATTTTCAGATCGTGCACGGGTACTTGGAGGGTTGCCCGATGTCGTCACCATCCAGGAAGGCAAGGTACAGTGAATTAAGTGAATTTTATACAACAACCAAACAGCTTGAATTCCTTTCAATAATGGGAAATTTTCACCTTCTTTTAAAGGTTCCATCTTTGAAATCTGCTACATTATTTATTCATTCCCTATCTTCTCTATATAGTGCAACAATCTTGGACAGATGGTTTTATGTTTTGGGGGCCGTTTCCTTTCTTATTCATTAGATAAAAGTGAGATGACAATGCGAGTTGAGACAAAAACACCTTATGTAACCACATCTTTAAAAATTCATGCTCAGGTTTCACAGATAGATTTTGGCATCAAGGTATCAGGGAAGGTTTTTTTCTTTCTTTTAGAGGATAGCTAGACATTCTGCAGCTTATGCAGTTAACTTTCTGAAGACCTGGCAGGACAGTCAGACCTGGAAAGGTTGGGTTTTCAATGGTGTAGAACATACAACCCATTCTAATTCAATTCTCTTCTAGGCAAAAGGAGAAACTTTTCTCTGTTTCATCAGGGTAAACAGGAAGGAAATAAAAAGAAATCACTGATATGATGACATTAAATTACATTAGTCAGTAGATTTTATCCGTAAGATTACCAAAAGGTGCTATCAGATGAATGTGGCAACATTGGTGCTTGGGCACAGATGACCCAGGAAGCCCTTCCTAATCGTGTGGTGACCATTTCCCAGCACTCTATTTCTATAAGTACTGACAGCAGCAGCAGCAGTACCTGCCTGTGGTCAGCTGCTTGCCACTTCCTGCTTAAAATGTGCGTGAGTGTTGAAATAAGGTGTGTGAATGGCACTGAAACACTGTGACGTGACCACAGCAGCAAGGCAGCTTCCTCATACCTCCGTCTTTAGCTGGCTCTAGGTCAGCTGGATCAAAACCATTTGATTATAAGCTGAACAGAAGTATTAAGAACCTAAAATCTTAGCCTGAATTGCCTCGCAGCCCAAGATCTAGCTTTGCTGACAGATAGTGGACTGCAGCAGTTTGGGGAAAATTAAGTATCTTGGCATTATATATATATAAAATAAAATGATAAGACCATTCATTAAGAGTTTATTTATAGGAATGCTGTAAAAATAGTAAGTTCTCATATATATATATTGTAACCGCAGAACTGTGAGTAGAAGAAACAAAGAAACTGGATGACTTTGCAGATTTTCTGCTAAAACTGCTTTTGCTTGAAGATAAGATTCTCATACTGCTTTGGCAGGGGATAAAATTTGGGTGGTTATTATCAGTTTTAAGCTTTCTGCCAAAGCAGTGTTGAAATGAAGTTGTATGGAAGAGTATGAGCTCATTAAATCAAAATGTGGAGAGTTTATGGAAAGAGAGATTGTAAAAAACGAGTTGCAAAATTTTACACAGACACACATTGTCCATGATAGCAAGAACACTTGTGATGTTTGAATAAGCTACTGAAAAACTCCCAGAACTCAACACTAATATCCTTGACCTTATGTTTCTGGATTCAGTAGCTGATGTTTTTGAGAATGAGGATAGGACACAGAGTGACCAGGAAAAACAGTGCTCGGCTGGGTGCTGTTGGCTCATCTGTTTGCATAAACGCTGGACAGAGGTGAACGCAGTTCCCTCTATCTGTTGGAGGTGAATGCAGTTCACTCTATCTGTTGTGCAATTCATCCAAATTGCACAGTCATCAAGGTTTCTGGAAAAAAAAAAGAAGAGTAAATGAGGTAGTAGAGGACTTGCAAGATGTTGCAAGCTTTGATTGCAAATCCAAGTGTGGCCTGTAGAGCTATAGGAATAGGTTGGTATTCCTGGAATATCCTTTGAATTTCAAGCATATGAATGCCTCGAACTTAAACTTAACACTACGACTGTGAAGCTATTTCCTGGCTTTTTGCCTGCAAGCTGAAGGGTATGCGTGAGAACACATGAACCAGTGTTATTCCAGGCTAAGTGTAAATTCATATTAGGGAGGAATTTGAACTGACAGCAGGTACTAGTAGAAGTTTCGTGTACAGCTGGCCAAGTCAACCTGAGTGGCTGTTTTAACGATGTAAGACCTATAACTGCATAAGCGGAGGGCGTTATTTTTAAAGGAGACTTGGGATGCTGACAGATGAGCACTCGCAGACCCAAGAGCAACGTTGCATCCTTCTGTGCATCCTTCATTCCACTCTTCTACCCTCACAGGCAGCCTGGGAGAAGGGAGCTTTAGCTGCTTTACTATGCTGGCACCTTAGCCCAAATTGCCCATGAGTATGGGCTTGTGCTAACGTGCTAGAGGAACAGAAAGTCTTGAACTGACATGGTCCTCTCTGACACTTATACTATTGTTGTGATAATCTGCAGCGCAAGGCAGAGAAGGTAGTGGCAGAAAGGCCTGGACATGCAGCAGCAGGTTGCTCCAAATGCATCTACATCAGTGCCACAGGTCCATTTTTTTGTGACTTTGTGTGTGTGTGTGGTTCAAAAGGTGCTCAGTTTTTTTGAGGTAGAACAGATACTGAGGTAGAACAGATACTTCTACTTACCACAACATCAGACAGATTTCAAGTCTTTTTTTTTTCCTCCCTGAGAATCTTCAAAACCAGACAACTACTAGAAATGGGAAATTTTCTTGAGAAGCAAAATTGCCTTTTTCCACACAGGAAGAGCAGAACACAATAGTTTGTGCTCTTCACTGAGATAAGGACTACAGGATGAACACAGTATTATAATCGGTAGATTTTTGTAATAAAGATACAAAAACATCAGTGAACAGTCTCCTGTCCACAGAACAAATAAATCTAAGCCAAAAAGGAGCAGTCACAATGGCAATCATTTCTCCTTGGCTAAGGCTCCACGATTTTTGAATCACCTTCCAGAAAAATACTAATATGAATAAAGATCTCACCATCTGCATAGTGAACACTAATATAACATCTCTGCACATTAGTAACCAGAAAATAAGTAATAAGAGCTGGGAATATCAAAAAAGGAGCACTGATGTCAAACAGGAGCTAGCAATGCAAGGTTAAGGAAACCCTGCTTAACCCTGCCCCCAAACACAACTATTTCAAGAAAAGTTTTAGAAGAAAAAAAGGGTTATCGCTGCACCTATATCTCTTCGAATTAGGGAAAACTGACAGCAGATCAGACCACTTTCAATGATGCCACTAAATTGCACAAACTAAGTTGCCTAAGTGGACATCATGGACATCAGCTCATCAAAGCCTTTAAGCGGCAAACAGGACAACTGTATGACCTGTTGCTTGTTCGAGGATCAGGAAAAATAAGGAAATACTGAGTACTGGAAGGGACCCAGAAGTGATGTCTGGTTGAGGCTGAGGCTGAAGATAGGTTTGTGTGGAGAGTGTTAAGGGAGAGGGGGAAATGCAAAACCTCTTGTGTTCCCCATGCTGTTCAAAAAGATGGACTGATACAACAAGCAAGACCACATCCCCACCGCGGGCTAGGAGACAAGGGCTTTAAAAGCCCCACACAGTCACCAACTGCAGCTGCTGCAGGAAATCAGATAGGGGCTGTTTCCAACAGGCGTCAACCACCTCATACCCAGAACATGTCTTTGGTGCCAAGATATACGTGTTGCTGATGGAGCAAAGACTTCCTCCTCCCTTTTGTTCTTATTTTGATCCTTAGGAGTTGTGGGGTTGAGTTGATTTTGATTTCTTGAGAGAGATAGAAAAACATTTTGTATTGCTTTTTATTTTCTTTATAGAGGTATCTATTTTCTATCTATACATTTCTATAGGTTGATGGATGTATCTCTTCTGTCCCATATCACATGTAAATAATACAAAGTAAAGCAGTAGAAGCAATGTAACCTGTGAAACAGCTTTCCCACAGTTCATTTTTATCATGAGTACATAAAGTGCTAACAATGTTAGGCCTTTTCAGTTTTCTATTTTGGGCATATTTTTATCAAGATCCTTTAAGAAAATAAAAAAGAAACTTGATTCCAGTTTATCCAGTTCCCTGTAGGAAAAAGTTATATTCTACTTTGAATCTCTCTTTTAAGTTCACACCAATGTACCCTTTAATATTGAGACATAATTAATTCCTCCCTAAAGAAAGGTCCACAGCAAGGTCTACGTAGCATGGAATTAAACTTCTTCACTGTTGACTCTCTGTGTGATGTTCACTATTCCAAGCACTTTCAGGAGGATTCCTGCAGCTCTGTGATGAGAGGAGGGGACAGCAGTTGCAGCCAGCGAGGAGTTGCAGACTGCAAACAAGCCTCAAGGCCCCTTAAGTCTCTTGGGAGAGAGAGCAGTTAAACAGGATTACAGTATTATGATACACTAATCTTCAGACCCCCAGGTCTTGGTTTAGTCGGTCTGGGGTAATTACCCATTCACAAGGGATTTTCTTCTTTCTTAAAAGAACAGCATTTTCTCCAGTGTGACAGCCTTAATGTTGTGTCTGCACCCTCATTTCATTTTGGATGTGGTACTTTCACTACTGTTTAAGAATCGAGTTGATTTTTGATGTTGAAGTCTGCAGCATTCCATGAGTCTAAATGCAGAAGTATCGCCCAAACGTTAATTTCTTGACTGACAACGACAGAGAAAAGAGAAAAATAACGGAGCACCGTGTGCACGACAGACTTGCTACCCTGCAGAAGCTGTTCCTCCAACAGCAGACTTTGTGACAGGATGGAGGCTTCCTTCAGCCAGTTAAGACTGGGCTCAGCACTTAGGGATCTTGCCAATCACAGAGGGAAATACTTGTACAAACACCAAATAAGTCGTAAATTCTGTATAAACTTTAGCTAAAAACAGTTTTATAGGGCTGTGTAAAACCACTCAAGTATGTGAGAAGAGATGTTGGGGCATAGATTAGAATGATGCTAAACTAAACAAATTATCCCAGGGACACTTTGTTCCTATTAAAACAGTTACTATTAAAATAAACAAATAAATAAAATAAAGGTACTGCTGTGGCAAACGTGAGTTTAAGTTGAAAAAATCCACCTGATGGATTTTCAAATTCTTATTTCAGGTCTAACACAAATGCAAATGGTATCCAATTTTGTACTAAACAGTACGTAGGAAGGCCTGCTAATGATCCTGAGAGCAGAGAATTGAGTCCATAAAATATTTAAAAATTTTAATGGAGCTTTTGAATTAATTGAGTTCCTTTCTCAATCTATCCTCTCCTTTAGGATAGATAAGACTATGACAAAAAACACTGATCACTGATGATGATGTGGGTCCATTTACTAATAGGAGGAAGATGAATGAGGATCTGTATGGAACGTTTGTAGAGTTATGCCTCAAAACATACAGTAAATATTAGCACTTACATATAATGCTTTTGTACTTTTTCTATAGGCGCTTAATCTTTCTTGTACTGTCTGGGGAGATCCTACCCCGGAGGTCTCATGGCTGAAGAATGAGAAGTCATTTGTATCAGATGCTAATTGCGTCCTGAAATATGAATCTGGAAAAAACGTCAGCTTCAGCATCTCTGCTGTGTCCACACACGACTCTGGGAAATACAGCGTTGTGGTGAAGAACAAGTACGGCACCGAGACCAGCGATGTCACTGTAAGTGTGTACATACCCGAGGAGGAGGCAGAACCCGAGCAAGAGAAAAACAAAGAAGATAAGAAAAAGAAAGCGTGAATTTAACAGTAGGAAACAGAGGTGTGGGGGAGACTTTGGAGGAGGCACTGACGTAATCTTTGTGTGTAAATTGCCTTCTGCTTTAGCATGTAGCCTTGGGTTTTTCCATTCACTTCATTTCTAGTTTTCTGGTACACTTTATTTGTGCCAGGGAAAACAGTGCCTAGCCTGCATATTTACTAACCGCTAACTAGCTGAGCCATCCTCAGCCAGGCCAAACGCACGCTGGCCCGAGGCACAAGTTCACAATTTGACCTTTTTCCTGGGGTATTCGACCATACAACACAAGTGAAAAGGGCAAAAAGCATTTCGGCAGAGGCCACTTAATGAAGTAGATGGAAACGTAAAGAATGATCAAGGCATTTTTGAGCAGCAGTTTAGATTTGTTCCAACTTTGGTAGAGTAGATGGAATGTGTTAGAAAATCACACAATAGAGAAATTAGTACTGTTTTTTTTTGTCTACATTAAGGCCTCTTTGTATTGCTGTGTTAACTTAGGGAGGCCTTAATATGGGTGTAATTTACATCCATAAATATTGTTTATTCTGCCCAATTGGGGTAAAAGTACTGTAATATAAGTAAAAATCAGAGTCGGGAGGCCAGAATACTAACATGTGAGTGTGTCAGCACAAATGTATGAACTGTGCTCTATGTTCACAAATAAATGGATTTCTCTTCTTTCGTTCTATCACAAGCTTGTTTCACTGTGTCTCATTTCACTAGTCGCGGTTCCCATAGTTGTTCACAGTTGTTCATAATACCTTAACCCTTCCACTGCTGTAATTACCTCTAGCTTTCCTTTAGGTCTGTGCTAATCTTCACGGTACTTTTCACTGCAAAGCCCACAGTGACACCACTCCACACACTTCTGTCCAGACCCTCACTACTTTTTATCTCAGCTCAAAAGGGTTGGTTTTTTTTTTTTTTTTTTTTTTGGAAAATTCAGGCTCAGGTTTTGTCTCATGGGATTCAGTGGGCCTGCTCATGAAATTCAGTTTAAGGACGTTAAAAAAGTACTTTGTTAGACTGAGACTTCAGTTAGTTAACTTCATCCAAAGCTAGCACTGGATATCAGAAATTTCATATTTCTTAGAAAACTTTTCAAGCTACAGAAAGAATCTTCACTGGAACCTAGAAAAGAAAGAGTTTTTTTTTTTTTCCAGACAAAAATGTTTGAGAACAAGTAGTCCAGATCTTTGAACTCTGATTTTTCTTCTCACTTACATAGATAAAAACTCCATGTCAGCAATTTCGCAACAGTGCCACTAATTATTCCTAGCTCAGAACACAGTCCATCCTGCTGGATCTTAAGCAGTTATGAACCTTATGAACCCTATTGCTGTTTAAGGGAATCATGTGCCAGGGAAACATTGATTTCTTTTCAGAACTGCTCTCGCTGAATCGCAATTCTTCACATCAACATCTGAAGAATTTATATCTATTCCATGTTTGATGTAAGCATGATCTGTGTGCACCTTCCACATACTTTCTCTTGTCATTTTTAACTATTGTGATGGCACAAATCCTG
>NW_010586882.1:527806-566409 GCF_000705375.1 Tinamus guttatus | reverse complement strand
CGGCCGCGCGGCAGCGGCGAGGACCCACGGGGAGAGCGGGGCAGCTGCCTCTGGGGCCGGGCGAGCTCGGGAAGCGCCGCCAGCGCTGCGGGGACCCGAGGGCGCTCTGGCCTCCTGCAGCCCCGCTCCGCTGGCCCGCGCGTTTGAAATCAGTCGCGCTACGTGCCCGGTCTCCTTCTATTTTACGGGTGTGAATTTCTTAGGCTGCTGCTGTTAACGTGCTTAGCCGCACGGCCTTTGTGGTTTGGGGCTCTCCTTTATTCCCCCCCCTCCTTATTTACCCGTCCCAGTAGAGGGAGTACGAAGTGTTGTTGATCACTCCAAGTGCACTGCCTGCATTCTTTGTGCTCCCATTTGAGCTCTTGCCAAGCGCCCGTCTAATTTATTTTGTGTGAACGGCATTTTTCCTCCCGCTAAGTGGCTTCTGAATGCGCGTTGGAGACATCAGTGGTTTGTAACAGAGCTGGGTAGTACACTGTTTAAACATGTGCATTTTTATCTGGCAAAAGTGGTGCAATAAATTTACCTGTGCTTTACCTGCACTCTTGTGTTTTGTCATAGATGCAGTTGGGCTGGTTGTACAAAAGGTGACCTGTGACTGCCTACCTCTTACAAACAAAATGTCATTGCTCTAATGAGCATACATTAGCCCATATCCCTCAATGTGTTACTTTAGGATTCATTCTGAGGGGAAGAAGATAATAGACAGTCCTACAGAACTCAGTCATTTAATAAAAAACTTTATAAAGTGTTTCTCAGGACAGTTTTCAATACTGCATTTTTACTGTTTGCAAAGCATACTGGAAATGATAAAATCTGTTGTTATATGTGCCTTAAGAATGGACAAGTACTCCCTTAGTCAAAATGGAAGACCAGAAGCCCCCGTAAGCTTTCATTCTGTATTACAGAAAGAGTGGGCAGGAAAATTGCTATAGCTGAGGTGCATTGTGATGTTACTCTGTATATATGCATATAACTTTAGTTTATATGTGCATGAGAAGTATGAAGTACGAAAGTAAACAATTTTCCCACTTCCTAGAAAACAAAAAAAAAAAAAGGAGAAACTATTTTGGATGGAGTGAAGAAATGATCCATGAGATGCTCTTTGAAAATGTATTACTATTATACAGTAGAATATTATAACTGGCAAGCTGTTTTGAAATGATCATGGTCAGGGATGTCAGGGAGTTTGAGTAAAATGCTACATTAACTGGAATTCTTCATTGAGTGGTGCTGAAAGACTGTGGTATGCCATTGCAGCATAAATTATTAAGCTTATAATGTAACTCTTTGGTTAAATTATTAAAATATGGTTTTTTGGGTTTTTTTTTTCAGTGGCCCCAACATAGTAGGTGTAGACCTTTGCTCTTTCTTATCACCCAAGTACTATGACTTGAGTCATAACATTTAACGTTCCACATTGTTGTGAAGTTGTTTGTTTTCATAAACTAGAAAAAAAAGTACATTTGAGACATTCCAGCATCACACCGTAGAGAACTTTTTGTCCCTTCTTTCTATTTGTGACCTTTTTTTTTCTATGACTGTGAAGTCACGATTATGGTGATGCCCTTGATGTCCCCCTTATTTATCTTAAGGGCCAGAGACACCAGGCAGTGGCCCTTCTTTATATTACATGATTTTTGTCTCTTGCCTCTGCCTCGGAGGACTTGCAATCTAATTAGATCAGAATCAAGTTGTTGGTAGTGGAAATAAGTATTTTGTTCAAAGCCAAACAGGGAACCTCTGTCAAAGCTTGAAATTAAGTTCGCTGTATTTCTTCCTCTTTTCCTGAAAGATGCCTGCACGGTTAATTCTTCAAATTGGAATTCTCTTGTGCCAGTTTTAAGCGTAGGATCACAATATGTGGTGAAAATGGAGACACAGCCCTTAGAGGTCTCTCTGTGTGATTATAGAATATCTAGGCTGAATTAGAGCATGAATATATACAATTTGTAAAACCACTTTGGTTTGTATAAAAATAACCTTTAATCATTGTTTATATCCTCAATTGCAAATACATTATACATAACAGTCTGAAAGGCATAAAAGGAGAGCTTCTGGTGTGAGATTCAGTGCTGCATATTAAGGGCAACTACACTGAAAAGCTATTGAATTTATACAAAATAGTGGCTGATATGTTTCTGATCAGATGTTAGTCTAAACCATATGCATTACACTGTACATACAATATTGGGCAAATTCTCTGAATGTATTAATTCTCAAAAGGTATCTCAACAGTACTGCATGTAGCATGCATATATATATCCCTTATACATGCTTACCTATGGCAGCACTATTTAGGAATACCTACTCTGTGAACATTTGATTTGATTTACGTTGCATGTTAAGGTTGTTTACAACTGTACAAAGATCGCCTCTGTAAATATCACATCTAAGGAGATTTACAGAGAAAGAAAAAATTGTAACTACAATTATCTACTTCAAGTACAGTAGAAAATGAAACAACTCTACAGTATTGGATACATTTAAAAATAAGAGAATAGCTAGGTGAAATAAAAACTCATCTTTTTTGTTACAGACATTCTTGTACTTGGTAGCATTAGTGCTTGCTTTTCTGTTTGTGCATCTAGGCTATTTTGATTTGAAACTCATGTCAAGCCAGAATATCTCGGTATTTAAGGGTTAATATTTCTTAAAATCTTAAAGGAAAGCACAGAAATGCAGTGGCTTTTTGTCTGTGTGTGTGTTTATACTTCAAGGGTATTTTGAAGTAAACTTCAAGCTTCTACTTCCTACTAAAATATGTTATTGTTATCAGTTTTTTCAGCTTTGCAGTAACGTCAGTTGACAACTTGCAGTAAGCATCAGAAGTTGACTTGAGTCATTTAAGCTAAGGGAGACCACCTTACTACTGCTATTTGAAAACTGAAAAAATATTTCAGCTGAAAAATTAGTCCTTTTATCACAAATTTTTAAGTTTAAGAACATAAATTTAAAATATTAAGTGATATGATGCACTGGAGTCTTTTCTATTATTAGTCTGTGGCCAAGGTCAGCGCGTGCTAAGCCAGTCTTAGGCCGTGTTTTTAGACTTACTAGTCTAAAGTTTTTTTTCAGACAGCATAACTCTTCTTAGGAAATATACTTGTTTTGGGTTGATGTTTATCAAAGGCCCTCTGAAAGAAATATATAAAGGATTCTTTGTAAGTTTCTTGCAAAGAAAGCTTTCAAACAATGAATGGTAGCTGAGATTCAATTATAAATGAAATAAATTCTCTATCACTTGACTAATAATAGCATTTAGTTAGATTTATGAATGAAGCATAGTGATTTTTAAAAAAATATCTTGTTGAGGACTTAATGCTTTTCCTTCTCCAGATAAAAGTGTGTATGCTAGCATACACAAGGAATCTGTGAGACTGCTTTTGCAGGTTTGTAGTGTATGTAGAGAATGTAGTTATGCTACTGTATGCTTAGGGTGAGTAGGCATATCTTGCAGACAGACATGACTTTGCATTCATTACAGCTTGGTCAGTAATATAAATAGCTTTTCGGTTGTGAATGAGTAAGCATATGCTGTTCTGCTCACCTCTGTCTAATTTTTCCCTTTTCAATATGTCAGTGCTATCAGTACTTTTGTGGGGGAATTCTGAATTCTTAACATTTTTGCTTCATTTTCTAATAAAATAGCCAAGTACTGTATGCAGATTAATGGATTTTATTTTCCATGATGCATGTTTGGTTCATGTGCATCAATTCAAATAATAATGGCAGTCTACCAAATAAGGAAGATTTCTTGTTTATATCCACTATATTAGAATTTAGAACTTTAAGGGTATGTCTTATATCTGTTTCTTTAGAATAGGTATATTTCTGAGGACTTTCTCGTCAAGCTGAAGGTATATCCTAGTGTCATATTGTATCTTACTCATGTGTCCTTGCTGAAAGTCATCATGTTATTCACTGCTAAGGATTCAGGATGTTTTCATGCTTAAATATGTTGTGTTTTTATTGTATGTGTGTGTGTGTGTGTATAAAGAAGTTGACCTGAGGTCCATGGTAGAAAACTTCAGTTTTATGGAAAATGTAAATAGGTAAGGGATTGCTCATTAGAGAGGTCCTTAGTGTGTTTTAGAACTATGCAAGTAAAGCTTCATCTGTTTCTTCCAGCTCATGTAGAAATGAGACAGATGGAATTTATATTTGGAAACTTTGGCTTCTGTTACATGTTTTTGGGAGGAAGTTTAACCAAGGATGATGTAGCTGTAGAAGAGTCTGTGCTGCTGGAAGTATCTGTCAAGGTGTGGTGGAAGACTTCTGTGGAATCTGTCCATGATGGTTCTGAACAAGTGCAGTCCTGATGTAGCCAATTACTTCTTCTCAGTATCTTGAAGGGTGCTATGGTTACATGTGTGTAAGAACTTCATGTGTGCATGTAACCTGAGTTCTTTAGCTGAGCTGATCATCTAATCAACTGATTGTTTTGACCTTGCTAAAATATTGTTTGTTTTCACTGCAGTTCCTTTATAAAGAAAAAAAAGAACTTAAAGAAAAGGCTCATGTTAAAAACAAGTAAGGAGGCGCTAATATCGTAATCGAAGGCTTCAGCGTAGATCGTTCAGATGCATCTGGTGAGATGTTACAAGAGTGACAAGCAAAGTAAACAAGCAAACAAGGAGCCAAGGGTAAAGAAGAGACTATTGTTTGTTTTCACTGCAGTTCCTTTATAAAGAAAAAAAAGAACTTAAAGAAAAGGCTCATGTTAAAAACAAGTAAGGAGGCGCTAATATCGTAATCGAAGGCTTCAGCGTAGATCGTTCAGATGCATCTGGTGAGATGTTACAAGAGTGACAAGCAAAGTAAACAAGCAAACAAGGAGCCAAGGGTAAAAAAAAGAAAAGGTTGATGTCATCAAGCTTGAGGAATGAGTGTAATGTAAAGAAAAGTATGAATGTATACTCATTTGCCTGTCTAAAATGAATCTCAGCATCCTGAGCTTCCCACCTGCTCCTTTGGCTAGCAGAAATCAGGTACTTAGTGAATGTCTCTGATCTGTATGCAGACTTGTCTGTTTTGACTCGCATGATAAGGAGCCGCTGTTGTAGAGCCATACAGCTGTACAGTATAATCAAATCACTTAAATGGCAAGGTTCACAGGCAACCAGCAATCAGACCTTTTTTTTTTTTTTTTTTTTTCCCGTGATCAGCTTGGGTATGTAATTCTGATTTGCAGCTACAAGTAAAGCCCATGGACACAATGTTTTGAACATATAATGAGGCAAAGAATGCAAGGAAACTCTGGAAGGCCAAGTTTAACTCTACTAAAGTAAAATATATAATTTTAATTCTTAGTTTATTGGCCAGAGTTCTTTACTGCATTGTGAAGGTGAAGAACATAGTACTGAACGACTCTGGGATTCTGTAAAAAGAAATGAATGCACTCCAATATGTTGTGAAGGTTACCATAGAAAAATACCATTTAAAAATGGGTATTGCTTTTTATCAGGGATTTTGATTAATGCACAGTGAGGTAAGAGGTGTATTCCCAGACAGAACAATGGAGAGAATATGGGACATTGACCGATCTGTCAGTAACATTCCCTTCCTTGAGGCTAATGAAGAAACTCATGCTTTCTGGGACTAAACCATAGTAAATTTTGCTCACACCAAAGAGCTGGACTAAGTTGCATGGAAAATATTACTTCTAAGACTTCCTAAATTCGGGCTATTTTGCTTTTGCAAACTTTGTAGCTCATAAATGTACTATGTAATAACGTAGTACTTGGAAACTAACTTAATATTGAGACATAAAAGCTAGAAGATTTATTAAGTGTGCAAAACTTACTGTCTTTCTAGATCTTATTTTATTGTTGGTGCTGAGAAATTAATGCTCTTACTGCAGTTCTGCCTGTGTTTTAGAAAGACTGTCTTCAAAAACATTTCTAGAAACTTTGAAGAAATTAATAGGAATTAATATCAGTTTGAAATACTGAACAATTTTAAAATAGAATAGATATGACAGAAAAATGTACCCAACAATATCATAAACTTAAGCCAAAAGTGTTTGAAAAGGATCAGTATCTTACAAAGCTGATTTTTGCTGTTTGTAAATGTTCCTTCTTCCCATATTTTAATGGAACACACAGGATAGAGACAAGAATGGTGTGAACAAGCAGAGGAAAATTGAGTGTTGAAGTTGTTATTCTTAATACCTCATGAACACATCTGTGTCACATCTGTGTTAATGAAACCAGTAGCTTTTCCTGGGAAGAGCCACATTAAATGTAATCTTGTTCAGAATGTACAGAAAGCTCCCAATAATAGTAGCAGTTTATTGTAACCTTACCATGGATGTAGCAATTCCAACACTCATTTTAGGAGTTTGTCATGAAGGTTGATTTAATTTTGGCTTTGGGTGTAGTCCTTGCATTATTTTAGAAATCCACAAGCCATTTGGTTGCATCCAACAAGTGAATCATTGTCCCTGCATGAGATTGGAAAGTGTCAATTAAGAAAACATCTTCAAGGAGGGTAGTGGAGGGCAGAGTTGCAGAATCCTATGCTGTCAGTTTTCATTTCTAATTCAGCAAGCAGACCTTCACCATCTTCTATGGCAGACACAAAGTAACATGGGGGAGAGGGGAAGATGCCTGTGGTTAAGCTAATGAAAAAACTGTGAAAGATCTACTTTGAGGAAATATTATAATTCCTCAGTGAGTGTGTCTCCCTTTTCTAGATTTCAAAGGTACTATTTCTTTATAATAATATGCTTCCTCAGTTATTTTACATAGCCATCATATTATTTAGAAAAGTAACGATATTTTAATTTTCCTTAGATTAAATTTTATTTTCTTTTTTTTATTTAGTTCTTTTTTTTCAGTCGTGGAACTATGTATACAGTAAACTTCTATGCATTGTTTTCACACCCAAATTGAACTGCATTAACAATATGATCTCAAAAAAGTAGGAAATCTTCCCCAGGAAAATTTTATATTTTGATGTACCTCTTTTCATGTGTTTATAGTATGAATTCTGCATCAGAATAGTTATCACTTTTTGCTTTTAAAATAGCACTGCAACAGTTCAAAATACAATGCAGCCCCATTTTCACAAACCTTGAGCAGTCATGAGATTTGTCCTGTAAAATTTGCAAAGCTAGCCCAGGGAAACACCAGTAGAGCAGGAGGGAGCATGGAGCAGCTGCTGACATTCCTCAGTTCTGTGTGCTGGACAGGAGCTTCCCAGCTGGCTACAGGTGGTGGAGTTGTAACAGGGATGCAGAAAGTCTCGGTGAGCTAACGTAGACATGGCTTAAGAATCATTAACTAAATCCCTGTTTCTTTCCATGGAAGCTTTCCCCCAAAGTCACATGACTTAGCGTATATACCAGATCATTACCTATCAGTGCAAACATATGGTGAAGTCTGTCCATGTTGCTGCTTATCTCAGAGACTGCAAGGGGGCTGTGTCATTTCAAGCAAAGCCTATTGGTGAGGGAGTTTCTATGCAAGTTTTCTTAAAGAAGCACTTCCTTTCTCATCATAATCCTGTGCGGAGAGCATACTGAACATTTCCCTCTGAGGCTACAGACCAGAAGATTTACATAATTCTTCCGTTTCTGTGGAAAGAAAGGAAATGCTGATAAAACATTATGTTATGACTATAAGCAGTTTATTTACCTATACTATGGAAAGGTAGTTTGCTGGGGTTTGAGATGCATTTCTCAGAGAAGCATGTTTTCGAAGATGACTTCACTGGAAGTGTTGTTGCTGCTCATGAAAGGATTCCTTCTGGAATCTTGGTGAGTTTGATGTATTTATTGCTAAATATGGGTATATCACTCACTAAAGCATAATTAAAATATCTAACCATGTATTGCCTGGGCTTAATACTGTGTGGAAAACTTTAATTAGGTGTTTAGCAGACTTGCTTCATTTCCCATTTTTGTTTTGTGACTGCTATGTACAGTGCTAGGAGCAATCTTAAACCACACCTAAATCTTTACTAGAGAGCAAAAATTTCTTTGGAGTTGTTTGTCTGGTTGGTTTTGATTGTTTTTGAAAAGTAGATCTAGTGCTGCAGTGGTCTTGTCTTACACATATTCCTTTTCTCTGCAGTACTTTTAGGTTACAAGACAAAAATTAGTAAAATGCTTGATGCAAAATCTTCTGGTTAAGTAAATGTCTTTTCTCGTAAATACATATACATGCAAATATAGGCAAGAAAAGATAAATTGAGGAAATTCATGGCTATACTTGATTTTTGTTTTGCCTTGATCTCCCAAAACAAATGCAACCTGACTGTTTACACTATGTGGTTTAATACTTTAAATAAAACTCAGAATGAAAGGAATATATTAATACTCTGTTGTAAGCTAAGGTATACATTTAATAAACTTTTTTTACAGTGATGATTGAAGTTCATTCTGGCTAAAACTGTTTCACTGTAGTGCAAAAACATCTGATAGCTTAGCCCTGAGAATGGGCACTTTTTAGTGTTGATGAGTCAGGCATTTGCAGTGATCAGTATGAGGCACTACAGTAAATTACTAGAACCTGGATTAAGTTAGAAGGGATCACCTCTCTCATGTTGGCTTTTAGAATGAAAAAAGAAAATCGTTTACCTTTACTAAAGCAGTGATCCAAATGCACAGAAAATTAAAGCTTGTGGGTAGCCTTTTAACTGTTGTGTGTCTGAGTAGTCCCAAACAAGGTAAAATAAATGATTCAAGAAAACACCTCTGTTTCGTAGTGGCTGAAAGTAATATCTTTGCTTGGTATTTCGTGGATAAAATCTCTCTACAAAACCTCCATCTCAAGTTATACAAACATGAGCATGAGTGACTAGTTTTAAAAATTTAACGTACCTGTTGTGTAGAATGCTAGACACTTAATCTGAGCTGTAGAATGTTTAATTGTTGTTTCTGAAAGTCTGTTCCTCATTTTATGGCATGAGGAATTGACCAGCATATATAAGGTTAATTTTAGACTGATTTGAGTATTTTATAGGTGAAGACACACAATTTTACTTTGGCTTTTGAACTCTAAAGTAAACATGTTTTCTCTTATTCTGTATTTACTTTTATGTCCTCAAGGAAAAAAACAAGTTATCAGTTTCTGTCTTTTGCTGTGTAATGGCTTCTTGCCAGAAAAAAATCTTTTTCATATGCGTTTTCCTCCTTCTCACTTACAGTAGCATTTTCTTACTTGTATTAACATTTCATCTTGTAAACAGGAAAGTATTACTTAAACGTTAAAAATCAATCTGTTTGGTGCATTATAAGTCACAAAAACTTTTTTGGGGGCTGTATTTTCTTAGCTATTGCTTGAAATAGCTAAGCCTTTTGGTTTGCTGTCAAAGAAGAGTAAGTAGTACTAAGTTAACTCAACTGTAGCTTTTACCCAGAGTTCTGGAATTTGGCTGCATCAGGTAATGTGTATACTGTGAACATCAAAATAAATAAAAGACAAATAGCATTGGCTTAACTTGGCTTTTCCATCAGACTTCAGCAAAACTGAATTGCAGAGCTAGAAACTGTTTTTAGCATCTAGTAGCAGGTAATGAAGGTAAATTGCTGTCAGCTTCTCTCTGCTTTCAGGACAATGACATTTATAATAAATGTTTTTTAGTCCTGAAGTGACTAAGGGAATTTTATCTAGTTTTTATTTTTTTTGCCTTGTTGCCTCTTAATGTGTGATCTGAGGTACTTCTATCACATTTGCCAGAGTTAACACAGTGATAATGTTGCATTGCAGCTATCTTTTAGACAAATTAAGCACTGCTCACTTCAAGCTTTCAGAAAATATGCAATAAAACTTAAAGCAAAACCCTAAACTTCAAAATCCCCTAGCTGCGTTTCTTTTGGTGTTTGAGCTAAATGTAACATCTTGTCTTTCTCAAATATGTATTGATATTTTATTTTTAATCGACCGTTTGCTTCATTTGCTTGCAAATCTTTGGACTTTCTTACATAGCAAATATTTATCACACAAACTGAACCTTTATATCTGAGTCCTTTGCTATAAATTAATAGTACAACAAAAAATAAAACTACAACTTGGTAGGCAATAATAGAAGTTGGTGTCTGATTTAGAATTTTATTTATTGACGATGTACAGGACAATATTAGCTGTGCAACTTAGGTCATAAAGAGCTATTTTCTTTATAAATCTTGTTTTTAATACTTAATAGATTCAAAGGTCCATAATTCTTACTACACAGAAGTTGTATTATTTATGATCATAGAAGTGGTTTTGATGTGAGCTAGACAACTATAGCTGAGATCTGTTAAAGAAATAACTTTTGTTACTGGAAGAAGAGAATGTATACACACACACACACACACACACACACACACACACACCAGATTCATGATTTCAGTCCTGTGAGTGTTTGATTGGTTTGCTATAGTCAGGGAGCATGAGTTACCATGTCTGTGAGGAAATCTAAAGTATTTATCTGTTGAGTTCACTTCTTACCTGTTGGTGTCATATTCTGATCCTTTAAATACTTGCTACTCAAATGTTAAAATGTCTTGCTAATGTTCACATTTTCAGGTCCTATTTACTGAAATGAAATATGAAGAACAGATATTCTCTTAAGAACTCCTGTTGCTGAGTGTGCCAAACATTTCTTTTAAAAAAATCAGTCATCTTGGAATTTTAAAACCAATTTTTTAATGTAAACCAGTATGTCATTGTACAGGAGGAATAATTGTTTAAACTGTAAAACAGTGATACTGCTGCTTTTCTGTCTTGGATTAGTCCATGTGATGCAGAAAATAATAGCTTACTTGACAAAACAAGTATGTTCAGTTCCCTGCTTCAGCCTTTTCTTCCAGCTGTCTGGTGTTCGACATGCTCATCTTTGTGAACTGATCTAGTTTACTAGAAAAACCTGGGTAGGTTTGTGCCAGCTGTGTCAGTGAACTAGAATCTGTTCATTAAAAGGGTGTGAGGAGAAAGGGATGAAGTGGGACCTCCCCTTTTTGGCAAGAGAGAGCCACTGTTTCCACTCAAAAGATCTCTGTTTGCAAGCAGTCAACTTTGCACTTGTGCATGAAACTGCTTAGAGATTAAACTGAATTTTATTACTTGCCAGTCAATTTTGATAGGGAGTCTGTTCAGCCGATCTCAGTTGTTGCTCTTTGATAGCCTGTTCTTTTAGGTTTCATTAGCCAGTAGCAAAGCTCATGCAGAAAAACATCTCCAGTATGTTAACTAGCATAGTAGTTCTGTGGATAGCTTAAAAAGTTTTAAATCTCGATAGGCAAGCCCATATCTTCTCTTTAAAATGCTGTGGAGAGGGAGGAACTTTTTTTTTTTTTTTTTTTTCTCCAAAATCCAGATATGTTTGGGTATTATATGTTAGGTTTGAGAAGTCTGAATTGGAGGCAGAAATACTTATAGACCTGACCCAAATCTCTGAAAACTACTTTTAACCTCCTGCATATTTACATTTACATTGTCACCATTAGATACTACAAAAACCCAAACCCATTCTGAATGAATGCGTTACCTTCTGTGCTATTGTAAGGAAGTCTTTGAAAGCTCAATTGGAAAAAATGGTGTGGTGAAAAGGGAATCAGTCTTCCGTTTTATTTGAAACACTATTTAGAGTACAGCAGAAATAAACTAGTATATAGACAAAAAGTCTGTAAACTTATTTGTAGGAATATTATACTAAAATGAAATTTTTACAATTTAAAGCCAGATATAAGTTCAGTGTTAGATGTTTTGCTTGACTGCAGTGGCTTATCGTTCTTCCACATAATGTCCTTATCTTCAGAGGCATGGTGTTGCTGGAGTACGTTGGGAAGGAGGTTGTAGCCAGGTTTTGGTGGGAGGATAGGAGAAGGGAGGGCTGCGCCTTCAGCCTCCTGGGGTACTTCCCATTAGAACATTTTCCCTGGTTTCCTTCCGCTTTCTTTTAAAGCTCAGATGTTTTGAGAAATCTTTTGTCTTTCTCTCTTCTTGTCAGTCACAGTTCACTCTATTCTTAGTATGAAATGACTAAGTCATTCAGAATGCCACTCTAGTATTTTAATGGTTTAGGCAGGTATGCAGTAAGTGATTGTGTTCTTTGTCTTTGCATTTCTCTCTTCTTTCCAGTGTTTGACTATAGCATAATCTTCCTTCTCTTCCTTTTCTTGACTTCTCTACTAAGCTCTAACATCTCATCTAATACGGACTTCTTCACCTGGACTCCATGTTGTTCTGGTCAATTTTCCTGCTGGAACAACAGCAGAAACTGTAGAAATTTGTTTTCACTTGACTGAAACTTTGTTAAACCTGTGGAAAGTAAATAGTGGGTAAGATAACTCTTTACCTTTAAAATAATGCATTACATGAGTGAGCAACCTTGACTAGGACTTCCTTTTCACATATGAAAATGTGGTACTTGAAACATAGTGCTTCTGTAGAAGAGGCAGTGGTGGTTGGCTGTTGAGTCACACAGTTCACTGCTGGGTTCCGCAAGTCCTGATTCTGTTGGTTTCACTCTGTTTTCTGTGAGCAAACTGCATTTCAACAGCTCTTTGAAATATAAGAATACAGCTTATTGAAGAGGTATACAGTGTAACTATGAATGATACCTATTATAATTTTACTTTAAATCTAAGAGTCCCAGTAACTTTGGTTATCTGCCATCTTCTACAGCAGGTAGAAATCTTGCTTGTCTAATTTGTAAAAGATGGGTGTCAGTGCTTTTCAAGAAGGCTTTGAGAAGCTCATAATTTTATGCTGCAAGTGGTTTTCAGTACTTGTTTGTTTTTGAAATACATTCAGTGGTGGTTTACTTTACTTGCAAAGCAAACACACGGGGAGGAACTTTTTTTTTTTTTTTTTTTTTTTTTCTTTTTTTTTTTTCCCTCTTTTTTTTTTTTTTTTTTTCCCCCCTTTTTTTTTTTTTTTTTTCCCCTCTCTTCGCATGATCTCTTACTCCTCTGGGCAGCTTGTGTCTCCCGTTAAACCTTTTGTTATTTTATTTAAGGTGGTTGAACTGTTTTTGAAATAGAACTGTAAAGGAAGAGTTATATGTAAAGGAGTTCTACAGAAACATTTCCTGATACTTAGATTTTTTTTTTTTTTTCATACTGCTGTACAGGTGCCTTCATTCTCAACAGAAGATCAATTGTACTAAATAGTAGGCAGTATCCAGAAAATGAATTGGGGTTTTCAGATACTTGAGGAATTAAACATCTATTAAATCTAGGCCTTTGGGATTTAAAAATTGCGTACTTTATGTGCTTGCTTACATTAAAAAAAAAAAATTATTTTTCCTTCCTCTCCCATAGTCTCAGACTATGAATTACGTGGGACAGCTTGCAGGTCAGGTGCTGGTTACTGTGAAGGAGCTGTACAAAGGCATCAATCAGGCCACTCTTTCGGGATGCATCGATGTCATTGTGGTTCGGCAGCAGGATGGTACCTACCAGTGTTCTCCTTTCCATGTCCGCTTTGGGAAGCTTGGAGTCTTGCGCTCAAAGGAAAAAGTGGTAAGCTCAGAAAGTGGGTTGAAACCAAGTTCTGAATGTCACTGCGTTCCTCCTTTTCTTTCTCCCCCTTCTCCATCCCTTTCCTTCCTTCTGCACCCCCTGCATATCCAGCTAGCAGAGTTAAGTGCAGAGCAGCTTCTCATGTAAGCTGTGAGAAGAGAGAATTTTGGAGTCCAAAACAGAACTACCTGTGGTAATGTAAGGGCTGTGTGAAAATATACTGCAAAAGAATAGCTTTTTCATCTAGTTTTCTCCCAGTGAAAGACTAGGTCAATGATTATTATTTAGGCTTTTAGATCGCCAGAGTAGTTGAGCAAGATTCAGCCTTCAACTGTCCTTAAATTTCTCTGCATTTTTTTTCCTCTTATAGGTGTGTTAAGCCCAGAATGTCTCCTTAGAGTCTTATTCTTTTGGGGGGATATTAAAATAAAAACTGCTACAACCGACTACCCCCCTCCCCCCCAAAAAAAAAAAAAAAAAAAAGCAGAGAGGAGAGGAGGAGTGATGAATATACAGTGGAATAAAGATTATTGTTGAAGCATGGTCGTGATAGGTTTACAGTTGGGCTTGATGATCTTAAAGGTCTTTTCCAAACATAATGATTCTGGGATTCTATAACTGGGGCTCCGAGTCAGTACTTTCCCCTCATATGAGTTATTTACATTAAATTGTCTCTTTCTGCAGATTGATATAGAAATTAATGGTGATGCTGTTGATCTTCATATGAAACTGGGTGACAATGGAGAAGCTTTCTTTGTACAAGAAACCGAAGAGGAAAATGTAAGGATTTTCTACTTCATCATAACTGTAATGCTATCTTAAGAGAAAAGATGTTTAAAGTATTTAAGTGTTTAAAGATGTTTATTATAATGTCAATATTACAAGCTGGATTTTCTATGGCAGAGTCCTGCATCGCTTTCATATCCTGCCAGGGTGCTTGGTATTCTGTAGAACTTTGTTATTGGTGATAGTGAACTATCTGATTAGAACATTATTTGAAAGACTTACTGAATTTTTATTTGCTTTGCTGTATTATACTCATTCTTGCTGCAATTATACATATTGCAGTGCCTTATAATAATTTTTTGTAGTAAGTTCTTACAACTGGTGTTACTTACCTCTATACTAGTAAAGTCCATTTAACTTGATGCAGTTTGTGTTTGTTTTTTTTAGTATAATTTTTGGTACAGTTTTTCACAGTTAACTAGTGAATGTTACTGCTCTAATAAACATTGGCTTCTCAAACTCGAGAATACTTCTTGTAAAATATCAAAATTTTGACCTTCTATGACTGGAAGCTAATGAACCTCAAAAGAAGGAAATACTGATTCCTTTTTAGTCTGGTTTCCTAGGGATATGGGACCTGTGTAATTGCAAGATTCGTTTTTGTTAAATTTCGAATCTATAGGCATTTTTTTCAGCAAGGTAGAAATGAAGAAGATTTAAACAGAAAGTTCCAAAAGGTTCAAATGAAAATAGTTAGAGGAGAGCTAAAAAATCTTGCCTCAGTGAGGGAAAGGATGCAGCATGAATTCTCTTCTGCTATTAGGAGCCATTACAGGAAAACAGCTTGATAGACTTTCTTCTTAAGGCACTGCATGTTTACTGTATGTAGTCTACTGTGGAGGAAGGGAGGAAGCACTCATTTGATGAACAGTTAAGTTATCATTTAAACTGGAAGGAAAAAAAAGAAAAAAGAAAGCATTAAGACTAGTACCATAAACAATAATGAGGTAAGACTGAGAGAGCTGGGCCTGTTCAGCCTGGAGAAGAGAAGGCTGAGAGGGGATCTAATCAGTGTCTGTAAGTACCTCAAGGGAGAGAGTGAGGAGGATGGTGCTGGCCTCTTTTCACTGGTGGCCGACAGAACTAGAGGAAACGGCCGGAAACTGAAGTATCAAAAGTTCCACAGGAACTTAAGGAAAAATTTCTTAACAGTGAGGGTGACAGAGCCCTGGAACAGGCTGCCCAGAGAGGTTGTGGAGTCTCCTTCTCTGGAGATCTTCGAAATCTGTGCCACGTGCTCTAGGTGACCCTGAGTGTGTAGGGGGGTTGGACTAGATGACCTCTAGAGGTCCCTTCCAACCTTAACCATTCTATGATTCATGAGAGAAATTATAACACTTAAGGAAAACTTGGGTATGTTTTAGCATGCATCATGAGTAAAATGAAAACTGAAAGCAGTTCTTTATAGATGCAGACCCTGTCAGTCACTGTTGAGAAGTGATCTTAAGATTATGGCTTAGTCTTATTATTATTATTATTTTGGTTTCTAAAAAGCAAAGGTGGTTACCATTACCTTTGTCCCTGATACAAAGTTTTAAAGAGACTATTGCACTTGCTTTTATATATTTTAATTTCTACCAAGACTTCCTTATCTGTGTATAATATGTTCTAGAAAGCTGATAGCTCATGCTGAAAGTATAAAATGAATTAGCTACAGAGCGGAAGATGGAGTTGGTGTTTAGTCCCCACTAGAGTTTTTCACTCTGTATTTCTGCTGCTGATCAAATATATCCTTGTGGTCAGTTCTCAAAATTATGCTTAAGTTATAAAACTGTCCTCATGGTCCTGTGTTGTTCAGAAAGCCTTTAAGTGGTCTGTCTTTGCTGTTTGCAGATCTTGACATCTGCAAGCCTCAATTATGCAAATCAGTGTCTAATGGCAAGAAGGTTTCTTTTTTTTCTGATGTCATTTGGAAAATGTATAGGAAGCTTTCTTGTGTATTTCATCTTACGTGGATACTTTGCGTTATACTTTCAGGGCTATTATAATGTGACTTTGAGGCATTTTTCAGTAAACTTTCTTTTGGGTTTGCTTCTGTTTTTTAAATTTTGTCTTATTATTCCAAATTATCACTAATTGTATAGAATGTTCACTTTGGAGGAACTTATGTGCTATCATTTTCTGAAATTTTTTCACTCTGAAAAATTTTTGTCTTCAGTGCTATATAAAGCTGTATTTTGCTCTCCCTTCTCCAATTTTCTCCATCTCCTAGATGGTGAAGCAAAATTTATAATTATAGCTTTAAACTCCTTTGAAAAAATGAATTTAATATTAAACAAATAGCAATTCAGGATTTGAATACATCAAAAGTAGTATCGATGCTTTGGCCATTCCTGATCATTGTGTCATTCCAGACTGATGCAGTAACTAATCTTCCTGATTTTAGTCTTTATCTTCCTGCAAAGAAAGAGGCATCTGCGTTTACTGAAATAGAGCCCCTAACGTTCCTTCCTTTTCTCCCACCATGTAAATTCCATTCTCTCTGTATTCATATTCTATGAATATTCCATTCTCAAAGACATCCTTAGGTAGTGTCTGGCATGCTGACAAGAGCGAGTCAGAAGAAAGAGCCACCATACAGAGGTGCAGCTCGACAGTGTGGAAGATTGGGCCACCTGGAATTGCACGAGTCTTAATCCATATAAACGTGGATTGAATTAATCCTGTGGAGCAGTGCAGTGGCGGAGGGAACTGCAGCTTTATAGAAAAGGTGCTGGAGGGAGGTCCTGGTGCACAGCAAGCTAAAGGTGACCCAGCAGTAGTGCAGGCAAATGAATCCTGGGCTGCATCAGCAGGAGCACAGCCAGCAGAGGGATGTGGTTATCCCAGGAAACCCAGCACCTGTTAGGCCACACCTGGAACATGGTGCCCAGTTCTGGGCTGCAACACTGGAGGGATTCCAGTGGAGAGCCACCAAGATAATCAGTGTTGGAGAAATCAGCATAGGAAAAAGAGGTTGCCAACTTGTTCAAGAGAAGGCTCAGGGTGATCAGACTGAAGTCTTACAATACCTAAAAGATAATTATGGAGAAGAGGCAGTGGGCACAAGGAGAAAATCCCATCTGCTTTATAAGAAAAGAATTTCACCATGAGAACAATTAAATACTGGAATAATTTGCTCAGAGAAGCTTTACAGGGCTCTGGGTAAACTAATCTAAGGCCCTGCTTTAAACACAGAGTTGGACCAGATGAAATCCCTTTCAGCCTAGGCTTTTCTGTGAGTCTATGATTCAAAATAAATAAAAAGCAAAGAATTTAATTAGCCTGATGTGCTGAAGGACAGATAATTTCAAAACCGTTCAACTGGATGGTATAAGCTTTGCTGCCATGGTCTAATGTGTATGCTTCCTTGAAACTTTGTTAATATAAACCTGTTAATTCCTCTCTACTTCTGTCCTCTCTTGGGTTCCTTTCTGGATATCAATCTTCTATAGCACTGGGCTTTGGAACAGTCTCTTAAATAACATAAACGTAGATGAAAAGATCAACCCGTAGGCCACCCAGTATATAAATAATAAATTAGTCTGTTGTGTGTTTGTTTTGTTTTGTTTTGTTTTTAACTTCTGTGCTCTTTAGGAAAAAGTTCCTGCATATTTGGCCACTTCTCCAATACCCACTGAAGACCAGTTCTTTAAAGAGAGTGACAATCATTTGAAATCGGGTGAAAATGAGAGGACATGTCCCAGCTCAGAAGTTCCACATGCTGCTGAAACAGAGACTGTATTCACCCCAGGTTCTGTGAAAAAGAAAAAAAGAAGAAGAAAGAAATACAAACAAGATAGCAGGAAGGAAGATCAAATCTCTTCTGCTGGAACAGAAGAAATTTTTGAAATGGAAATAAGCTCAGATGATGAGAAAGGTGCTCAGCCACTAAGGTAAACTATCAAATATTTGTGAAATCACAAATACTTGCTACCTGTTTGGTTTCACTGAAATTTTAGAGTGGTTCGTACCTCTCCTCTATACAAACTTATGAATAACTTGTCATAGTGAAGCTAACAAAATTTTCATCAAATACCAGCAGAAAGCAGATAAGACCTGTGAATATTTTTTATATTCTTTATTAAATAACTTATTACAACTGTGCATATACTTTAGAAATGTCATGCTGAAAGTGGATAAAGGCTACCCTGGTCTTAACTGTTTGTACCCTTTAGAAAAAAAACGAGAAGACTTTTTATTTTTTTTTAAACAGAAACTTTAGTAGGAATGCATTCTCAGTTGAAGATAGAAGTAAAGTATTATGATGCAAAAAATATGTGCATATATACACATGCTGTTACTAGACGTAGCCTCAGATTTCATAGCTTCAGAAAGGAAAAGGGAGATAAATGTTCTCCTTGGGAAAGTTTAAAATTTCTGCCACAGGCACAAACATAATTTCTTGACTAGTTCTGTTCTTATAAAGTGGGAAACAGGCTATTTCCTGTTCTTGAGAAAATCTTTTTCCAAATATTAATACAACATTTTAAAAATGTATTTTATAGCTATGCAAATCTTGAATATGTACTTAGAATATGTATAAAATAGATAAACATGGGAAGAAGTGATAGCAGTATTTATGAATGTGGAAAAATAGCTAGTTTAAAACTAGCAGTAGAAGTTATGATTACATGCACACTCATCTAGTATTAATCTTCCCTTCTTATTTTTAGTGGTCTTTAACTGCATCTGTATTTGTAACCTTAGTGATCAGCTTTCCTCACTGACAGATGAAATTTGGTTATATCATTCTTTGTGTCAACAAAGTTGGTGGCTAATTCCCACTGAATAAAATCTGTTTAGTGCCACCTATTTGTCATCTTTCCCCCTCCCAGATCAGAATATGGAGGATGTGTTTCTAGTTGTCTTCTAACTTGCTTAACTGATAATGCTTTTTGCCCCTTTTTGAAAGAACTGGACTTAGCACTGGACATAGCTTAAATAAGATGAAACTTACTTTTGTTGCTGTTAGTTAAGCTTATAAATATACAGGATGCAAAGTCACCGCTGCTGGTGCCTAATTAAATTTTCATAAAGGCAGTGATACCGAATAGGGAATGGAATGTATATGTTCCATGTTAAGAGTCAATAAACTGTCTTCCAAGTGAAAGATGTGTATGTATGATCACTGCAACTGATGCTTAGGATTAAAGAGCTGTATTGCATGAATGCGTAAACTGAGTAGGTAATTAATAGGTAATGTTAAAAACTTTAGTTTCTCTTATGGATGGGGAAAAGACGCATTAATAGAAGAAGAGGAGGGCTAGTGCAATTCTGTTGATGGATTTTTTTTTTTTTTCCTGATAGTACATTATATTAATTTGTATTGCTCTTCTCACTCAAATTTCCTGCTTGTCTTCCTTGTCTGATGTGCAGTGTGGTAACTATAATGCTCTTGCTTGAAAGTCAGAACTGAGAATATTCCTGAGGATAGTGATTCAATTACTTCATCTTTTTATAGCTTTCTGAAGTTATTTATGGTGCAAACGTATTGGTTATGCTAGTGTGATTTTCTAGTTCGATGGTAACTCACTGTGTATCAGAGTAGTAGATTTTTAAGCTCTTAACAATATTTTAAATATCAACAGTAGTTTTATTGCACTTCTTTGTTGTATGAAGACGCCTCAAGGCATTTATATGCTTTTTTTCCTTAATCTTGGGTTTTTAATGTGTTTATATATATATTTTAAACTGAATTAACAATACAGATAGCAGACTTATGTAATGTCTCATGTATCTTCCACAGAGGATCCTCAAATTCGTCACCAAAGGGTGAAGAACAGAAAGACACTTTGATTTATCACTCAAAGGATCATTACCCCTTATCTGATGGAGACTGGTCCCCTCTGGAGAAGTAAGTAGCTTTGCATACACAAGGTCATCACAAAGATTAGAATGATCACATACTGAAGTGCATTTTTGTTCAGTGTTTCCTCTGTAAAACTATCAGACATGTCTAACTTTGTCATATCAACTCCTGAATTTGGTACTTACTTGGAACTTTGGGAACTTTTTACGCTGTTTATACTCTATATTGAGTGAAATCTGTGTCTTTGTTAAAAAGATGAACAAAACTTTTCTTGCTCTAATTCACTGTCAAAGAAACAAAATACAATTCATTTGCTTAGATTGAAAAAGTAATCCCTGTGATTCAGCCTAGCATGTATAGCATAAATGGTGGTTGGCATGCTATAAAGCAAAAGTGTTAAGTATGAACTTTAGAATTTGCCAGGTAAAATAACTTCAAATAACACTTAGATAAAGCTAGGTCCTGAACTTGAGTTAGAATCCAGATTGGAACAGATAATTTTCTAGTTACCAGGATACCAACTGAGATAGCAACAGAGATACCAACAAAAGTAGCAGTTGATTCCATATTCTTTATCTGAATGCAGATAATACAGCCCCCCAATAACTTATGGATTACAGTGATCAGGACACTTCTGTTTATATGCTCCAGCTCTTCAATTATGCCCTTCAAGCTCCTATATTCTTCTTGCATTCCCTTTTTAGTTTTTTCAAGACTTGCGCTTTTCAAGAGTTTACTTTTCACCACTCCAGCATCATTTCCTGTCTGTGCACGGAAGTATTCTGTCTGTGAGACCTAGTTCTTGAGCCTTTGCCTTTGGAAAGCATTAGCTAGATTTCCTACTACACCCTTCCCTCTGCCTTGTGTATAATATACATACCATGAAGCAAGCTGCACAGCATCCTGGCTCATCTAGTTTTGCTACTTTTCAGTTTGTTTGGTGACTGCACCTCACAGCAGATGCCTTCGTAGTGTCTCTGGACATTGTTGTTCAGCCTTGCATGATACCCAGGTGTTGCATTTTTCCTGCTCTGTGCATAAGTGCCTGTTCTTCTGGTATAGATAGTAACTGAACGGAAGAGAAGACTTTAAGCTTCAGGACACGCTCTCTGAAGTGCACGTAATCTCTCTTTGTGGTGTTTCTGAGGCCACAGCCTCAATACAGTCTGAAGGTACCACACTATCAAGCTAACAACCACATCCTCAGCTGTACTTAGCGAGACATGATCTTCAAGCGTGCTCAAAGGATTTATGATGATCAAGCATCAGTGTTTGATCCTGAGGATTGACAGGGTGTCACAAGGACAGTGTCGCTTAGCCAGTCGTAGCACAGAGTCCTTTATCAAGGCAGGTTGATATTCCTTCTCAGTTTTTCAAACTGTAGGTAACATAGATGAACAGGTTATGTCTAGGAGACGTGGTTTATCCCTCGCTCAATTTTGGAGTTGCAAAGGCTGTCCTGAGAAATCAAATCAGATATTGCTGCTTCTTTCCGACTATAATGTTGATGGAGTGTTGTGTGTGTGTGTGTGTGTGTGTGTTTTGTCCCTTACAGGATAGTATATCCAGCTGCATCCATTTCAACATTTGGACACCATCTGAGAGTAATTCCCCAGAATCCTACAGAAATTCTGTCTTTTTCTCGCCCGGAGCCCTAACAATAACAGTTCTTTTAATAAGCACAGAGCAAGAAGAGTTCTTTACCTTTGAGATATCTTTCCTTTGCAAGAAGAAGGAAGGGGAAATGACCATCCAGAAAATTGTTAATGAAGAAAGAGGGAAAAAAAAATCTCTTAATTTTTTATTTTATTTATTTATTTATTTATTTTATCCTCAAACACTGAATGCTGGAAGTAAGAAGCAAGATCGCAGATTGTATCTTGTAGACTTGTTTGAATTTCCTGCTGCCTTACATTTTCTGGTATCTCTCAGGTTCATGTGAAAAATAGACTAGTGGTGCCTGTACTGTCCTATTCTTAACATCTTTTGACTAGAAAAGCTGTAGCACTGAGCAATTTAATCTTGAGGTTAGTGTAAGATTTTTAGTTATGTGGTGTTTATATGTAAACGCGCTGTGAATTATAAAGGTACAAAGAGGACAGGAATTTAAGCTAATTTCTCTCTCTATTTTTGATAGTAGCTAAACTCTTATTTTTTTCCTTGCTGTTGTTTTTTGTGGATTTGTGTGTGTGTGTGTGTGTTTTTGTTTGGTTGGTTGTTTTGTGGTTTTTTTTGTTTGTTTTTGTTTTTTGTTTCTGATGGAAGGTGAAGTGAGGGGAGTTATACGTACGCTAAGGATATAGTTGGAAAATCTGTATAGGGTGATCAGTATGTAAGTCCCTTAATGTGATTTTAGTTTTAACCTAATTTCTCACTGTCTGAAACCCCAGCTGGGCATCTTGCCCTGTTGCTGAATAATCAAAGCTCTGTTAAGCCAGAGAGAACTCTACCAACACTAGCTGCACGACAAATGCATTTTAAACACTGAAGCTTTCTTTTTTTGTTTTGCTAGCCCTTTCTCTGAGCCAGTCTGCCCTAAAAGTGATTCAGAGCTAGAAGTTAAACCTGCTGAGAGCTTGCTTAGATCTGAATCTCATATGGAATGGACATGGGGAGGATTCCCAGAATCAACCAAGGTAAATTTATATATTGCCTGGAAGTCTAGAAACTGAATTTTTGCTCATCTAAAGGACCTAAAGGATGCAGGAAATCTCCTGCTCTTACACTTAGCAGTTCCCCTGGAATGGGAAATGAGCACCCTCTTGAGGCTGACTGATAGTGAGCACGTTGTTTTACAAAGCAAAGTTATTCCAGAAAACACAATAGTCAAAATCTGTAATTTTAAGATTTTGTTAGATACTAAAGAAAGCAACTGTAGCAATTCATTTTCTTTATTTCTTTTGATCAAAGTTGTAGTTCATTCCAGAGAAATAGGAGCCTTGATTAAGTAAACTTGGTATCTAACATGACAACTGATAGTGTGTCTGTATTTATGCCTTTTCTTGTCCTGACTTGATCAAGTCAGAATTTTCCCAGCACAGTTTTCCTTACTGAACTTGTGAGCTAGTATGTAGCTTCCAATGAAGGAAACTGCTAATTAGATGAGCTATATTTTATGTTGTATTTAAACACAACAAAAATTGTTGTTGTTATAAATGCAACAAAACTGTTGTATTTTCTGTCTGAACTTACTGACAAAATTCCTGTAAGTGCAAGTTTAATGTTTAGACTAGTCTAAACCAAACGATATGAGAAATGAAAGGATTGATAAGAGTTTTATTTTTCAGATAAGCAAGAAGGAAAAACTTGAGCATCCCAGAACAGCTACCATTACCCCATCAGAAAAGACTCATTTTAGGGTCATCCTCAGCTCTGATGAAGTTGAAGACGATGATGTGGTGAAAGAGTCAGTCTGCACAGTCCTCAAACCTGAACCAAGAACTCATCCTCTGCTTAAGCAGATGAATGTTAAAGATTCTGTTGCTTCTGCTGTCACAGAACCACAAGATTCATTACCATTAGATGCTGATCATCATTCCAGACTGGTGGATCCATCAGCAGAAACAAAGCCACCAGCAAAAATTGACTCCCCTTCGAAAAAGAAAGGTATATAATAAAACTTTTTTCTCTTCCTCTGATGTTAGCTGCCAATATGAAGCAATTCTAGGAAAAGTAGAAATGTAGCTTTCCTATTTAAAGTGTTACCTGACTGGAACTGTAATTAAACTCTGAAATTTATAAATGCTATGAGTAAATCTGAGTTTTCCACAATTATATTTCTATTTGATGTGTCTGGATAGGTTCTTCCCAGTAATCTTAATTGTCAAATTGACAGGGGTACACAAGCGAAGTCATCATCAGGGGCCTGATGATATCTACTTGGATGACCTAAAGGCTTTGGAGCCTGAAGTTGCAGCACTTTACTTTCCCAAAAGGTAATTCTGAATTGATTTTCTATGGATTTAGGCTAGTATTCATGTTGAACTACATAAATTGTTACATGTATGATTTAAGTGTTCATGGTTTACTACAGATAACTCCTGCAGTATTGGACTCCAGGTTTCTGTACTTTTGTGAAATCAGCATTGATCAATGTTGATCTTTTTGCAGAAAACTCTTTCTGATTTGGCAAGAAATACACTGAAATATCATATGGAAGATCCTTTACTGAGAGATCTCTGTCTTCATAGAACTAGTGCTCTGCTTCTGTTTTTTATGAGATTAAAGCATTCTATACTCTGAAAATATTCCCCAGCAGAATAACTGTCTAGGAAGATCTTTGTAAAAATGAAAAATGTCTAGATCCTATTGGTTTATTTAAAATTAAGTTGTAAACTTTCACTATATGTGTCAGGAGGGAACTGATAGATACAGGAGGAATTAAATGAAAAAAAAGTTTTCTTACTAAATTTAATACTATAGATTGTTGATTGAAGTAATACATTTCTTACTAATTACATTATTCATGATCATATAACTACTTGTAATCTTAAATGACAGCATGATATTATTTGAAGGGGTGTTTTGCATTGTCCACTTTCCAAATACACTGCATTCTAAAAGCATAAAGCACTGTCTTCTTTCCTTCATTCTTATTGTACAATATTCTGATGGAGGAGCATAGTATTGTTCTGGGACAATAGAATGTAGAGGGTCTTTTCTCCATATTAAACCCAGTTTTGTTGCAGGCAAGAGCCATGTAATTAATTTAGATAACTGTTAGGAAGAGGAAAACTGAAAACTTTCAGTCTTACAGTATTATGAAATGTTTGGGCTTTTTACTTCTTTTTTTCTTAAATCATATAGTACTTGAAAGGAATCCTGTAGCAAGATGAATTTTTAAGTAACTCCTTGTACACTGTGTTCTATAATATAAAATGTTTATTCATAAGTGAAATACAATGGAAAATGTGGATCTCTCTTTAGTGATTCTGACCCAGGCTTCAGGCAGTGGACGGAGTCTGATACCCTTTCTGGTTCCCAGTCACCACAATCCGTAGGAAGTGCTGCTGCTGATAGTGGCACAGAGTGCTTGTCAGATTCTGCTATGGACTTGCCTGATGTCACACTGTCGCTCTGTGGTGGTCTTAATGAAAATGGAGAGATTTCTAAAGGTATGTAAAAAGCTCAGCAAAAATGGCAGTAAAGCTCAGATAAATTAGTGACTTAAATATTCTTGAGGAAAGTTTGGCTTATAATTATGCTCCTGATGAGAAAAGAGAACTAGGAAACTGATTTTCTATATCCACCAGTAGAATAAAATTGCTTGCACTGTAAAATTCAGAAGTATTTGGCAAGCAGAGCAATTGTGCAAAAACAAATCAGTCAAGAGAACTAAATTCTTAAAGCTTATCTCCTTCATTGGTCAGATACATAGTATGTAATGCAATCACACTTGTTTCTAGTTGCTGTTGCTTCCTTTGCCCAATATATATCTTTATAAACAATATTTTATCCTATTCCTCGATAAGTTTTCTTCTTTCTATTGCTTTAAGCAATTAGAAGAGTAAAAAATGCCACTGTCTTATCTCTTGCTCTTCTACTATCGCAAATATTTGTGAACTCACATCTTTCTCACCAGTTGACTTTTTTTCTTAAAGCTCCCACTTATTTTAATATGGAAGTTAACTCTATGCATGTTTGGAGCAGCTTCTGCAAGCATCTAATTTTCATGAACATGTAAAGTAGATAAAAAACAGCACTTCTAGTGCTGCAGTACATTTCATTTGATGCATTAGAAATTCTTTTATTAATGAAGACCCAGAACACTAGGACTTGATTTAAAAAAAAAAAAAAAAAAAAAGTTGGTACATCATCTGTGCACAGGACTTGTGCTAAATTATTATTTTATACAAATCCATATAGTTGCTAATCATGAGAGTGCAATTAGTTACAGATGTTTAAAAACAACAAAGCAAAACAAACAACGTTCCCTGCCCATTAATTTTAGTGTTGCCATAATAATTTTAAAGTCAATTTGCTTAGACGAGCACCTCTCTCTTTGTGCAGCCTGGGCACCAAATCATTTCCTACCTCCTCTTAATCCCTTATGTCTCATTACTGTGATTGTTGAAGCAAATAAGTGGTGTGAGGCAGTCCTTGTGTCATTAGATTGCAGGTAGGTCATATTAACCCCACTTGTCTAATGGTGCAAGAACAGCAAAGACTCTGAAATACCAGAAGATATTTTCCTTGATACACACTAACCAGACTTCTTGGGGGTGGTTATTATTTTTAATTAATACAAAGTATTTCTATTGCAGAAAAATTCATGGAACATATTATTACCTATCATGAATTTGCCGAAAATCCAGGACTCATAGACAATCCTAATCTGGTAATAAGGATTTATAACAGGTAAATTCTCTACATAATGTAATTATTGTATGGATTACCCTTAAAATCTCCTCTTTAAAGAGCATTTCTCAGGTGATTTGTACTTTTGATGGAACAACTTTTTGGTCTTACAGAGAATGATTTTTGAACTGCAGTTCTACATTAAATTTAGCTTTGACTGAAGCAAGATTTTGCAATGATTACCACTAATAATACCAGTTGCTTGTAGCAAACTTTAGTATTAGTTGTTGGCATCAAATAGACGTCTTTTCATTAAGAAATGTTTTCATTAAGGTGTTTTGCATGCTAATTCACAACATTTGAATGCATTAATCAATAATGTGTTTTGAAACAGGTATTATAATTGGGCATTGGCTGCTCCAATGATTTTGAGTTTGCAGGTGTTTCAGAAAAGTTTGCCCAAGGTAAATAGACTTTTTTTTTTTCTTGAAACATTTTGCATGTAATAAATGATTCTGTCTTTATTTTCTACACAACTTAAAACATATCTAAATTAAACTAAATATTTTCAGGCTACAGTTGAGTCTTGGGTCAAAGAAAAAATGCCAAAGAAGTCTGGAAGGTGGTGGTTCTGGCGCAAGAGAGAGAGCATGACTAAACAGGTAATTGAAAGCTACTTTGATTTGGATTCACTTGGCCATTAAAAGAGGGAGGAAAAAAAAGGTCTGCACTATGTCTTGTAATGCTTCTCATGCAGCTTTCTATCCCTTCCTACCAGCTGTGAGTTATTCAGTGTTGTAGTTAGCTACTTCTGTATATTTAAAGTCTCAAATACCACTCTGTATTCACTCTCTAGGTGGTTCAAACGAATAAAACTTCCTCAAGATATTAGACAAGTTTAGTTGTTGCACAGTGTTATTAAGATCCTTCCTTTTAATTCATAATCATTGTCAGAGCTACTCTTCAGACACTGCAGTGTGTTTTAGGAATGTATACAAAAATAAAAAAGAAGATGCTGTGCAGTGTAACTGATGTCATGCTGAGCTATCCCATTTTAGATTGAACTTAATTCAAAGCCTGAGTGGGCATCTATGAAACTTAATAAAAAAATAAACAACCCTGTGTAGAGCATGGCAGCTAAAATTTATGAAGTTAGAGGTGTTTGGTTGGGAGCCTCCTTAATGCCAAATTCATCATCTTAAACTAATCCTTCATAATGTCTGGCCTGCAAAGTTCAGTTTCCTGGAAAAATGAAAAGCTTTAATAGATCATTTCTTTCTAAGGATACTTTTATTAAGTAATCGAATAAACAATTCTGAGCACTTAATATAGTCTATGAACTATACTGCTAGCAATTTGCTTATATGTGAACTATGCATTTTCTTGGATCAGTTAAAGATTCTTAAAATGGCAATATGTTCTTTATTATTGTGTTATTTTAGATACCAGAGGCAAAGGAGGGGAAATCTGAGACGCAGAGAGCAAATGAGCTGCCAGCAACTATAAAAGAGCAAGTTAATAGTAGGTGTGTTTCTGTCTGAAGACTATTTTGTGGACTGAAAAACTGTCTCTCTCTCTTTAATGAAGTATCGAGTAGGAATTTATTGTGGGAAGAAACATTTCTCTCTGAGCTATTGAACAGAAAACAGATGTCTTTGGCAAACAATTTAGGAAAAAAAAAGTGCAGCAAACAGTGCAGGAACTTACAAGTACACTACAATTATTTCCTAAATTCTATTGTGTTTACTTCTTAAATCTTAACCTAACTGACAGAGAAATAAAGACATATATGGTAACCTTTAGCAGCAAACCACTACCCTGTGATTTATTAAACATAGTGGGACTCTTTCTGGGCTATTGTTTCTCTCTCTCTTTTTTTTTTTTTCTGTAAAATCCTAATATTGTTTGAATAACTTGAACCATCTGCCATTTTTGTTGTCACATGAAATAATTGAAACAATAAAATGGTATTAATTACTGTGTATGAGTTGCCCAAGATTGCAGTTGAAAACTAGAAGTATCTAGCACAAAACTGTGCATACTTAGATTCTCCCATGATTTTACAAAGATATTTTAGAGAGTTGTCAATGCCTTAAAGATTTAAGTAATGATTTATGTTGTGATTGGTTACTTGAGAGAAACTAAATGCTTTTAATCATGAAATCTCTAATTAGCAGAGAAATAAGTCTGTGATAAGCTTGAAAGGTGAGCTACTCCACTAACACACCATCCCCCAGTTCAAATTAGGTAGTAACTGGCTTTTTTTCTTTTTTTTTTAAGCAAAATACTGTTGCTTGTTCTGTATCCCTTGTGTCTCTACTAAACCCATTGTGCGGGTGCAGCTCGAGTGTGCGTAGTAGTCTCTAGAGTTCCACCGGGAGCAGTTTGCACGACAAGCCTGACTTGTTTATTGACGTGTTCTGGCTTTATCTGGGCATTCACTAGACCATGGGCTTCATTTGTTTGAACCATCAAGCTAATGTTGAGTCCTTCACATTAGCAAAAATGAATCTTGCATAAGAATATACAAATCTTAAACCACTAAAGAAGAGTTTGATACACCTTCCATCTTTTCTGACTGGTGTCATATTAGACCTGCAGAGGATGATTCTTCTAGTGATGAAGCGTCACAAGAATTGAAAGAATCCCTGAAAATAGACTCTGTCCCAGTGGAGCTTCCAACCCATGGGAACACTCCATCTTATAAGAAGTCGCTCAGACTATCTTCAGACCAAATAGTAAGTGGTGTAGAATTGAACATAGAATGATTCAGAATTCTACTCTGTGTGTAATTCCAAAAGTTGGGCTTTTTCTTCTTAAGTAATGCATAAACACATTTCACGAAGTCAGAAGTGATTCAGCCGTTAATTTTTTTGGCATTGAAATAAATGAATAGGATCTCCTTAAAGCATGCTCCTCTTCTGGTGCTAATGTGGGCAGTTGCAGGGAAGAATTGTTTCTTTTTCCTGTTGGTTTTTGCTTTTAAGAATCATAATTCTGTGTTTGGATAACAAGGGATAATTTCTTACAAATTTCTATAATTCGACTTCTATATTAAGAGATTATGATGCCAAAAGGTGACATTGTAGCCTTCTGTAATTCGGATACCTTAACATTATGTTGCTGTACTTTGCTCTGCTTATTCGGTCTAACTTGCAGGTTAGTTCTGTGGCAACCTAAATACATTATCTCCTTTATCAAGAAAGAATTTTGAAACACCACCCACCAAGCCAGAAGTGTGACTGCATGCTCGGTTTGTGTGCATGCTCACCGTATGCAACTCTCACTTTTCTAGTGCTCTTCCTGTATTACTACATTACTAGTCAGCTCTACGCAGACATGGAAGTAAGAGAAACCATGTGTACCCAGACTACAGAACAGACTGTGATTCACTTTTTGACCAGTTAATCAGGGTGGTTGAGGAAGAACATTTGAGCCATTTTCTGTAGCTCTTCTGCAAGTCAAAAGTTCTAAAATGAAGGCAATTTATATTTTTAATTATTTTGATTTATTTGAAAGGCAAAGCTGAAGCTCAGAGACGGCCCTAATGATGTGGTATTTAGCATTACAACTCAGTATCAAGGGACTTGTCGGTGTGCAGGAACAATATATCTTTGGAACTGGAATGACAAAATCATCATATCGGACATTGATGGAACAATAACCAAGTAAGTATTAGTGTGGTTTTCTTTTTTCCTTTTCTTTGTGTTTGACATTTTATTTTCCTTTATTATTGTTCTTCCTTTTGTAAGCAGGCAAGGAAGCTTGATTTAGAAAAATGCAAAGGAATGCTTAATAAAAGTTCTAAAACATGCTTGCTGCTTTGACTTCAATTTGTACTCATATTTACAGCAAACTAGAAAGAGCATTTTAAAAGAATAATGCAGGATGTTGATGTTTACTGTGTAAGTGCTTGCCTTCTGGTGAGACTTCTCTAGGTTTAACACCTATAGGTTAACCTGGAAACTGAGTTATGCCATATGGCCCTACTAATTGCCCAGTCTGGGCTGGTTACTGATTCTCTGTAGAAACACCTAGGACTTTCTGCAATAATATTTCTGTAAATATTCATTGTAAATCATATGTGCATTGATAATTGTCTTTAACAAAACTTGTATATTTCATTTCAGCTCTCTTTGGTTTTGCTTCTAGGTCTGATGCTTTAGGGCAGATCCTCCCACAGCTTGGCAAGGACTGGACTCATCAGGGCATTGCCAAACTTTATCATTCTATAAATGAGTATGTATCCAACCTATGAAGCAGCTAGGGTTTTTTTTGTTTGTTTTTTCTTTTGTTTTGGAACATGGGAATTAATGGGTGGGTAATTGGATTGTTGATAATTACTCAGTGTATTACAGTTCATCAACCTAAATGATGGCAAGTGAACTATTTGACATTCACAAACAAAGCTAGGATGTTCCCTCTGAGGTAGACTTTGGTAGAAATGGAAGCCACCACTTTTAATAGCCCCTTTTTCAAACATTTCATTCTGCACTGACTTCTTAAAAATTGTAATACTGTTGGGATTGCAAAAGGGAAGATAAGAGCTTTGGAACCGCTGTGGATGTGTTTATTGCCAACAATTCAGATCACTCATAAAGCCCTCTAGAAATACAGTCCAGTATATATTCAGACCCAAACTGTGTTCTCCTAATACATGAATATTTTGTGCTTCAATGTGTTTGCTACCAAACTCAAGCAAATGCTCCTCAGGATATGATTTCTCATTCTGAAACATGCCTAATTACAACTTGCCACAGCCACAGAGGGAAAGTGAGTGGCCTGAATCCTACCTCCAGTTGTGTATGTATAAGCTGTGTACAGTGTTCTATAACAAATGAGCTTACGGAGTCTGCAGGTTTTTATTTAGGGACTTGATGAATGCTCATTGTTTTGCTTCCTTCTGTAAGAGCTGCAAATTCTGACAACAACCTGAAAGTGAACAATCAGCACTGGAAATCTGCTATCCAGTGTTACGTGTGAAGAATACAATTAAATACTTGCCTTTCAAGTAATTTAGAATCACTGATCTTGCACAATTTAGTCCATCAAACGGTCATCTTACTAGTATCATCTTTGTTCTTTTTTTTCTTTTTCCTGCATACTGTTTCTCAGGCTTCATTTCAGCTTGTGTATTTAAACTCCTCTATGCCTTTCCGATTGGGAGCAGGCATCTTTTTCTGTATGTTTGTGCAGCTCACCACAACAAGCCATTATCTAATGGGTGCATCTGCACATTGCCAGAACAGAATATTTTTCTTGTCAAGGAATATCTTCAGCAAGAATATGAACTAAGTTGGAAATTCTTTTCTAGAAACGGCTACAAGTTTCTGTACTGTTCTGCTCGTGCCATTGGAATGGCAGATATGACCAGAGGGTACCTGCACTGGGTGAATGACAAAGGAACGATTCTCCCGAGGGGTCCTCTCATGTTGTCTCCCAGCAGTTTGTTCTCTGCCTTTCATAGGTAAGCACTGGGATTTCCTGTACCCAGGATAGGGGCAGAACCAAAAAAAAAAAAAATAGTAGTAGTTTAAAATTTTGTCGAGATGCTGAATTAGACTTTATACCTGTAACCTACCATTCTGCCCCTGTGCTAGATTTGCTGATGAGACTTGATGTCCATTTGGGAATCATTTCTAAGCTATTGTTTCTTCTGGGTTTCATGCATAGTATGCTTTTGTTTAAAGTGGCTACAAAATACAAAATAGAAGTTATAGGCTCTTTGCCTGTCCTTCAAACCCTCGCTAGTGACTATTAGTAACTAGTAAAATGTATTTTTGGAACTTCTTTTTTTTTAAATACAGTTGCAAGGGTTCTAGTACAATGCTATTACACAAGGTGGTGTATTTTGACGGAGAAGCTGAGGAAATACTGAATGATCTTCGAATCTTGGGAGTGTTCCATACATAAATATTACAGAGCAATGTGGAGTTTAGTTATAGTTTGACACAATTAATTTTGGGAAGAGCTAGTAGTGTAAAACTCTCTCTGTTTTGTGGGGAAGGGGGAGTTGCTCATTTGTTTTAATAAAATAAAAATGAACTGATTCATGATGACATCAGCTTCCATTAGGGTCATCAATAATCCTTCCGCAGGCTTTTGGCCAGGGCGAAGTTGTAGCAGGCTGCTGTGTGCTACCCCTGATTCAGATGGTCATCTAGAACAAAGCAGTTCTCAAACTCCATTAGTGACCTTGGAATGTTAGTTAACCTATTTAGTCACCTATATTTTATCACAGATGTTGAAAAACAGGGCATATTTCATTGGTTCTTGTATCTTGAAAAACTATTTGCCAATGTCTATGTAACTAGCAAAAGGAAGCAATGACAATACAAATACCAGATAAACAGGGGAAGGAGGACACCCAGTATCAATTTGTGATTTAGAATGTGACTGTTCAAATTTTATTTTAGGGAAGTAATAGAAAAGAAGCCTGAAAAGTTCAAAATCGAATGTTTGAATGATATCAAGAATTTGTTTGCTCCTAGTAAACAACCTTTCTATGCTGCTTTTGGAAACAGGCCCAATGTAAGTCTGTCCCTTTCTAATTGAAGGGTTAAAATGCATGAAATACTTGGGAAGCAAAAGAAATAGGATTTTCATTTTGTGTCTGTTTGAATACCTTAAGTAAAAGCTAATACAACGGCTTATGTGCAGAAGGTTGTGAAGATGTATTAGTATTCTCAAGATTTTATTCAATATGTAACACCTTTTCTTCTTCTTCTTTTTCAGCCTATTTGACAGCTTTATAACTCATGATTATTTGAATTGGTTTTATCCTGATTTTTTTTTCTTTTTTTCAGTCATACAGTTGTTGTAGTTTCTCTGTTGCTCAGTGCTATTGTAATTAAGTTAGTGAGAGGGGATATTCCAAAGAGGAGAACTGAGTATTGTCACAGGGGATAGTATTGTGTGGTACAGATTTTGTGCGTGTTTGTGGTACCAAGTTGGGGAACAAGGCTCAGGGGATTTGATGGGGGAACAGAGGAGGAGACAAGGAAGTGGTGGGGGAAGGAATGTTCGATTTTTAAGGGACAGTTTTGCTCTATTCTTTTGAACCAGCTTTTATATCAGTTTTCTTATTCCTTCAAGACTGATGGTGCTTCTTCTGTGCTTTTGCTCATTTTCTTCTGTTTATTTTCCTGTACTGTTTGCAGGATGTGTATGCCTACATGCAAGTGGGAGTTCCAGACTGTAGGATATTTACTGTGAACCCAAAGGGTGAACTGATCCAGGAACGGACCAAGGGAAACAAATCCTCGTAAGTTTATTTTTATTATTTTAGTTAGAAAAAGTATCTAGGAGTGAGATTAGAAAATAATTGTCACTGTGACAATGATGATCTTATGATCTTCTATTACAAAATTTGAATACTCTATTTGCTGTAAACTTTCAGCTTTGGATACCTAGCTGTGGCTTTTCAAAAGGAAAAGTAAACTGGCAAAATAAAATTGAAAATCATTTTTGCAGTAGTGCTGCCTTATTCACTGTAGACTTCTGGACAAGACTTCTAAAGCTCTTTTTGGCTACAGCTGAGCAGTGACTAGACAGTGGAATAATGGTCTTTCTTCTCTTTTAATATAGGTATTTCAGACTAAGTGAGCTTGTGGAACATGTGTTCCCATTGCTTAATAAAGAACAGAGTTCTGCCTTTCCGTGCCCAGAATTCAGCTCCTTCTGCTACTGGAGAGAGCCTCTTCCTGACCTGAACATGGAAGACCTCGTCTGAAAAGCACTCCTCTCCTAGAAGTGGGATTTCATGTCAGCTATTCAACTTCAGTTTAAATGTGAAGAACTTCCTTAACAAAGATGCTAATTTATATACTGGGTACCATAAGTGTTACTAAAGAAATCACTTTAACTGTCAGTTTGAGACAAAGAAAATGCAAAGCTGCTATTTTTTTTTTCTTGACGTGGTTTTGTGGGTTTCTTGTTTTGCTTGGTTTTCCTGCCGCGCTTGTCTGTGCGTAACTGTTCTGAGGCGCGTGGGATCGGCCTGTCCGTGCTGACAGTGGCACCCAAGTGTTTCATGACAATTAAATGCTGAGGTAAACTATGACTTTGCATTTTCATCAGTACAGACCTTATGGTAAGCATAGACTTTTGTATTAGTCTTAATAGTTTATTTTTTAAAAAGAAGCCAAAAAGGATATAGAAACTGCCAAATATAATGTCAGACTTATTAATAAAAGCACGGTCTAATGTTCAGGTGGATAATTAGGCCATTTATAAAGGAGCCAGAAGCTAAGAACTCTTTCTCAAATACAGAAAATGTGTAAACATTAACAGCCCGATAGGCTCTGAAGACATAAATATCCTCATTAAATGTAAATATGCCTTTTTCACATGTACGAGACTGTGCTTGTACAGTTCATGCTCAGACAAACTTTGCTTACTTTTTTAAACATGCAGAGCATAAACCATTCCCTGAGCTTGTTGAAATGAAAGTGGTCTTCAGATACTCGTATGGCTTTTGTTGTTTCCAGGCTGCGCTGTTTTATGTTATATTTCGATCAAGAGAAATCTTGGAAGAGTTCTTTAAGAGTTGGGGAACTGGCATTTTTATTTCACTTTTCAGCACGGAGATGCATATGTGCTTGTATGCTGTGTAGGCCAGTAAAAACTGTGTACAGATTATATTCAGGGAATTGTAATACTAAGAAAATGATGTATTTAATTTTTTAATTATCTAGTGCAGGTCTTTCCAGAATACTGTATTGCAGGTTTTCAGTAGCTGGAAGGAAGTGCAGCACAATAGTGAGATTCTAGGTATGAGAATGGTTTAAATGCTGCAGTACAGAATGAAACTTTTTTTTTTTTTTTCCTCCTCCTCCTTTTGAGTAATTTGTGAGCATTATGCTGGTCATTCCTCAGGTTCAGATCAGAGCCTGCAAACAAACTGCATTTCCAGTCCAGTATTTATCAGCTGTAAAGCCACCTAGTACTTCTCTCTCTAATAGTACTGGAAGGCAAAAAGCTCTGCTTTTTAAGTTGAGTGAGTGCATTTAACTTCCTTAGGACAAATCTATAATGAGAATCTGTGTTTTCAGCCTAGAGGGTTGTAGGATTATGGTCCCGTAAGTGTCTCAGTCCTCCTGGGCTTCTTGTGGCCCGCAGCCCATTTGGGTCAATACCGCAGATTTCCAGCAGGGTTTGGCGGGCCCTGCTCGCCCTGTGCAGCTCCCTGTGGTGCTGGGAAGGCAGCGACGCCGCGGCCGCTCAGCCTCCTCGGGCCAGGCAGGGCAGAGCAGCAGCTCGTGCTGTCTGTTCTTCGCAAACACTGCGCTGAGAGCGTCTCCCAGCCCGCAGGCAGCTTCTCTCCATGGGCTGAGCAGCCTTTACCGTGTGGGTGTCCTGTGCCAGCAGTCAGGGCTAGGTGACTGGGGACCTGATTGGGAGGCAGCTTCTGGATCATCAGATAACGAAGTTGCACTTCAATTCTTTCGTTTCAAAGCTTCAGTGTATTGCTGTGTCCACAAAATATTAAGGAACGGGGGGTGAACAGAGTCTTCCTTTCCAAGGAGCAGGAGTGAGGGACTGGGAAAGGAGATGGGAGATGTCCCTGCCTAGAGATGGGAGATGTCCCTGCCTGTAACTGGTGCCAGGTGAATAAGTGAATTGAAAGACGGCCTCATTCTTGTACTGAGCCCTGTGCTGGCTGTGGCTGTGCTTGCCTGGGCCACCAGCCTGCTCGCCCTTCCACTGGGCTTTGTAGGACTCCGTTCCCCTCAGAGCCTGTCTTGCCCTCCTGCAGATTCCTCTTTTGCCCTGGCAGAAGCTTATAAACGTCATTCCAGGTGCTTCTTCCTTTCTCTTCTTACCTTGTGTTCCATAAGTATTCTTATTAGAAAAAAAAAGAAATTTTCATGATCACTAAGAGCTTTGAAAACTAATGAGATTTGGGCTTTAAGTGGCTTAAATACTTTGGACAGGTTATTACCAAGTTTTGACTGCATCTTTCTTGATCTTTTTTTTCTTTTTTTCTAACTTGATTAATTTTTTTTCTTAACTTGAATGCTGCTTATCCTTTCAGATTGTCATAGATAAGCCAGGGATTTTACAATGGGGACTTGTGTATCTGATCAGTGTGAAATTTAATATCATATACGTCTCCAAATGCATATCATTTAAGATGGTGTGGATTACAGGGTTGTGTGGTTATGGAGAGCTCCTCATTCTGCTAAACTCTTATTTTGCATTATAGTGATCTCCAAAAAGCAGCTTAGTTAAAAACTTTGCTTTTCCAATCTCTCAGTAATAGCTGTAAATTTGATTTTTTTTTTGATAAAGTGTAAAACTGTTGAGTTTCTCTGGTGCAAATATGGTGGTTTTTTTGTCTTTAATTTGGAAATAACTTCTGTTTGAAGCTTTGTTCAGATTTTTTAATCCTCTTTAGGGACAGAACTGGGGGAGCACCATTCCTGTCATTGCATACCTACTTAATTTGGATGCCTGGGCACTTTACAGGCTCTAGAAAAGACATCTCATTACTACGAAACCACAGGCTTGTGCTGCAATATTAATATGAAGTGGAGTAGATAAGAAAAACGTGTTAGCTTTTTTTTTTTTTTTTTTTGTTACCTTAGTCAAGAGAGGTGGTCTGAAACTAATGTTTAAAAACAAGTTGTGCTGTCCTTCTTTAGAATTAGCACAAACTAAATCATTCTTTCTATGAAAGAGGAACTTCTAAGTGTATCTGTCTGAGGGCACATACACATTGAGACTGTGTTGTTGAAGATGCAGATCCTCGTGGCATTGGAACCGCGTCAGGAGTCGAGGCCGTGATACGGATCTGGGGGAGATGAGGAACGTTGCAGTTTGTCATGTTCATCACTTAAACATTGCCCATTTCTGCAATTAAGGGTTAGCAATTTATTTTTTTTGCATGAAAGTGATAAACATGCTGGTATTTTTTTTTTCTTTTTTGCTCTACTGTACTTTATATCTGCACTTCAGAAAAGGTTGGGCTTTCATCCCACTAAGGATGCAGTTGCATGTGTAGCTTTGGCTCACACTTCCTGTCATCAGAATATTCCTTTAAAAGCCTTTTTTTCTTTCTTTCTCTTTCTTTTTTTTTTTCTTTTCCCAACTGGCAAGCTTTTAACACTTGTGTCAACTCAACTATGGAACTTCTGAAGCAACCTCTTAATCAGCTCATGGTAGAGCCAGAAGGGGTGATAGGAGATCTCATGTTAATATTTCATACAAGTCTTGTACAAAATACTCTCAGATGAGTGAGAGTTGTTTTAAATGACTGTAGTGACTGTAGTGCAAATAATGAAAGCATCAAAAATGCAAAGTGAAGTTGAGATGCCTTTAAAGTGTCACTTTTACCGAAAAAGAAATTTCTTAGTTTCCAAAGTTAAATCCCACTGAATAGTTTTTTTTTACAGTGTTAATGATTTCCAAATAAAAGTTACATTTATGTTGAATGTGTGGAATATTTGATTGTTAGACAACCCAATCTCTAATAAGATGGTGTGTTTCAAATTGTCAAATCTGTGACCATACAATACAGTTGTTTCTGTTGATACTGGACTATCCTGGGTGCAGTAACCCACACTTTGGTGCAATGTTTATTGATGTTCAGAACAATGTTACCACAATAAACAAACTTAAACTAAAGATTTTCTTCAGTTTGTACTCTTGAAGTTTTCATTAAGGCCTTGGAACTTGGGGATCAGATAGAGGAGGTCATGAATGAAGGCCCATCTACAGAGCTGTCTACACAGAGGCAGTCAGGTCCATGCTGTGAGAAAAGGAGCACCTGGAAGAAGCAGCGGGTGATTGTCGTGGGTGACTCCATGCTACAGGGCACGGAGGCACCAATATGTAGACCGGACCCCTCCTCCAGAGAGGTCTGCTGCTTGCCAGGGGCCTGAATAAAGAATGTCACAGAAAGGCTTCCAAGGCTCGTTCAGGAGTCTGACTATTACCCGGTCGTACTGTTTCACGTGGGCACAAATGATGCCATGGGGAAACTGAGGGATATCAAGCGAGACTTCAGAGCCCTAGGGATGGCCACCAAAGGTAAGGGAGCCCAGGTAGTGTTCTCCTCTATCCTGTCAAGGAGGGGAATGGATTCAAGGAGGAGAAGGCGGATATGGCAGATTAACAACTGGCCGCGCCGCTGGGCTTGGCAACAGGGTTTTGGCTTCTATGACCGTGGGACTCTGTTTTATGATCACCAGCTCATGGGGAATGATGGGAACCACCTCAGCAAGAGGGGCACACACCTCTTTGCCAAAAGGCTGGCCAACCTGGTTAGAA
>NW_010586882.1:488811-525455 GCF_000705375.1 Tinamus guttatus | reverse complement strand
GTCCTTCTTCTTGCCATTTTTGAAGACTGGCGTGACATTGGCTTTCTTCCAGTCCTCCAGCACCTCCCCTGTTCTCCAGGATCTTTCAAAGATAATGGAGAGTGGCTTAGCAATAATGCTCGCCCCTTTCCTCAGCACTCGTGTGTGCATCCCATCAGGGCCCATGGATTTGTGAGTATCAAGTTTACCTAAGTGTTCTCTCTAATCTTCCTCTGCCCAGGACAAGTCTTCCTCTCTCCAAGCTTCTCTTGCCTCTAGGGCCTCGGATGCCAGAGGGCTGCCCTTGGTAAACACTTGGCAAAGAAGGCATTCAGTAACTGTGCTTTTTCTGTTTCTTTCGTAACCAGGGCACCCACCCCATTCACCAGTGGACCCACATCTTCCATAATCTTCCTTTTACTGCTGATATTTTTGAAAAAGTTCTTCTTGTTTTCTTTAACATTCCTGGCCAGATTTAATTCCAATTGTGCCTTAGCCTTCCTCGTTGCATCCCTACATTCCCTGACAACATTCCTATATTCCTCGCAAGGGGCTTGTCCCCTTTTCCGCATTCTGTATACTGTCTTCTTCTGTTTGAGTTTAGCCAGCAGCTCCTTGCTCATCCACGCAGCCCTCCTGCCCCACCGCCTGACTTCTTACTCACAGGGACGCACCACTCCTGAGCGTGGAGGAAGTGCTGCTTGAATACTGACCAGCTCTCTTAAGCACCCCCCCTTCCTTCTAGAGCCCTAGCCCGTAGGATTCTTCCGAGGTCTCTGAAGCGGCTAAAGTTGGCCCTCCTGAAGTCCGTGGTTGCAAGGCTACTTACAGCCCCACCACCTCCTCGTTGGAGCTTAACTCAACCAGCTCATGGTCACTGCAGCCAAGGCTACCCCCTGCCTTCACATCTCCAACAAGTCCCTCTCTATTTGTTAGTACGAGGTCGAATAGCCAACCTCTCCTAATTGGCTCCTCCACAACCTGTGTCAAAAAGTTATCAATGCTCTGCAGCAACCTCCAGGACCGTTTGTGCCTAACTCTGTTGTCTTTCCAGTTGATATCTAGGTGTTGAACTCCTCCATGAGAACCAGGACCTGTGACCAGGAGGCTACTTTCAGCTGTCTGTAGAAGGCCTCATCAACTTCCTCATTCTGGTGAGGTGGCCTATAGTGAACACCTGCCACAGTGTCTCCCACATTAGCCTGCCCTCTAATCCTTACCCACAAGCTCTCAACTTGCTCACCCTCCACTCCCAGGTTGAGCTCCATGCATTCCAGTTGCTCTCTTACAAAAAGAGCAACTTCACCACCTTGCCTTTCCAGCCTGTTCTTCCTAAAGCACACATAGCCTTCCATGACAGCACTCCAGCCATGTGAGCTATCTCAAAATGTCTGTAATTCCGAAGAGATCATGACCCTGGAACTGCATACAGATCTATAGTTCCTCCTGTTTATTCCCCATGCTGTGTGCGTTGGTGTACAGGCATTTCGATCCTGCAGGTATGTCCTCTAGAATATGTCCACCTAGTCCATGATTAGCACAAGGAAGTGACTTGGGAGCAGGTGGTGTGGACTGACACACGCCTGTTAGCGCTGCTCTCCCTGCTGAAGTCAAGGTGCATCACGTTTTCCTAGGGGCTTTTACCCCTTTCTCATGTGCAGCTCTCTCAAGTCGCTCTTTGGGCAGCGAGCAACTGGGCAAGTGCCAGCAACACACGTGATACCACTATGCCCGCCCACTGTTCAGGCTCATGGCAAAAACATGGTCTGAGCAGCTGCTGTTTCTCCTGTGCCCCTCTTGTCTAATAGTAAACCCAGCTGTGATCTTTTCCTGTTTCAGAGCGGCCAGTCTCGAGTATGTAGAGGATCAGGGCTTCTACTACTTTTCCTTCAAAAGCTCCTTCAGAAGCTTCTGGGTGCCTGGTCCATCTGTTGGGGGCCTAAGCTGCAGCAACCCCCTTCTCAAGAGCCTTGCTCTGCCAGTGAAGTCTGTCTTGGGCTAAAGCCCAACACCACCTGGGCCATGGGCTATGAGGTTGGGAGAGAGTGAGAGGAGGGCAAGCTCACTATGAGTTTGCATTCTTGGAAGTCCCATTACTCTGCTCCCACCTCTTTCACTCTGAGGATATCAGCACAGGTGGCTCCTGTGGTGTTAAGAGACATGGTCTCTCCTTTCCTCTTTGCCCCTGTTACCCCTGTTCCAGCCAGCTGGGGCCACAGTTTCCCAGAACAGGTACTTGCTCTGGTGGAAGGAGAGATTTTCTTGCATGTAGGGCACCATTTATGAGTGTCCTGTCACTCGACCTGTACCGGGAGGCTAACGGGAGGCTCTGCATGTGGTGCTGGGCCAGGGAGCACCCTGCCTGTCGCAGCTTTGGGCCAGCCCTGAGCGAAGCTGTGGTGCAGCTGGCTGCTCAGGAGAGCTGTGTGGGCAGGACCGGGTTGTGCGCAGGCCTCCCCCATGCTGCACGGGCAGAAAGCGCAGGGCGCAGAGCTGCTGCGCGTTTCTCTGGCGGGCACAGCAAGGGCCTGTGGCTCTCGCCTGTATGATGGAGGCTGCTGCTTTCACGTGACACTTTTCCAGAGTTTTCATGTGGCATTTTTTGCAAGCAGAGCACTGTCTGCCGCTGCTCCTCCTGTATCATAGTTAAATTTCCCCCTCAAACCTGGTGCTGTTCCTATCTCAGATGGGGGACACTCAAGCTGTTGTCCTCACTCAGGAGACAGGGGCTGTAGGGATGGATATGGGCAAAGCTCTGGAGAATAGCCCTTGTTGCAGCCTTCCTATGGACAGAAGATGGCTGGGACCTGCTCTGAACCACTCCCTGCTGCCGCATGTGCATGGACACACGGCCACTGGGGTGGGACATGAGGACCTCCCTGCCAAACAGCTGGGGCAGCTCTGCTGGGTGGGAGCCTGAGGTTGAGCTCCATGAGAGCAAGGGCTTAGTGGCTTCCACGTGGAGAGCTCTGAGCTCAGCACAGCTGTGCATTGAGGTAAGCGCAGGCAACACTGAGCTGCTTCATGAGTGCTGTGAAAGGCCTTTTCTTGCAAGGAAATGTGCCAGAAAGACGCTTTTGCCCAAGCTTTCACCTTGCACTGCTGGGTTCTGCTTTAAAGAGTAAATAGGACGAAATACGGGGTACTGAGCTCTGAAACAAGCTGGGGACCTTCATCCTGTTTGTAGGAAGTAGGACCATGTTGTCACTCTGCTGATGAGTCAGGTGCAAAAATGACTGCACACGAGGGACAGCATCTCCTGCTTGTTTAAAAATCAGTGTTGTGCACAGTGCTGTGACCTGGTGGCCGAGGGGTCTCGCTTACCCCAGCCTTGAGAGCCTGTGCTCTTTATGGTTTCTTTGTCATCATTTCCTCTCTTCCATTCCTACCCTGCCTTTTCTTTCTCTTTCCTCCCTACCTGCTCACTTGTCCAATTTTTGATCCCCTGCTTCAGCTCTGGGGATATTCTTCTGCGAGAATTTTGGAGGGAACAGGTGACAGCAAGAGTCAGACAGAACAGTCAAGGGTGCTGAAAGAGCAACTAAAAACTGATAAAAATGGTACTGGTGGCATTCATAACCTGTGCATTGGCAGTATTTCTATCCTATGTATCACAGAACCTATATAACAGTGCTTGACGCTAAACAAGCACTTACAATGCACACGCAGGCTTGACTAGAAGCCAGAAATTGTTGTTTCTAAGGGTGGGAAAAGGAAAAAATATGGTGCTACTCTGTTCACTGGAAAGCAAATGAGCATCAAGACATTACAACAAATAGGCTTTATTAATATTTGCAGTTGTTTTTGAACAGTTTTTCTCACGTTTCTGGATATTACTGTATGTATGTGGAGGTGTATGCACATATATTTAATATGTATATATACATATATATACACACACACATAAAGTATACTCTCAAATGCATTTGTCCGTGCTGAAAAACTACAGTAACATTCCTGTTTTACCGCAATCAAGATAGCCAAATTGGTAAACGCCACAACCTGCTTATGGATTAACATGTTAGAGGATGCTCTTTGCAATCTCTCAAACAACAAAGAGTTGGCAGAGCTATTCTTCTGCCTCCTGTATAATGTCTGCAGGGCACGTTGCAGGAGGTTTCATGCTGGCTCGAGTGCAAGCCTTTCTTGTGGTGACAGCATGTAGCCTCAGATAGTCCTGATAACTTGGTGAGTTAAATTTTATGCCAGTATTTGGGAACAAAGAGCAGCCAGAACCTACCTGCCGATCAAGTGTCAATGCAGTGCCCATGTGCATAACGGGGAAGAGGCTGGTGAGATGTGTGCTGAGCCATACCTGTGCTCAGAAGTGTGGCCCAATTTTTTCAACAGATACAACTTGCTTTCAAATGCTCAATATAGTATCTAGAGGAAACCATTCAATAGACATTTGAATCTCCTGGTTGCTGCTTGGGAGCCTCTGTAAGCGGTAGTGGTGGTGTGGTTATATTTATTTATATACTATTGCACTTCATTTCAAAGTGTCTTCCTACATGTACAGCTTGCTGCATTTCCTAGACCACTTGTGCTTTTCTTGAATGGCTCCAGCAGGTTCACTAGAGCCCCTCTCAGCTAAACTGCACAAAGTTGCTGCAAGTAACCTGGGGAATATGGAAAGGGCACGTGATGGAAGAGCACATGAAATCCGCAATGCTTTGGGTACTGTCTCTCCTATGTCTTACGTCTACACAGTAATTTTGAATAATGAGGTAGTTCGTATTTCTGCAGTAAAAACTTACATCTCTGCTTTGCTTTCCTGGGGATATTGTAGGTTTTACATCTCTTTGCTGCCTGATTTTGCCTTTCCCCTTACCTGCTCTAGGACACTTTATTGATGTTTAGCTGGAGCAGCATCTCTCTGGCCTTCTGCATGCAGGCTTGTCTTCACAACCTCTGTGGCTAATGATCTGGGTCTTTGATTTACCTGCTTTACAGATGACTCTGTCTTGGGGGCTCTGCTGCTGTGGATCACTCTGCTCTCCCTGAGACCACCATTTGTGCTTGCTAAAGCCTGTTCGACATAGACATCTGTACAGCCTCAGCCAGCGTGGCTTGGCTTCCTTCCTGTTTTGACTTGAAATAGCAGCACCTGAAACGACTGATACTGTTTGGCACATTTGATTTGGCTAAGAATCTCGCAGTCCTTACATAGCGCACTGCAAAACTGCCTTGGTTAAGAAGTCAGGCAATTAAAATCTCAGTCTGTTTCCTACAAAGTGTATCTATGAAACACGCAGTGTACCTGTTTTAGAGCTCCCACCTACAGGGCTTTTTTTAAGGCATTCTTGGTTTAGAGATGCTTCCTATCTGAGGTGGTCAAAGTTCTTGGATGTGTTAGTCAATTCATAAACAAACTGCGAAATGTTCCCTTCAATGTACATATTAGCTTGTTCTGTTGCTGATTCTCACTTAAGATACATAGAGGCCCTTCCGGGGGGTTCGGGGTGAGATCAGGGCTCTCACTCCTTCCTCTGAAGCGGTTCTGTTTTGCATGGAACAAATATCCAGTGAGTCTGTGCACATGTCTGCTTCCAGCTGCTGCTTTAATGACCGTTTTATCTGAGCATTCTTTAAGCAGACACTGGGACTCAGTTCCTACCTTCCTTTGGCATTCAGGAGGCTACCGAGTTGCAGCCTTCTAGGCTTCATGAAACTTCCAGTGAAAAACTTCATGGAGAGGAACTTACCCCAGTTACAACAATGTCCAAAGAAATGGCAATAATGGTTCAAGTCTCCCTTAGGAAAGGCAGGAGTTTAGCACAGTGCTTCCTTGTCCAAGATTTAGCCACTGTGTTCCTAGAGATGGGGAGGTGGGACACTATCCCTAAAAGCTCTAAAACATCCTCTAAATATGCCTGCTACATTGGGTTTTGCTTATATTGGGTGATATAGTTTAGGAAATGCTTTATGTCTGTGTATAAATAAATGCCAGTTATGTTGCGTTATGAGAGCGCAAACAATCTCAACGTCATCTGCAGCAGATCCTGGGTACAAGGAGAAACTTTCTAGAAACAGAAACGGCCCCATCTGTTTAGCAGCACCGGACGTGTGAAGCTGTGGGCTGGATTTAGAAGGCTGCAGGGGTAGTTAGGTGAGAATTAAATGATCCAACTTTTGTTAACTCTAACACTAAACTTTTCACCACTGATTCTTAAAATATCTTATTTGAAGAGGGAAAAAAAGAATCATTTTTGCCAGCTAGGTCTCCCTAAGCACTCATCTCACTTTGTTTGTTTCCATGAGTCATTTTTAGAATAGGCAACAATAACGTGACAACACTTGAGTCATACAGAGTCTGGAGCCAACTTCTTAGAGCGCAGAGCTTCCTTGCAGAGAGTCTGAGCAAGGGAAAAAAAAAGAGCAAAAAATATCCTGAAAGAGCCTCTCACACTTCTGTGCATAAGTGTTAAAAAATATGGTTGGTATAGCTGAGTTCCTCCTGAGAAAAGCAGAGTAAAGTCTACCCTGTCCTCTTAATTTTGAGCTCTACAAAGGCAGTGGCCCGGGGCTAAATAAAAGATGAAAGAAAACTGAGAGCTCTGAATACGAGGGTCTACATGCAAATGCACGATAGTCCCTCAAGCTGCAGCACAGACCAAGCCAAATCTGCAGGGAAGGGAAACGGGGGAGTCTCCTTTCACACACTGTGCGGTGCCAGTTTGCTGTGCGCCTCCTGCTACTGAGTGAGAGCAGCATCCACAGGAACAGCGTTCCTGCCACAAAATACATGCAGCCCTAGCTTTTGCTGATCAGTAATTCTGAGTTTTCTGAAGATCAGGTGCAAAGAGATCTTCCTGAAACACATGCTCTGAAAATCGCCTCCCAAGGAAGGGAACATCCTGTGCTCCCTGCCCCAGCGCAGCGCGAGCTGCCACGGGACTGACTCAGAGCTCCTCTGCGCAGGGGAAGCTTTTCCTGTCTGCTTTTCTCAGAAGGAGCTCAGCTTTCAGGATGTGATAGTTTGTTGTGGGAAGGCCCCATCTTATTGCCTGGAAACTAAGTTATTAGGGAGTATCAATTCCAAACTATGCAACAAAGGCGTAAGTATTTATTTGACCTCCTCAGATGGGAAAGGCTTCAGCTAAATGAATTCTGCTGCTTATAGCACAGGGAGTTCTGCCTTCACCTAAAGGAATTGCTTGTTCCGAGCCTACAAACCATCTGTTCTGGATTTGTAAGAAGGAAAATAGACTTCAAACCGCTAAGATAAATACAACTCTCTGCAGCATGGATAGGCTATAAAACCCACCAGTTTTATACAAGAATATACAGATGATAGCGGGACAGCCGTCAGTGAAGCACAGCTGGACCTTTCTCAGCCACGAGAGAGAGAAATGTTAGCAGATCTAGACAGCCAAAATGTCATTTTTGTTAGGAGCCCCTTTCCAGTGGTGGAATGAGAAACATTTGGTGGGACACTAGTTATCTGTTCAAGACATCTGTTTGAGACACACGTTGCTCCATGCATGTAAGTGGATACTGAATATTTAAACAAGTTTCACTTAAAAGTAGTGATACAGGAGACTGTTAAAAATGATGTGGCACAGATGGGTGTTTTGTGCATTTGACAGTGTTGGCTAAAAAGACTGCTTTCCTACATCACCAGTCTTTCCTCTGGTTTGTCTACCGTGATGCAATCGATCTTCCCTATTAACACGTATACTGTACAAGTTCCAAAAATAAGAATTGTAGATTTAAAAAAAAAATTAAAAATACAAAATATAGTTCAAGTTGCAGGTGCTTTTTCTAGCTGAGCACAGACAGTTCAGATTTTTCAGAAGTGTCTTGTCCTAGAACTGATGTTAATCTGTAACACCAAGCCTGAATATCAAGGGCAATATACTTCCTACCATATCATCAACTGAAAATAACCACTCAAAATCTTTCAGTAGCAGCAACTGTACCTTACACTCACATCTGTCTAGGGCAAACCTGAGTCAGGGTAAGCTTCTTCCTTGCACAGCTGCTTTCAACTGAGTGGAGTGAGCCACTCATCTTGCCCCATAACATGGCATTTGTCCCTTAAGGTGAAAAAGATAGATGTAGAGGAGTATCATTTTGCCTTGCACTGCCGTGAGCAGCAGCTGTCTTGAGTGAATTGCTTATGTGAATATATTTGACTCAACCTACTAAATGACACAAGGACTAAGAAGTCATCAGCTATGCCTGACACATGCTTACTTTCTTGTCCCTGCTTTATTGAAAACATGAAAATAGTTGACGATGGAGTTGTAAACTTCAACAAGAATGTAAACTTCAATACACTAGGGGAACCGACAGTGATATGCTAGGGAAAAGACTGCGAAAGCCAGTTTGCTAGGGAATAGCAAAGCCCACTGGAAGAGAATTTACTGGGATAGTTGATAGTTGTTCTGCTGTAGCGATGACCAGTGACTTGCGGAAGGAGCTAATTTAGCTACAAAAACACATCTTTTGTTGCTACTTCTGGAAATGGGACAAGGAAAAGGTCTCAGTGCAGACCATAAACCCATCACTGAAATCAAATATATAAACTGAATATATTAAAGCTTTGGATTTTATTACACTTAATTTCTTCTGAATATCTTACCCTTCTCTCCTGTTGAAGATACACCTAGACATGAGAAATGGAAGGATAAAGGAGAACTCCACTAAATGTGGAGTACATTTCATCAGAGTCTGTGTAGGCCAGTTTGCCTCCTGTCACAACAACGTTTACTTCATCTCCTGCCTTGAGGTGAAGAACAAGGTGGAATGTCCCAGGGCCCCCACATGTCCGTTTCCCCGAGTAGGGTTTGTGATACTCCAGCAGTTCCCTTCTGTACCCTGCCGTGTGGAGCTGAGCGACGCTTGCGTTGGAGACGGACAGCACGGCCTCAACGTACTCATCCCTCTCGGGAGCCAGCACAGCCGTGATCAGGTAGCGCCCTTCGTACGGTGACGTGAAAATGCCTGCACGGCAGAAAAAGAGGGAGTGAGCTCTTCTGGTCCATTCAAAATGGAGAAGCAACACTGCTCAAAGAACGATGAGAAATCAAATTATAAATACATAAAAACTACCCTTTGCTTCATACACAGGTACTTGATACTGCAGCAAGGTCAGCTTGCACCACTGACCATTGATAGCAGCCATGAGAGCAAAGAGGTGCAAAGAGGTGCTCTGAGCCACACGGCATCGCCAAGTATTTCGGGCTGTATAAACTGCTGATATTGAGACAACACTGATGCCAAGGGCACCTCAGTCATAGCAGACAGCTTTGCTAGTTCCCACACAGCCCTAAGGTTTAAAGAGCAGCCAGGTCAAGAAAGCACAGAAGTGTTTTGAGGGTGCATGAGGGGTGGAGGTGGTTTACATAGAAGCCTATGTCACAAGTAGGAAGCAGGGGAAGAGCTGGCCATAGGCAGATGTGGTCACACTACAGGTATATGGCTTAAAGCCATATTCACCTCCTCCTTGAGCAGAGAATTTCATCCATGCCCAGATCCCACAAAAGTTCAACTGCTGCTCTTGTTTTAAAGCCTACCAGGACTTGAGCAGAGGGAGGTTACTGCTCGTGACCTCCACCTACCTGCTGCTCCCTTGCAGACCTCTTGCTCCCTCCCTCCCTCCTCAAGGCCACCTGGCCGGCCAAGTTGCACTGAAGCAGGTTAGCAAGAACCAGGACCTTGTGGTCTGAGGTGGGGGGAGGTCCATGACCAGCTCTTCAGGCTGAGGGAGCAGAGACTAACACTGGGCAGCTGTAAACAACCAGCAGCCGTGAAGTGCACGCCTGTCCACATGCACAGGAGGCTTTTACTCAGGAGAGCCTGTCTAGAGGGACTTGTGTGTCTTCTTTGTTCAATGCACCACCATGACCTGCGATAGCATCAATCACTAGTAAGCCATGCTGTTGCCCAACTGGCATCTCGATGGGCCCGCTCTTGGGCTGCTACCTGTGTCGGGATTGTAGTAGTCGCCGTCGTTCACGAGCACTTTGTTAAAATGAACCACACCAACATCAGTGGGAAAAGGCTTCTGTGTGAGCCCAGCAGAAAAGGACACCAGGGAGGGCACAGCTGCAGCAGGTCCTAGAATGGACAAGAACATGATTTAGGGTCACATCGGGAGGATGGCACAGCCTTTCTCAGTGGTTTGCAAGCCAACACCCCTGTTCCTGCATCTACTCTACTCAGACTAGTCCCGTCACCCCTTCAGGGGTGCTGAAATGAGCAGAATATGTCTTGCTGGCCCAGGTCCCAGCTGTCTTTCTTCAAACAGACCAAAAGCCATGAAATCCCCACCTTGGGCATAGGCCTCCAGCTCTGGCAGAGGAGCTAGTGCTTCCAGTTCCAGCTATCAGAGCCTTCATTTCCCTCTAAGGAAAAGGTAACATGGCTTGTAAATGCTGAAAGTGGAAACACCAGCCTCACTGCATTTAACACGTTTTATTTCTGCAGACTTTCTTCAGGATCCAAGCAGCCCTGGGATGTCTCTGCTTTAGGTTATTATTGCAATGGCAACAGAAGTCCTAAAGGTTCACAGCTCCTGCCAACTTTCCTAAGTATGTTTCAAATGCATTTTGAAGAGAAGCTGCATACACCTTAAAAAATCCTACCTTTGCTATGAAGAGTACTAAAACCAGCTACAAAAATAGACATTTTAATTTTCAATCAAAGGGAACCATGACTGGAGTGTGTTTGTTTGTTTTTTCTCTTTCACTCTGCTCCCCTTCTCCTTTGGGGCTCCTCAATTTTATTTTTTTGTTTTCTCAGCAGGTTAACCAGGTGTCAGTGTTTAGCTAATAAGCGGGTGGCCACTATAAACTGCTTGTGCTGGACAGGCACAAAAGAATTGACTATTAGGACAAAATGTATTTAAGTTTTACTTTTAACAGATTGATATAATAGAAAGTCTCTGGAGATCAACCACTCATTAGCCTCCCTTTAGCCTTTAGCTTCCCCCTTCCCTCCAAATGCTCTTCCCAAGGTAGACATGCTGCTTGAAGCAGTTAGCTCTGGCTGCTTTGATTAGGCAAATAGGACTTAAAGTTGTCCTCAGTTGCTCTTCCCCTTCTCCTACTCCATTCAGGATAGGATCCGTGTCTTTTCCAGGTTGTGCCATCCTGCTCCTTCTTCTAACTTTCTTAAAGAAATGTTTGCTTTCTCTTTCCCTTAATTCAAGATGCCAATGAGCAGTCAGTGATACCAATGCCCAATTCACATCTTATCATGCAAAAATATCATTTAAAACTGATAAAACTTCATCTAAAAGGTGGATGAACAAGTGTTGCTTTTTTGACTAACTTCATGTGGCGCCAAGGTGGAGATGAGGGTGGGATACCTGTAACTTCAGGCCTTTATAACCATGAAGTAACCACCATAATTTCCCTCAGGGGCTGCTAGCCAGCTGTCCGTGTATCTTTGGAAATCACCTTAGTATTTTGTCTCAGACCCAGAAAAGAGACAGAAGCCTTTTCACTACTCCTATCTCCCCATGCACATGCAAGTGCTTCAGTGAGTTAAATCACATTATTCAAAAGGACCAAAGCGAACTAGAGGAACATCCATTTAAGGAGCTTCTGAAAAGCTCTGCCACCTTCAACACCTCACAACTTACAGAGAGTCTCTTTGGCTTCTCAGCTCCCCTTGGGGTTCAGAGAGACTGAGCAGGCACCTCACCAACCGCTCTGCTGTCTCACCCAGAAAGGTTTCCCTCGCCCTGCTGGTTTCACTGCCCTTCCTTTTGCCTGGTTCTCTGTTGGGATGCAGAGCGGGTCCTGCCCTGACTCGCCCAGCCTTCCCTTAGGTTTTCCTGAACCTACACTACACGTGTGAATAAAGGGTTTGCAGCTGAAACGACTTCAGCTCTGCAGCCTTCTGCAGATGCCCTTCAGCCCTGTCACCTCAGTTTTACCTGTGTTAGTCCAAAAGAGAAACATGAAATGCCTCTTAAATACCCTGGGGATTGATTTAGTGGGCACCAGAGGGAGGCGCAGGAAGGACGTATCTACACTCTTGCCCATCTCCATGTTTCTAGCTGGAGCGGTGCCTTTCCTACAGCTTTCACAAGTCCTACCAAGAGCTCCCAGCAGCACTTGGTAGAGAGGTGAATCCACTTCCCTGTACATGTTCCCACCTGCAAACACGTTTCTTCATGCGAAGATCAAAGTTCAGTTTCTGCAGGCCAGGTGCAGGCTGGGGAACAACCCCCTTCTGCAGCTGCTCTTGTGCAGTTACAGAAATCAGGAGCAACTGTTTTAAAGGATTTAAAAGCTAGGAACGACACACACAGTTCCCATGATGGAAATGCTAGACAGCCAAAAGTCTCATGGAAAATTCAACCATTTTTCTAAAATAAAATATTTAGCTGGTTTTACACTTTCTGTGAGTAAAAAATATATATTTTTTCACCTTTGGGTGAAAGGGCTGAATGAGATGAGAAATATCACCAGCTTAAGATGCCTTTTTTCTTTAACTCTTGAGCGTAACCCTGCCGGCCTCGTGTCCCAGAGATACATGAGGCCTCTGCTCGCGACAGCCGGGGCCGCGCCCACATGCACGAGCCCGTGCTCAGCGCAGGCTCCGCGAGAGCCGCACCATTTCTCACACAGACGTTGATGCCTTCAGGGCACTGTGAAGTTACAGCCTTAGAGTAGTGCTACTTTCTCCCAAGTCGGTTAATAACAGGGACTTCTGCCAATAAATCTTACTACCTACCTGTTCCCACCTGAGAAGACCGACCTGTCTCCTACTCTGGCCTTGAATATGTTTTTAGGAATTTAGCTGGTCTTTCACGTAAACAGCAGCAAAACAAAACTTTGAGTGCAACTGAAAGTTATATTGCAAGATGTGCACGAATGGAGAGCTGATGAATCTGAAAAGCTTAGAAGATATTCTTTGGTACAGAAAATACTCAAAATTGGGCCTTAGCGTTCAAGGAGAGGATTAAAGTGTGCTAGTTTAATCCCAAAGGACAGCTCTGGAGCCCTTCTTCCTCAGAAACGCTCTTACACAACAGAAGCTATTCAGAAACAGAAATGAAAGAGAGTATTTAGAAGGCTGATGAAATAATACAGACTTTTTATTTTAGAAGTACAGTACAAGGAAGTCTGATATTCTTTCAAATTATAAATTCAGTACCACAAAATGTACTGTGTAAAGACTCAAAAAGACATTATAAACTGTGGTCTTGCTCTAGTTGGTATTACGAATCCACTGATCTCTTATCTAACCCTAAATTCCTCCTCCAGTAAGAGAAAAACTTTCCTGTCCTCAGTTGCTGATTTTCATTGTGCCATTAGGTTCTGATTCCTGCCCCAAAATGCTTTTTAGCTGCTGCTCACGGGCAGTCATGGCCCTAATAGCCAGGGTTAGCTGGTGTCCACAGGAGTACACTTAACCTCAGACTTCTTTGACTGTAATCTGACATCTGAGTTTGCAAGGCATTTTGGGGGGTACTTTATGAGGTAAGTAAGAGGCATCTCTTATTTATGTATGTCTACAGTGCCCCTGATCAGGAAAAGGGGCTCCTTGGGTAAGTCTGCCTCTCCCCAGGCCTCAGGACAACACTCATTTCTTACAACAAGTTCCTCCAAGCAACACAAGCACACCCTGGTCACCGCACCCTGCCTCCCTCCCACAGCATTACACACCACTGTGTTGCACATAGCGCTAGCACAAACTTATTAAATCAGTGTTGCCTATAAATTGCAATAGATAATCTAAAGAGGAAGAAAATAAATCCCCCAGGAAATATACTTATCACAGAAATCTAGACATTTATATTGACTTTGTTGGCATTAAGATAAATGAATATTTTCTTTACGTCTCATCCTTTTCCAGAAGCCTAACCTACTGTTTCTTGTTCTCACCACCACAACCCTCTAATGCTAATACTGCTTTAAGGCTGTGATTTTTAATTAGTAAGTGCGAATATCAGAATTACAGTATGAAATCTTTACAACTTTTCTTGCCAATCCCATCAGTCGGTATGACCTGTGCCTGCCATTGTTAGGACCATGGAACAAACTCCGAAGGCATGTTTTTGGTTGTCATAAAGTACTTTTATTTTCATCTCTTTCTGATGTTCCTCAAAGAAATTTAGATGAAATCATCCATTTTGAAGAGTGTGGGAATATCCACTTTGATATAGGATACCATTCCCCAAGGTTTGATAATTTCTTGAGTATGAGGTTGTGGGCAGGTAGCAGCCAATAAACCTATTTATCAAGGCTAACTAGTATGTCCCACACAAAATTTATAGCTGTTTATCGTTCAAATATATGAGTGAAATGTGATATTAACAGAATTAAAAACAAGCAAACAAAAAAATCTAACAAACTCCATTTTAGATCTGTTTACACTGTGGCTGACAATAGGGCCACTTTCAGTTTCACCAAAGGCAGTATCACATGCCTGCCATGACTCCAACAAAGCCTGAAACTCCCACAAACAGGACCAAGTCACTTACTAGCTCAAGTACTACGGTGCTTCAAGATCTTAGTTTGGGTCTTTTAATTTTTTACTGAAGAAATACAAAAATAATCAGATTTATATATATATTTGCATTTAAAAGGAAAAAAAAGGTCCTGACAATTGCAAAATAGGTCCTGACAATTGCAAAATACAAATCCCTTGTTCTTTTTTTTAAAAAAAGTAACAATAATCCAAAACAAATTATTTCTCCAAATCTCAAAAAGAACCCCGTCATGTTTTCAGAGGACACAAGCGATGCTTTAATGCCTAGGTTTAGCAAAAATGTGTCAGATTTTTCTCCAAGCCTAAAGACCAAAAACATCTTGTTCTTTCAGCCAGGATTTTCCAGGGACCAAAATAAACATTAGAAATCTGTGTGAAAAAACAACTATCTTACCTTGTGAGTCTGTGGTAGGAGGAGATATCTTTGGATATCCTACAAAGCAAAAGTAGCACGTGTTACTCAGAGGATAACGGAGTACATTAGGACAAAATATCAGTGCAGACCTCTTAAAAAAAAAAAAAAAAGACTTTTGTTACCAAATAGAACTCACTCAACATCTCTGATTAGTGTTAAACTGGGGTGACCACGGCAAAGCAAACCAAACTCATATTACAGCATACTGAGTTTCCTGTGAGTACCATGGTAAGAAAAGAGGGTTTAAATTTCCCTAGTGGCAAACACTGTTGCAGTTACCAAGGCTTTTACATGAGCTCTGTTGACCTCATGCCTTGTGCAGCCTTGGCAAAGGCAGCAGAGCTGGCGCTGAACATGTTCCCCGTTTCTGTAGCGGCTGGAGGCTGTGAAAGGCCGTTTGCAAGTCACCTCTGCCATGAGCCCATTCCAAGCTGCAGTAGCTTGGGTGTCCATCGAAAGCTAGAATGGGTGTCCACCAAAGGCAGAGGCACCTGGTAGGGTCCAACAGAGCTCAGTGCCACCCCTCTAGCAAGACCTGGCGCATTGTTTGTGGTTACCCTCCCTCAGGTTTGGGTTAATTTAACCCTCTCACCTGGTGCTCCTGCATAGCCCTCAGCAGAGGGCATGGTGCTGTGACCCGCCTGCCCATCCACGCTCCGGAGCCGTCCTCTCCCGGACATTGCCACAGTGCCAGGAGGCCCCGCCTCTCCGGTCTCCAAGATGATGCCGGTCGTTCCCGGCAGCAGCGGCACAGCTGCGGAGCCCGGCAGCCCCGGGCGCGGGGCAGGTCTCGGGTGCAGGGGGACCCTGTACCGCGGCGGCTGCGCTCGGGGCCGCGACGGCAGCCGCGAAATGCCGGGTTGTGGCTGCACGGGGGGTCGCGGTGGCAGGGGCTGCCGGGGTGTTTCTGATCGCCCTTTGAAGTGTGTGGAGAAGAGGAGAGATAGATAGTTATTCACCTAAAAGAGCATGAGATAGCATTGTGCAATTTATGTAAAACAAATCCTGTAAAATGAAACAGGTCTTGATGCAAGGCCATTTTTTCCTCTCCAATTAAGGACTGCATTGGAGAAACTCTGTTCCCTCTTGAAATCCTACACCTTTCCCTCTTCCTCAGAGTGTGTCACAGGACAAGCAGTGAAGACCACTCGGCGAATCTCCAGCAGACAGGACAAACAGTGGCAGAAATAACCTGTGGACGTTCACCAACTATAGCTCGGACTGTGTCCATAGCGCTGGCTCTGTGCTACTGCTACCTCTTGCCACTGCCTTCACCTTGGTTCCATGCTGTTCATGCTGCTGTTCCTCCTGCCTTTGTTTTAATTCTTTTGACCTCCTCTTCCTCCCACAGCTTTCAATCGTATCTGATCTTTTAGCATGACGATAAAAAAGAAAAAGGCTACCACAGGGGAAAAAAAAAAGGAGCAAATGAACACAGAGTTAGATATTTTTTCCCCTACTTTGAAAAGCAAGGAATTTTAAATTCCAAGTACTTCCATTACAAATATTTTCTGACAATAAAGGGAGAACCCTAGGATAAAATTTACCAGAAAGATCCTTATTGTCTAAAGGGAAGAGATACCATTAAAGAACTTTTCCAGTAGGGCAGCCAATGCATCTGACGTCAGTGTTGAATACTGCTGACATGGTTACATTAGTATATCTGGTCCAGTTCAAAATCCTTTATGAGAATTACAACATATTCATAAAAATGTAGCTCTAGGTGAAAGGTAAGGATGAAAAGTCCTCCTAAGTGTGAAGTTACTTATGTCTAAATTAAGAATAGAAATTTACAAATGATTTCAGCAGGTACAATGACAAAACTTTCATATGTAAGTTAAAAGAATTAACCTGTCTAAATGCCCATTCCAGAGACCATAGTAAAAAAGAAATTTTCTAAATCAGCAGTAGTTATTTTGGTTGCATTTTGTGACTGAAATATGTCTTTACATATAGAAATGGAAGTGAAGGTTTCTGGACCATTGTCTTCTTGCAAATGGATCTGAAGCAACTGGTCACTCCAGAGATGTTTGCTGAGATCCAGTGTGGAGACCATCAGCCCAAGCCCCAGCACTGAGAATGAAGCTGCCCTGTTGCCAGTTGTTCTGAATCCTCATGCGAGTCAAAACTTAGACAAGTTAACGCACCACAGAGGTGAAACTTTCCACGCAATTCTATCCACAAGCCATCAGACTACAAAATGAAATGTTCATTTCCTACAGACTAACATTCGAATTACTTTTGTAAGCATCCAAGAATTAAAAATCATATAAAAAATTCTGAAGGAGACCCTGGAGTGTGCAAAGGAAGAGTTTTACTTCATTCTTTAGTCCAAAAGAGTTGTTCTATTTATCCCAATAAGACATCTTCTGTCCACAGTACATAGATTTAGACCTGCTGTTATTCAACTGAAATCTTTCAATTAAGCTCCCTCAAAACAGATATTGGCTTAATATTCTCTTATCTTGTTATGTTTGTACTTGCCATTTCTCTTGTCACTTAAACTGTGCTTTATTAAGGCAACAACTTGGGCAGACACAGAGAAAATGATGTGCTTGTTTTTCTGAGCCCTTAAAAACAATGAAAATCTTGAATCCTGTATCCTGTGCAAATTGCTTCCTTGCACGCAACATCAATATTTCAATAAATTCACTTTTTTCACAAAAGAAAGAAATTCCAGTATATCCACCGCATCTATATAAAGCTAAAACCAAATTTATCTGCATAAGGTTTATGTTAAAGTGCCAATAATCAAATGTGTGTCGGAGTTGAAAGGGATCTGCCACTTCTGCTTGCCTTTTTGGTCTCTTCTATTGACAAAGTACTAATAAATCACTAGACAAAGATGATAACACTGGAGCCACCCTATCTTGACACTGAATTACATAACATGTGTTTTCAATTCAGGGAAGTAACACGAAAAAAATGAATCCCTGATGAAGCTTGGGGTGCGTTTAGCTGGACCTGTTGAAGCTTTGCCAAGGAGCTTACAAAACAGATAACTTTCCTGCTATAACGAAAAAAAAAAGGCTGGACAAGCAAACAAACAACAACATTTAGCTCATTATATAGCTGAAAACCATGACACTATCTTCAGCAGCTGTCTTCTCACTGCTCTGCTTATCATCATCAGTATAACTGGAGACTTAAGTCATCCTGTCACGCCAAATCTCCCCTGTTATCCACTCTTTTGCTCTCAGATGCCACTCAGTAACTTCTACATGAAAAAGGTTTCCCTTTCAAGTTTAAAATAAGAATAATTTCATTTTCCTTCCTCTCTTAAAAATGATTTTATTCTATTTACTTAGCAAGGGCGTTTCAAACTCCCCTGAAGAAAGAATCATTTTGCAGGAACCCCCAGGCACACCCGAGGCGACTCTCTGGGGTTCGGCGCTTTCTGACACGGCTCTGTGGTGACCCGCGCTCACCAGCCCAGCGCGGGGCACACAGAGAGCAGCTGCGCAGAGCAGCCCGGGAAGCGAGGGCTCCAGCGAGCACGCTTGTTGAGAAGCCCAAAGACATCACTTGAATGTTCTCACAGACGCCAAAGAGACCCGCTTGTTCACGCACAAAGTGCCGCTCTGTGCGAGCTGGCGGGGAGGCCCTTCCTTACTTGCGCTACCACGTGAAGATTTTATGCTGCCCTTTAAAATGCTGTTATTTAGAGCAGCCATTTGTTTTCTCAAACGGCAACTTCAGCAGTCAGTAGTTAGCTGTTATTCTTGAAATGCTTCTACACAGATAACTTCCAGAGGATTTGTAGTTTCAGTCAGATCATCACAACCAAACTACAATCCCAGCACAGTATCCGGCCACAGACCATGCTTCTTCCAGCTACAGAAAACCCTGATGAATCTGTATGAATAGGCAGGAAATTATATAGTAACTTTTATAGATAACAGAACAACCCTGCCACCTTATTTAATGACGAAAGATGTTGCATTACCTTCATCTAAGTAATAAAAAAGGCTTTTGACCTCTAGGTTTGTGTCTGACATATGATTATTCACTAACCCATCATCCCAGTTTGGACTGAGTCACTTCTCATAATCTCAGATCCGAAACACCTTCATAACAAAATCTGAGGAAAATACAGCCACGTTCTTGACTTCAGAGTCTCTTGACTGTGCTCAGGTTTATAATATGTCGGACTTGGACTGCTTGGTAAAATTCTGTATTATAATTCCTGAAGTATCTCCTTGCATTCTGTCTTAAAACAACTGTGTAAGTAGTAACTTGTTTTTGTTACAGCCCTCCCCAGGTCAAATGACCTCATGTGAATGCTATGATACGTTGGCAAACACTGCCTATGAAATCCAACACTGAGATACAGTCAGAATCAAATGCCTCCATTTCAGATAATACAGGTGCTGGGGAAGATGCTGCAGCCACATGCATCATGAATTTAAATCCTGGACACGATTCTCACAGCCAAGGACAGACCTTCAATGCACTGACCCCAAGCAGGACATAAAACCAGAGTGAGCCCTACCTAACGCACAGAAAGGGGTTTCCAAGCTACTTCCAAAAAAAGGCCACCTTGCCAAAAGCTTCCTGGAACTCCAACTATCAAAACCTACTCAGGCTGCTCTGCTAGACGGTATTATTTTAATTGGAAACATTCTGGGACCCAAGTATGTGCATTATGAATCCTTCAGAGGCCAGGGGTACTCTCAAGCAGAGAGTGGAGTTCAGAAAATACTTGTATATCTGGAATCCAACAGCAAAGACTTTTCCCAAGGTTCCTAAAAACTGATGGTGGCTGGAGAGCTCTGCCTTGAAACCACATTACGCCGTGGAAACCCAGGCACGCTCCGGTGCTGCAATGCTGTAGCAGGGGCTGATGGACACCACCCGTGAGGCTGCTGGGACACCTGCTTCGAATAGCAGGAGGAAGATTACTCTGTGTACCTTGGCTCCCTCCCCAATATCAGTCCCTAGAGCAATTTTTTGAGGGTGAGATGGATGAGAAATAGGATTACGTAAATACATTATATAGCATTTTAATGTGTCTTTTTTCAAGATCTAGGGGTGAAGTCCTAACCTTGAAGAGAGTCAAGATTTCACCAAAGGAAATGTCTGAGAAATATGTATTTGCTCTGTTCCCATTCATTTCTCTTAAAGGAAGGGAAATGCTGTTTTTGTTGTTTGTTTGTTTGTTTTTTAATTTAATACAAAAGCTTCTTAGCTCAGAAGGATTTTGTGTCAAGTACTACAACATGTTGGGTTTTAACAATTAACTACACAAAGCAAATGCACCCATCATAGGCTTTCAGGACTCTGCCTCAGAGTGCGAAGTCTTTGCTTCCACTCAGAAATCATTTTTAGACCCTTCAAGTAACACAACTTCTTCGTTGAAGCAGGACCCCTCACAGCAATGTATCAGATCTCCCTCAGCCCGCGGCAGCTGCAGCAACCCACAAGTTTTTCACTCGGCGCCGCTTTTTCTGATCTGGAGCCAATCACAGAAATTGGTCTCTTTCCTGCTGCTCTCCTAACAACTGAATTCATGCTGCCCTTTAAAAGCGGATTCTTCCCAACTGCACCCAGGAATCCATGCAGGGCTGGCCAGCCCAAAACTTCTCATCCTATTCTTAAAGGAATAAAATGTCAAATTAAAAGAAACCAAAGTCTGCAATGTTCTTTCTGGCAAGAGAAATCTACCTCACGTTTGAGACAGTAATTCTTGTTATGTGAAATTTATCTCGTGGGTATACAGAGTTTAGAATAGAAGCATATTCTGTGTTTCACAACTAATTGAAAAGTTCAATTTCAAACTGAATTTCAATTTCAACTGAAGCTCAATTTCAACCTCTATATCCTATGTTTTTCAGTGATAGTAACAGAAGTAGGAACCCATCTTCCTTCTGTTAAGCTTGGGCTCTTTCAGAAAAAGTCTTATCAGAGCAGACTGAATGGCACCAGATGAGGCCCCTGCACCCTCACATGCACATCAAGGTTCCCCAGTGTCTCTATGTCCCTGCCTTGCTCTTTGCAAGGTGTTACCATCTCATAGCAGTGTAAGCCAAAGGGAAAGTGCCTCTGCTTCTCAGGAGCGCTAATGCAAACCTTAAACCACCCGTGAAGGTGGATTTGGGTGAACATGTTAAGTGGCTGGCATGTGAAAATATTCCCCATTGGGGTGTGAAATATTGCCAACTATGTGGTGGGAATACAAACTTCTGGCACAGCTACGAAGGAGAAATCTTAAATGCTACACCAAGATTTGCCAAGAGCCTGTTTGTGAAAATCCTCAGTCAAAGAGTAGATGCTAATTATAATCATTAATTCATTAAGAACAAAACTTAGAGGGCTAATCTTATAGGAATAGTCATTATCGTAAATTTGGATTCCTTTTACTTCAGTTTTCTCCCTTTACTTTTCTCTCTTTACTTTTCTCCCCTGAGAAATCAGAAATAATTTCACACAACAAAACAAAACAAACAAAAGGAAATTAAAGATAATTAACTTGAATAATATCCACAGATAATTATTATTTAAAACTAATTTTAATTTCACAAACCAAAAATACTATTTTTTCCTTCACCTTTCTTTTTTGAAATACTTTTCAATATAATAGAAGTACAAATTTCAATACAATTTTTTTTCCTCCCTTGTTCCTTGCAGGTCCTCTGCAAGTGATTCAGAAAATGCTAGCAGAAAACAAAGAAGATATTAAAAGGAAAAGAAAAAAAAAAAACACTTACTTGTGCCAGGCTGAGTTTTCATCATGTCTTCAATGTCTGTGGTGATTTTAGAGACCTGACTGTAAAACTGTTGGACAGAATTTTTGAGACCAGAAATATCTCTGGAGTGGGACGTTATAGTTCCATTCATCTCACGGATGCAGTTCCATAAGCTGCTCACATGCTTATTCAGACCTTCTTTTATCCTCTGCAAGCTACCCGAGACGGAGTCCAGCTTGCCACAAACTTTTTCAACACGGGAGACTCTGCTGTCCACATCTGAAACACCCTCCTGGATACCCTGGGTCTTCTCCTTACATTTGCTAAGATCATTCAAGACTTGGTCATTTAATTGCTCTAGTCTGTCTTTCACTTCAATACAGCAATTATCGTTAGCATGAGCAGTCTGATTTGCAAGTGTCCTCTGCATTTGATCAATTTTTCGAGAGACACCTCGTTGTGTTTTTTTACAGGTAGAATTGACACCCATAAGTTGCTCCCTGCAGTCAGTTAAGCCACCTTGAAGACTTTTCATCTCTTTATCCATGACATTCAGACTATACCGGAACACACGCAAGTCTCTCTGCATTTTCTGGATGTCACGCTGGTTACCCTTAATTAAGTTAAGCTTCTCATTTAAAGTGCTATTTAAAGACTGCAGAAGAACAGAGTTGTCCTGTGTTTTCAAGAGCAAGTGGTTGTATTTGTTGCTACAGTTTTCTATCTCTTTATGAAGGTCCTCTGCATCTTGTGGTGCAGACTGGCACTTCTGCCCACAAAGGTGTTCGAGGGACAGTAATTTGTTTCTCAGGAGATTCATCTCTGCAGTAAATTGTTCATTTACAAATCCAGAGTCACTGGGCAGGATAGGCCCGGGGCTCATATATATTCCATCTGGGTCCGTGGTGTTAGCAATCTCCAAAATAGTGCCACCTAGTCTGTCTTCCAGCGCCCGTAGCTTTTGATCAAACAAGTCTCTCAATTCGTCTACTTCAGCAGCTATAGTGCCTCGGAGAGTTTCTTCAATGTAAAAGCAATGTTCCTCAGCATTTCGCTCTGTAACATTCATCCTTGCATCTAGCTCCTCCAGTCTCTCACCAAACATGTCTTCTAAATCCGGAGTTGACAATCGACTGATTTCATTATCTATTCTGACATTCAAGATCCTGTGTGCCTCTGCAACTCTATCAATCTTCCTATCTAAATCTTTTATCCATTGGTCATAGTCACTTCTACCACCCTCTTTGCAACAGCTGGACTGGTTTGATGGAATCTGAGTTCGAAGAGTATTTATTTCTTTCCTCAAATCATTTTCCTTTCCTTTTATAACATCAATTATTCCTAAACAGTTATTTTCATTGTCATCACATTGCTGCTGGATATCCTGAAGTTTGTATTCACAGGAGTTCTTCAGATCTGCCATTTTCTTTTCAAATCCGTCTAGTATTTCCTGTCTGAGTGACTCAAATTTTGAGTCTATATAGTCCTTGTATATATTGTCACTAGGCAGTGTTATTGTAGGTCCTTGTGCTGCCTCCTGCAGTTGTTTCAATTGCCCTTCATAGCCTTTTACTTTTCCATTCAATTCTTCCAGCTGGTCATTCCTGATCTTCAAAGTTTCTTTGACCTCAGCTAGCTCAGACTTGATATCTTCCATTTCAAAATCAATAAAAGGGTCTTTGTGGTCTCTACTGTTGAAAAGTCCAGGCAGACGAATAGTGTCTGGTTCACCACCAACTGCACTGTCTGGCCCTGGGCGGTCATAAAGGTTGTTCAGCCAAGTGACCAACATCTTACTAGCATCTTCTTGCACTGTCAGCTTTAGGTTTTCATTCACACCTGCCAAGGAGGACTGGAGATCAAGAACTGACCGTGTGAGTCTGAATAGCTCTTCCTCAATAAACTGCATTTTCTTCTCATATGGTGGAGGTTCTGGTACTTCTGTTGGCTCTGCATCTGTTTCAAAGAAATAACACAAAATCTGGATATTAATAATCTTAATGGTATCCATTTTGGTTCAGCTGAGGCTAATTTTACTTTTATTTAAAGTCAAATAATGCTTTGAAATGTATAATGCTCATCCCTTTTTTTTTCTAGTCTTATTTCAGAGTTTATCAAGTAACTCCAAAAAAGTTTTAAAACACTGGCCAATTTCTGACAAGATACTACAATGGCAAGTAATAAAAAAAAAACAGAAACCCTCCCTATTCAAACATGAATCTAAGCTATAGTATATATAAGTCATTATATATCCTTATACAACACCGTATAACTGTCTCAGGGTCACTGCATCTTTATAAACAATAATTTAGCATGTTCTGCTCCTGCACTCCCATCGAAGACTTCCGTAGCAATCATTTACATGTACAAAGCAGATTTGTGCTCCAATATTTTGCTGAACTGATGTAAAAGTACATATACTGGACTGGGTTCTTAAGGACATTACAGTTGCCACACTTGTTTTAAAAATATCTGATTATTTCAGATGTATTTAAGTAAATATGTATAAAAGCATAAGCTTTGCACATCCAAAATGATTAGATTATAACAGCACGGGCACTACCTCCTTTAAATGAAAACAAAACCAAAAAAGCAAACAGCAGGATTCTGCCTGAAATTTAATTTTTAATTAACATAATAATCAGTTAATAAGGTTGAAATCATCCCTCCAATACATTTTTCATTGGCAGTGCCTCAGCTGCAAGTGAAGGTGAAGCTAGAAATATGACATGTAAAAAAATGAAAGATCAGAGGACACTGTGCGCAGGAGCAGCAGAATCCCCATCACTGCAGGACGGATAAACATTGCAAGGAGTAGAGGAGATACGGCTGAATGGATAAACTGGCCTTGTAAAATCTCTCCAGACCCATTTCAAGGATTCTCTGACTCAGTAACAAGGTACTATTAAGTCAAAATACTGAGTATGAGCTGAAATTATGATCTAATATAAATCATACTTCTGATGAAGTACATTAAACAGATTACTGTTTAGTTTAACCAACTTTAACGCCATTTTAATGTGTACACTCCTAATGTATAATGTGTATACAAACACTTCTATGTATAAATACTATATATCTTTGCCATTACGTACCAGTGGATAAACTCCATACGTCAGGTATTATCCTAATTTTGATTTTGCATGCTATCTTTTATTCGGTTTATAAATCAGAGAGCTTTGCACAGTTAAGGGATACTACTGCAAATGAGAAACCAAAGTAAAGAAGTAAATATACATCTTTTAGCTAGGTCAGAAAAGAGACACAGGCTTCTAGTATTAGAAGGGCTATCTCAGATGACAAGCAAGCAGATCAGGATAAGAAAAGTCTCGCTTCAGATTACCACTAAATTGTGCTGGAGTGTTGTTAATAGTTATATTTTCTGGCAAAATAATTTTGCCACTGGTGTATCTAGCTATGAATGCTAGATACACATTAGAGAGCAATGCTGAGACAGTGTTTGAGGGAGACATAGGGAAGCTTTCCTAAACTGGATTTCAGCTTGAAGACATTAAAAAATTAGGAAGTCACAATGTCCCTATTCAAGATCGGCAGTGTGACCTGTGTTGATTTAATAAACACACGTACACACACACACCAGAGCTACTGCAGTTGTAGCTATGACATAGACACTTGCCTATTTTTGCATTGCAATGTAGTTCTTATGGGATTTTAGTCACATAACGGAAAATCTTCAGACATAAACAGTGTGCCAGTTACGTAAAGATACCACAATATTTTCTTATCATCTATTGGAAGCAATATTTTAGAGGAGCTAAAAAATATGTGAAGGGTCTATTTCTAGAGCTTTTGTAGACTACCTAAGACTGTTTTAGAACCATCTCTGCAGTTCCAATTCATCCTACACAAAAACTGCAAGTGGAAAACTGATCAAGCGCTACATGCAACATGAATCTGACGAGGTGAAAAAATCCTTCAAAAGGAAGTATTTTCAATTGAGAAGAGGCACAAGATGCAGTGACTGCCCTCCTCTTAGCCTTTCAGAAGGCAGTTTCTTATGCAAAGATCATTCACTTATTAAGATACTATCACATCATATGGCACTACTGGTAGCACCGTATAGCATTACAATTTGTACCTGTTTTTTTTTTTCCTTTTAGTGATGATTTCTCTCAAATGTATCTTTTTGCTGTACATTTCGGAAACCAGAAAAAAAATGGTGTAAATTCTTAAAACAGACCATCTTGACACAAAGATTTTCCTGAAGCACTGGTAGCCAGGTACTATTTACGGCCACCCACCAATCCATTCCTCGTGAAATTCCCTGTATCACGACTGTTACTGGATGGCTACATTTTCTTAACTCTGCAGTATCCTGCATATGGTTTTTGCACCTTCCAGTAGTAGAGTTTAACCCATAATGGTACCTATACTTCAAAGTGACAAGAGAAGAAACTAGACATGACCATGCATACCAAAATTCAAAGAAAACGTTACCCAAGCCTTTCTTCACAACAGCTTTTGCTGGTTTTGTGGGATGACGGGCGCTGTTGGGCTGCTCTGGGCCTTCTTTGCAGTCTGCACCTCTGTACCCGGGACAACATCTCCATTCCAGCTCTGTTACTGTCTTATATGCAACCGTGTATCGAGGCCGGAAACTCACTCGGTATCTGCCGAGAAAAAGATTGTATTTTAAATGATCTGTAGCCAATGCTGCTATTCAGATTAAGCTTAAATTTAAAGCAGTGTTTATGTTTTATGAAATTCAAATCATTTATTTTTACCTTCAGACATCAAAGGAAGAAACTTTTTTATCTAGCTTTGAAGTTCGCGGCACTCAACACAGCCACGTCAGAGAGAGCAAACACGGCCACGGCCACGGGGACTTTGCTGTTTGACCAGAGTGAAGAAGCATTGTGGGCAGAGACGGTTCATCTTATCATGCCCAGAGTAACAGTAGCTACCAGGGCAAATATCACTCTGCATCTTCAGAACCCCTTTTCCTAACTGACTCCTTTTCATCACAAACCCAGGCACATCGTTGACATCAAAAACACTTCTGCCTACTTCATCCCACTTGTCTTTCTACAGTCTCCACTTAAAACATTCCTCAGAGTCCATATGCGCAGGGCAGTCAACACGAGGAAGGACACTCTGGCAACAGAAGAAAGTTTGAGAGCACGAGTCAGATAAGAACATGAAAGGAGTCAGATGAAAGACTAAGACTAATCAAAGAACGAACTCATCCCAACTTCACCATCTCAATAATGGTGAAGAGGATCTTCAGGTCAAACCTGTGCATGTGTCTCATACATACAGCCTTCTGTTAATTAACTTAACCACTGATTAACCACTCAAAAGTCAATAAATGACTAACTGATTTTGAATGTACTGCTTTAATCAAAAGCTTCTCCCATAACTTTCCTTGTATCATATATGGCATGCTCAACTACAGCCATACGATATGAAATCTTACCATACCAAAAACAAAAGTCATTATGAAAACAGAGACAATTTGGGAAGTAATTCATTTCAGGTTGAGAGATAAGGAAAATACACATAATACAGCTGAGTTCTATAAACTGGTATATTTGGAACACATATTCAATAAAAGCAAAAAAAAAAAAAAAACCCTCAGGTTTAATTCAAATCCCTTGCTGTAAAGAAGACTAAAAACCTACTGCACTTCCAGATCTTTTTTTTACACTATTTTAGATTAGAACTAGAGTTCTAATTATGAACTAACCTTTTTTATTTATTTTTACATGCTCAAAATAGGATATATGAAACAGCTGTAGAGTGCACTCAAACTCATAATTACTTTTACAATTTTCACCATAACATCTGTCAAATCCTGCTTACAAATGTGAAGCACGGAAATCCCAAGGTCAAGTGCTTTAAAAATAAATAAATGAATGAATTGGAAAGAGCGCTATTGGAAAGGACAACATCCCGGCCACCCAAGAACTTCCTTTTCCTCCTCCCTTATCTAAAGTATTGAACCACGTCTTGCACAGGTTATTTGGGTATGATTCCTTTCCTTTGAACTAGTTGCTGGAGTCAGAGGAGTGACAGGCGTAGCTGGATGTTTTAGCGTTTTGAAGTGGTTTAAGAGCCATTACACTCTCTCTCGCAAACATATAATCGAAATACAAACTTTGAACTTCTACATCAATTTTCAGATGCTGGAAACAGCAGTAGAGACTTTCCTGATTTCCACAAAGCACTTAACTGCTCTAAACTTGGTGCATGTTCCTTTCTGTACTTCTGGGGCCAAATTCTTTTCTGAAAATTAAGTTATTCTGCCTACCTTCAACATTAAGAGATATAGCTGAACTGAACTTACTTTATAAAAGGGGAAAAAAATATCTTTTACACAACATACACTCTTCTTTGCTCAAGCAGAACGAGGACTTTGCTTGTACTATATCTGTCATTGTCATCTTTGATGAGTTTCTCTTTGCACGCCTTCTCTACAGTCACCTTGATCAATGTGGTCACCTTCAAATGACTGCAAAACTTAGGCACGTGTAAACTGAAAGAAGGAGGAGCAGAATTCCAGGATGTTGCTAGGACACAACAGTCTAACACTATTATATTATTGTTTCAACTTAGACAAAACTAAGCAAAACGTGACTTACCTTTAGGAAGCATATCTTAAAAATATCCTGTAGTACTAAATATTTAAATAACACAGGCTTGGGAACTACCAGAATATATGACAAAATATGTGCTTATTAACATTTGTAGCATATTTTGAATAAAACCACTCAGTCATTCACATTTCATGTCAGAACACACAAAATACACGCAGTGTTGCAGGAAAGAAAGTGCCACTATACTATTGCCTCTCAATACTGGGCACAATAAAACATGGCTGTTTCTGATGTTTTGTCATGTTCATGTGATCCTTTACACAGTCACCTGACAAAGCAACTTTAGTCAAAAAGATCCACAAAAGTTTCAAAGTTTCCACTTCTGTGTCTGTATATGTAGTGTAGGCTATTTTCTAATACCTGTAAATGTAGTTCGGGCTATTTTTGCCTCCACAAAAGTAATTACAATTATTTTACAACTGTCTCAAAGATAGTATTTTTTTTCCTAATGTGGTTAAAAAGAAAAAGTTTTGTGCCTATTCACTCCATCTATGTGCAAACTTCTAGTCTAAGATGGTCATATTTCTTGGTGAGTTGAGCTAAGCAATACAAAGGAACTCATTCTTCGAGAAAGCTGGAACAAAGAAGACGACTGACTTCAACAGTCTATAATCTTTCCTCACCAAAAAAAAAAAAAAAAAGCTGTATTTTTAGGAGTCTTTCCATTGCAGGATTATAACCACCAATGCCTACTACTTTTGCTATGAATTCAATGTGCTGACCAAATGACGAAAAAAGAAATCCAGAACAATAATGCACTATTAAAACTCTACATTTAATATCTGAATATTTCAGAAGTGACATAAAATAAACTTGTACAATGTGGCAATAGTTTTCAAATATTCTTATTCTTTGAGAGAAAAGTGTTTTTCTTTCAAAAATATCTAATTAAAAATGCATGTTTGCTGCAAGTGCTAAACATTTTGACTTGGGAACGTACTATAATTTTCTCATGGTGCTAAACCACAGGAGGAAACAGTTAGCACCGCTATTTGGAATGTCACCTAATAACGATAAAACAAATCAGAAACATTTGGACGAAACTGATGGGAAAACATATGGCTCCGTTGTGTAACAATTCTAGCATTCAGTGTTTAGGGAAATGCAAGGAGATAAGCACCACCACATCCTCACTGAGAGAAAGGGACCGCAGAGGCAGCACATGTTCCTAAATAAGCAGTGGACTGTGTTTGTTCTGAGTGCAAAATGTACCGCTTGGCCCGAAAGTCTAGAGCCACTGGGACAGGTTCAATAACTTCAGCAGAATCCTGATCCTATTGAATGTAAGCTAACTAATCTTCACTATATAATGCTTTTATGGAATGTAGATCCTTTTGCAAATGCCATAAGGCATTTTGGGCATTTTGGGCATTTTGCATGTCCCAGTCATCCAAATCTCCAATAGCTGAGCAGTGGAGTGCAAGAGGAACACACAAAAAAAATCACCAACAGAACTCCAGAATGCTACCTATAGGATGTAATTAAATGCAATCATATTTTGAGCAATTATTTTTTATTCCGCAAAATTTCCACTGAAAATATACCTAACATAGCCATTTATCTCACACAGTTACTAAACTAGAACCATTTAATCTCTCTCTCTCTTTTTTTTTTTTATTATTTCCCATGAGTCAAGGCCTAACTGCAGCCCCTAAAAACAGTGGCAGAAATTCTAGCTGCAGTGAAATCAAGGAGACTTTAGCAATTGTCTGGACTAGTGTGATTCAGCACACTTGAAATTCAGATGCCTACACGGTAAGCACTGACACTAGATGTCTGTATTTCCATCATGTCCAGCAGTCACATAGACAACACAACCAGTGGAGTCTAACGAGCATTGCAGCTCACTCCTAAGTAATTATTTACATCTTATTAACTAAACATCATGCTGGACACACCACCCTGTATTGGCTAGTTGCTCCACCACTGACTTACCATGGATGTCTGAGTGTTCACACACATCCCTGTGCACAACTGAAGCAAAGGGCACTAAATCTTGCTTCAGGACTCTGCTCTTTGATAATACCCTGCCCTGCAGCATTGACAGTTTTCTTGTGTTCTAACTCACAAATGAGCTTAATTTTAGGGGAAAAAAATCCTTATTAAACTTTATTAAGAGTTTATCCCAAGGCGCTTACCACAACTGGTAAAAAGATGATTTTACAGGGATAGATTACTGTAGCAAAAGTCTAGGTGTTCAATGAAAGAATCATAGAATCATTAAGGTTGGAAGGGATCTTTGGAGATCATATAGCCCAACATCCCTGCACACACAGGGTCACCTAAAGCACGTGGCACAGGACTGCGTCCAAGCGGGTTTTGAAGATCTCCAGAGAAGGAGACTCCACAACCTCTCTGGGCAGCCTGTTCCAGGGCTCTGTCACCCTCACTGTCAAGAAATTTTTCCTTAAGTTCCTGTGGAACTTTTGATGCTTCAGTTTGTGGCCATTCCCTCTAGTTCTGTCGCTGGCCACCACTGAAAAGTGGCTGGCCGCATCCTCCTCACTCCCTAAGAAAGCTATAGAGTCAGTAATAAATCCAAATTAAATGCTGTAGTAAGAAAAATCTATTATGAAAGACTCCCAATAAACACAAAATACTTTTTGATTCAGGTCTGACATTAGAAACCCTAAGCTGTTTTTTACTGATGGATCCAAGTCTTACCTTTCCACTACTGCTACTCTTCCTTTAGGTGGCATGCTTGCCTTCCAGAATTTTTACAGATGAAAGGATGGTCCATGTGTCTACAGGAGTTAGGTCTAGGGAACACATTACTTTTCCTTTGGAAAACTGCCATTGACTTTATTGACCAGTCCATTATATAATATATTAATCAGATCTTAATACATATTATAAAAAGTAAGTGGAAAGTGTTTCAAAACTCTGTGCTGTGGAAAACATCATTCTGAGGCATTTATGTAGTTATGATGATCTCCACTAGCACATACTGCCAAGGAGGATGAGCTTCTCTAGGCAGCAAGAACAGGCACATAAGGGTTCCTTTAGTAAGACAGGCACTAAAATAAAGAGTGCACCATATGGATTAGCGCCAATTGGACTATTTAGAGCTAAAACACAAATACAGAAGTGCTACTAGCTAAGAGCATTAATAGGGCCTGAAACTGGAGGAGGGCAGGAGAACAAGTTAGAGCGTTACACAAGCGTATCTTGGAATGCAATACGTGTTGTTCACACAACGGGGAACCCACCCAGCCACCTCCCTGCAAAGAATGCTGCAGTATCAGAGTCCCCAAATGCTGCAGTTTTACTCATTGCGTCATGGAATAAGAATGACTGTTACAGACCAAGTACTTTCTCCCTGCACGTGACCCCAGAGGCACAACAGGAGAAGAGATTGCCTTCAGTTTAGAAGAAGTTGCTAGCGTGCAGAAACTCAGCACAACCAAGTTATAGCCCTTCCTCCGACTCCATTCCTGTAGCATCAGCACTTCAGGACCAAGAAAGAAAAGTTGCTTTCCTCCATCCCTAAAGAAAACTGTCACCTCAACAGCCAGTACCACGGGAAGGAGCAGAAAATCAGGCTACCAAAATCAGGTTATTGTCCCCTTTTCTCACATGGTTCTCTTTAATGCTGAACATTAGTTCAGAAAGTTTGAAACGTAGCTTTGCTATTGGAATTTCCAGTCTTCTGATTCTTACATGGTTTTATTCTTCCATTTTATCACCAGTAAGATAAACACCAGTCAACCACAAGCTGACAGATCAACCATAAGATACCACAAACACAAACTAAAATGGGATAGAAGAGCGCTGAAAATACAATTATTTCAAAAGGACTGCAGGAAAATTGTGAAGAGCAGCACTGTGACGTGGTCTAACAGTGACAGTACAAGGAAATGACCCAGCAACAGGTTCCACACCTGCTTCTCCCAGCAGTGGGGCACGAGTTTCTCACCTTACAGCTCTGTAAAAGACCCCTGAGGAGCAGCGAACTGCTCCTGAGAAAGAGAACTCCGCTAGTATCTCTTCTGTTTCCCCTACGCAAGAAAAAAGCTTATTTCTAGGAATGTTCTGAGAAAGAGCTACTGGGCACAGAATAGCGGGGAACGTACACAGAAACAAAAACAAACACACACACCACTGGCATTTTTATGAATGCAAGAGCCAACCTGTGGAGTTAGCTGGGATCCCAACTTTCACAATAAAGCACAGTGTTGTTTGGAGAGCTGATGCTGTGCAGGAGACCAGGTCAGAAGTGAATTGGAGCAGAAAAGAAAGATGAGACATGAACGTAAAAGAAGGTCAGATGTCCTTAGGACCACGGGAGGAAAGGAGTAATAACCTGCAACATGTGAAACAGGCACTGCCCACCTTCGAAAGGAGCAGAATAGTCCTTGGTTATTTGGGTGATTTATGAGATAACAGACCGAAATGGGCCAGAGGCACCCTGGGACTACCAATTTGTTATCTTGGCAACAGTTTAGTGCTTAACAAGAGAGGCCCCGTGCCCCCAGGTCATACATTTCTCAAGTCAGAAAAACATGCTGACTACAATTATTTATACTGATATGACTTGAAGAAGAGTTTGTCATTTTCTTTGACCTATGACAACAAACTCTGAATTATGTACAAAATAAAAACTCTCTGTCCACGTCATAGAGAAGAAAGGGACGGTGTTGTTTTCACTGTGTGGAGAAAGAGATGCCTAATTTCAAGCAAAGGAGATGGCCCAGAAAGTTCACCACATACAGCAGGCTCTCAAAGATTACCAAATGAGCACTCCAGGAGACTCAAGTATGTTCTGAAGTTGTTTAAGTTTCCTTACTGCTTTCAATGCACCATCCCTTAGGCTAAACTCCTTGTGCAGTCAGTGAGCTGGAGCCTGTACAAAGGGATTCTGCTTCATACAAACAAAGCAAAACAAACAAAAAAAAACCCTAAAAACTATCTCTAAGCAGGAAAAAAGGAAAAATATCCCAAAGATCTTTCTAGATATTTGGAACGGAAACATGAAACAGCCCTCGCCTTCCCTTCAACTTCTTGTCTATTATGGATTTTCTTATGAGTTATGCCTTGCTAGAAGCCAGAGGCAAACACAGACCCTGGTCCTGCACTGACTTGTGTATCTTAGGCTTGATCCGCCCCCGTGCTGAGCATCTGATACTGCTGTGCATGCCTCATTTCCAGTGCTTAATATTCTCACAGAAGACACCAGTGGGACTGTTCAAGGGTTGAAAGGTACGTGAGGGTTCAGTAGAAATGATACTCAGCATAAAATTGTTAACACACTTCGTACACTGATGATTAAAAGCTGGGTGTTTATGATCACAGATAATGAGGATTAACAGTCTCTAAAGTTATTTGAGTCTTTTACCTTACATCTTCCAGTTGGCACTGATGGCGATTTGAAACGGTGAATAGTTTGGGAGTAGGCTTATTTATGGTCATTTGAAAGTATCATATGACAAAAAGCTGGAAAACATTGTGCAATTTGGAGAGGCTTGCTAATTTAGCTATTGATTCACTTTTCACTTTCCTGCCTGTTTCTGAGTACTTGCAATCTAGTAAAACAATTTGGTTGCTGATTATGTGTCAACTGTAAATGTTGAGAAGCTCAAACTAAATCATGAAAACCCATCCTCAAGAGCTCCCTCCCCACAGGTGACCTGACTTGTTCTGCACTTGAGCTCACACATGTCTTCACTCATGCGGGTAGCATTAATGGAGGCTGTTACTTGAATCGGGGGAACTGATAAACATCCTTTCATCAGGTCCCCGAGCAACTTGATCTAACTTTGAAGCCTGCTCTGCTCTGAGCTGGGGGCAGGGTGAGGGGATTAGACGGCCTCCAGAGGCTCCTCCCAGCCCCAATTTTTCTACTTGATAAACTACCACAAGTTTTCTTCCCCATTCCTCGGCGAAAGAGGGAAGTCCTGTTTCCCAGCTCCCTGGCAAAGCCGGAAAACCAGAACGCATTCCTGTGCTTCAGCCCTTCCTGTTCAGGCTGGCTTATTAATTAAACTTTACTAGTGCAAATGGGTTTGCACAAAAGCACTGGCCCATGAACTGCAGCCAGGGGTCCCAACGCACTCTACATCAGACGAGGCAAAGCAAATAACATCTTAACCCGTAGCGACTACACTCACCAAAGGGTGGACACAGAGTCCTTGATCTCAACCCCAAGAGTGTGTAGCATCTCACTGAAAGGACACTACATTTCTCTGTTAACCTACTTAAATTACTAAGCTGTTCATGAGAACTCAAAGAAAGGAAACGAACAACAAGAAGAGGGAAGGAGTCTGTTATTTACGAAACTATTAAATTTTCTGAACATATCATTCTTTCCAGTCAGTAAAAGCATTATGATTTTTGCATAAGTATCTTTCATTCCTACCTCCTTCTAATAACAAAGCTTCTTCCTCTATAACTGGTCAAAGTTTTAAGAAAAATAAATCAGGAACACCCTGTACTTCAAAGGGAACACACTTCAAAGTGCTCTTCTTTCTCTTCTTACTCCCTCTCTTTCTAACAGCCACACTTTAATTCACATTTACCCTTGACATCTTAATCAGCCACAGTATTGACTAACTTTCCAGCGACAAAACACACAGCTGAGTCCAAATACCTATAAAAATGTTTAAATAATGGTACCCTAGCGTAATACCTTCCCAAATCTCAACCTTTTAGAAAATAAATCCTACATTCAACAGCAGAATGGCCTCTTAGATAAACCAACGGTATCAGAAGCAGACAACACAGAGACTGTAGTTTATTCCAAAGAATATCTACTATTCATTTTTACTTCTCTATGTAAATGTATAAAGAAAAAAAAAAAACAGAGAAGACCTCACGATTACTTTTTTTTATATGGCGCTTTCCTCTCCTATTTTTGTCAACATTAGGCTCTCAGCTAGCAAATGCATTTAAAAGCATATTGCTATTTTACATTTTTTACACTTTTTTTTTTATACTGCACTTCTCATGTGAGTGAAGTTTCTCCTGCTGCTTAGGGATTTGCAGGATTGGGACCACACACTTCAAACTATTTATGTTAGTTCCTCTTCCTACTCTGCTACAAAGAGAATGTGTATACTGTAGCAACAGACAGAAAAATAAAACTCACAACCCATAAAGAGAAAGCTTTGGACATAGTAATGATCTGCTTAAAGATATTCAAGCTGCTTTCGATGTTAATCAACCACTGCTGTAACGGGCACTTCATATGGTTTTTTGTAGAAAATGAGGAAATATTTTGTCGTTGCCATTCAGGTTATCAAGAAAAAAATATTTACATTTACCCAAGCAAGGGAAATTCAGGAAACAAAAGCTTGTGATAAGGATCTAATTGCATCCTCAAAGAACAGAAAAGGAACATGAGCTTGGCCGCAATAGGAGGGTGAGACCAAATACGCAGTTAGTCCCATATCCTATCTCTGACAACACCCAAATCCAGATGTTTAGGAAGAGTATAGGAACAGTCGATGCACTATGCCATTTCATAGACTCACAACATAATTTAGCAGGTATGTGACTTCTGGAGGTCATCCAGTCCGACCCCCTGCTCGCACGCGGCTTCCCCTTCTGATGCCTGCCAAAATTCTCACCAACTTGAGCAGTTTTCAGGTCAGGAATTTCCTCGGCCAGCAGCAGCGTCTTTCCAGCTTCTTCAGTATCCCTATCAGATATACTCAGGCTCCAGGAAAACCCTGCTTTACCAGCCCTACGATTCTTTACCGATAAACCTGCTGATCTACGCACTGCACGCGCCGAGCTGCGCCGCTGCGTTGCGGAGGCTCCGTGTCACAGCGGGGACACGCGCTGCACAGCCTCCAGCCTCGGCCACAGCTCCGAGCAGCCAGCTCGGCGCTCAAACACAAAGGAGCAGCCAGGGAAATCACACGGCGACTGCTCAGCTCTCTGCTGCCTTTCGTAATTCCCATGCCTATGTATCCCAGTAGAAAAATGATATCTTTTGACAAAAAAAAACCCAATAAAACAAAAAATGCACTCAGAAATCAGATGCCCAATACGGATCATCCCAGGACCCAGGGCCCTGGGTAAATGCACACCATCTGTTACAGCAACACCTAGGACCCAGCAGTACCAGCCATATCCTCCCTTTTACATAGCAAAATAAAAAATAGTTTTTCCTTGTATAACAATCCCCTCAATCCAAGCTGGAGCCTAATCCCACTCAAGCACATGGGCATCCTTCCACTGACCACTGGAGGAGCTGCAGCAGTTCCATCCAGAGTTTATATCATCTGCCGCTTAAGAACAATGACAAAAAAGTGCAACTTCTACATTCCAAGCGAGGAGACTGAGGAAAGGGGGTTTACTCCAGGTTTACCCAGCATTTCCCCAACTCCCAGATCACACACCGACGGCTCAGATGCGTCCCACAAGGCCCAAACCACACAGGTGGCTTCCCATTACCCCATGCTAAAAGCAACAACAACGAAACCCTGTCTGCGTGGGCTGCTCTCCCCGCGGCAGCGCAGAACCCGCCGCGCAGACGCACGTGCCCCGGCG
>NW_010586882.1:426286-480437 GCF_000705375.1 Tinamus guttatus | reverse complement strand
TTTCCCCCAAGTCTCTTTTTTTCCCCCTGCTCAGTCCCCAAGAGGCACTTTCCTGTGGAGTGGCACTGGCAAATCCCTACAAATGTAGGATGAGTCTGTTACACACTTATGTGCAAACAACTCTACTGAATACAGGACTTCCCATGTACGAGTGAGGCTATCGTAGTCCAATCTGTAAAATGCACTCCTTGAAGGAGGGAGAGCACATTCAAACCAGACTCAGGCAGCAAATGACATGCTGGGAGTGTCTCAACACATCTGGAAGCTCCGGTATGGGCCAGATCATACTATGTTTTAATATAATATCAAATGCCCCGGGAGGTATCTGATGGTTCTTTGCAGTCGTTTGCCCTTTGCTGTTTATTACTAGAAAGATTCAAAGGATGTGGCAATGTAAATAAAAAGAAAGGGAAGATTCAAAAAAGAAGGAAACAAGATAAACATAAGCTGCATGAAAGCAGAATGGGGAAAAGACACATAAAGGTGCTGGAGACAGGAAGGTGTGGAAGGAGGAGGTGACAGGTACAGCAGTGTAAGAAAGGGCAGGATCTTGCTTTGGTCATGTACTCAAATCCTTTGAAATGTTGTTCACGCATGTGCCTTATGGCATCGAACTTTCTAACACGACTTTTTATTAGTTTGGACTGAAAGGGAAGTGCTTGATGTTCCTCAAGCCTCCTGTGTGTTGGGGAGAGGGTGGCTGTTAAGTGCTCCAGTGCTGGATCCTGCATATCTTCTGCAGTGACAAGCATCTGCAAAGACAAATATATCAAAAACATTAAACTGGGAAAAGCAAAGCAAAGTTTTCATCTTCTTTTGTTTGCCAGTGTTTACCAAAAGTTGTGCTTAATCAAAATTTTTCTAGAGAAAAGTTTCTGTCTTAATTTTGTGCCTGTTGGTCAATCCAGCTGCATAAATCCATCTGCATTTGGCTTCCCAGTGCTCGGCTAAGTGTGCTGAGGATGACAGTGCTCTGTTTCGATCAGCTAAGAAATTTAAGTGCACTAGGGACATTTTTAGAGTGGGTGACAACTTCTCTCCAGCCAGTGTTGATGGGATATAAAAGCCTGCATCTCTATGACAACTGGAAATTAAGCACCAGAGATTTGTCTCAGTCAGGCCTTTTTTAGATCACAAAACCACACAGAATCACAGAGTGGTTCAGGCTGGAATGGACCTCTAGAGATCATCTAGTCCAACCCTTAGGACTAGAGCATCTAGCGCACATTGCACAGGGTCACATTCAGGCAGGTTTGAAGATGCCCAGGGAAGGAGATCTCACAACCTCTCTGGGCAACCCGGTCCAGTGGTCTGTCACCCTAACAGGAAAGAAGTTCTTCCTCATATGCAGATGAAACTTCTTATGTTGCAATTTGTACCCATTACCCCTTGTCCTATCACTGGCCACCGCCGATAAGAGTTGGGTCCCATTCTCTTTACATTCTCCCCTCAGGTGTTTCTACACGTTGATCCATCCATCACATCCATTTTCTCTGCAGACACTGTGTGCCTAGCTCTGATATCTCCTCTTGAAAATCTCAGTGATAGCTTCTTTAAACAGCATTGTGGATACTTCTTTTCAGATGTGCTATGTTAAAATTATGGCATGATCTTTAGCTAAGTGAACATTTATTGATATTGATAAAAAGGTCGCCAGAGTACGGAGCACCTGAGCTCTCCGTCCCATCTGTAAGTTGTGCAGAATGGCACAAGCGCTTCAAGTCCCGCTCTGGTCTGAGTTTTCTTTTCCCACCCGAGATCAAAACCACCCGGCCACGTCATTTCCTCCCATTCTTTCCCCTGAGCACCCTTTCTGCTGTCGTCTTTATCAGCCATGGGCTTTCATCCTCTTTGTTTTGTCTTCTATTCCTAAAAGGATATATACATTGAAAAAAAATCCTCATATTGTTTTGCATGAGCGGTGGCTACATACAGGAGTGGTGGAAAAGAACTTAAAGATGCTAAATGTTGCTGGTGTGTTTGCTGTGTGGTGGCCTGAGAAACGGTGGGTCAAATGATTATAATATTTTCAGTAAACAACAGGCCTACATGTAGTAGTGGTGAAATAAATTCATGATTTTAGAATTGACTTCAGAGAACATAAGATGTGAAGAATTTATGTACAGCAGCATGTGTCCAAGAATGAACTCAGCCATGGAGTCAGTTCAGGGCATCTGGCATTATTTACAACACTCGCTTTTACTTTTAGGAATGCAGAATTTCAGGCCCATAAAATGTTTTATTTAAACTGTTTTTATGACAGTTAAAATTTAAACCAAATTTTAGGATGAACTCTGTCAGGGATTGTTAATTCTCTGCTTGTTGGTGTTAAGCCTTCCGTCATTCCCTTTACTAATTTACAGAATCATATGGTGGAGTCTAGAATGAGAAAGGGCCGAGGAAAGAATCCTGTTACTTGTACTCTGCAGTGATGTCAAATGACCTTGACAGAATCAGAGCTCTATGGTCTTCAGTGTTGCACAGTCTCAAATTTTATGCCAAAGCCTGGTCTCTACAGAAATTATAGTGTTAAAGAAAAAAATAGTAGATAAAGTTATGGTTAACGTACATAAACCAGTATGGCCTATTGCAGTTTGGGCAGTGGTTAAACTGTGCCAGTAGAAACCTTCAGTATTTCAACACAGTAGCTCATACATTGCTGTGACTGGGATGTAGAAGGAAGCAGGGGGAGGGAAGCAGGGAAGAAAAGGTAGGAAATTTGGTCTTATTCTCCTAGACCTTTTGGTAAGAAATTAAAAAATTGTCATTGCCATTCTAAAAGTTACCCTTTCTCTCTTTCCAAATTGAAATGAGGAGATATGAGACAATCTCTGATGTAAGATGTTGCATTACTTCATTGCTTCTTCCAAACCTTCAGCTTGGAAGAGCTTTCCAGTGTTGCTGGCAATAAGTCCCTTGAAGGCAGACATTCCGTTCAACAATCACACCAACTCCTTCCTGTTATTTCCGTGAAATCTGTCATTAACATATATTAATAAGGAAAGATTAACAACATCACAGATGCTATAGCTCAAGTGATATTTTTAAACTGCTTCATCCACTGGTGGATAATAAATTGTTTCAAGTGCATTAGGATGTTTCCTAATCAGAGGTCAAGGAAGTTGCTGCAAATAATTACAATGGAATTTTGCTGCAAATAGTGATCTGCAGATTAGCACCAGTACTGCTCTTTCATGTAAAAGCACATCTGTGTTTAGCACATATCAAGTATGCCAAATATCTGGGAATATCAATCATGTAGAGCTGAAGATGTTTGGATTGGTTTTCAATAACTTTGAAGAGCCACTTCACTGACTCCATCCGGGTTCAGCCAAAAAATTGTCCTTTTTGCTCTGCAAATCATTTATTTTTAGAGAGGTCTGATCAGATCAAGAGACTCTACAGATATAAGAGTGAAATCCTGATTGTACTAAATATAAGAAGCTTTATCATTTTTACAGATTTTGGCATATATTTTGTTACATCAATCTTCCTTTCAAAAAAAGAAAAAAGAAAAGAAAAAAGAAAAAACTACTTCTACAAATTCTGTGTTTCATTTCTCTCTACATTATTTTAGTATTGCTGAGTCTCATGTGCTTCTTCATTAAAGCTCCAGTTCCTGGAATTCCAGTATTATTTGAGCATTTTAGATTGTTTTGTAAGACAGTTAGTTCTGGCATTCATTTGCAGAGAGAGACTCAAAACCTGGTTCAGAATCACTCTACAGCCTCAGAAAGGAAAAGGCAAGTACAAATAAATATATACTTTCTCGATCTCATAACTTTTCATCCAATTCCTGATTTTTGAATTGATAAAGCTTTGCAGTAACCTGGTGTCTTTATCCAACTGCTGCTGACTTTCAGAGGTCCTTTGGACTTGCTGTGCTGGAGCTGGCAGTATAGATTTCCCTAAAGCACTATTTGCTATGTGAGATACTAAGAGGCAACACTTCAGTTAACTTCTTTAAGCTGCTGTGGAATCAAAGTTCTTTAATCTGCTATCTTATGATTCAGCCTTCATATACACTGACTTTATTCAATTTTCCTTGTGTGTAAGCTTTCTCAGGTAATCCATCATTTATCTGGGTCAAGTTATGGCTCTATAACTTACAAAATAGGGCTTACTGTAGCATATAGTAAAAGACACATTTCCATCTTCTTTTCCCCCTCAGTTCAGTCCATGGGAACTGTTTCTATATCTTTTGCCTCACCCCCTAGATCTACAGACAACACTTAATGTCTGAGTCATTTCTTGGTGACTTGTGAAACTTTTTTGAGACAAGTAACAGTTTGGTCTTTGTAATTGCTTCCAGGCTTTAGTGATTCTAAGTGTGAGGAACTCGGCTTAAAATTCAAGCCTAGGTCCTTTGCATGGATCCTTTTGTTCTAGATAGTTAAAAAAAAAAAAAAAAAGAATAAACAGGACAAAAAGCCCACAGCCAAACATTGCAACATAGGTTGGACGCAAATCCAGGGGTGGAAACAGAACAACCCTCTTCTGCAGCCAGTCTCTAGGGTCTGGTCCTGTTTTGCAATTGGCGAAAGCTGGTTATAAAAAAATGTTACACTGACAGCAAAACTAAACTGCAGTTACAGAGCTGTCTTGAGCCTTTTGGAGACTGAGGGCCTCTAGACTTTCCATGCTACACAAAGCATACAGAGCTCATGAAAGTGAGCAAAAGCAGCATGTACAATTGTCGCTGTGTCCATGCGCAGTTAGTGCTGTAGCTGACGCAGTTGAGAAAATGCATGATTTATCCGTCTATGGAGAATAACCATTTTGTGTTCTAGACCACTAGCAGACTGGATTGGTGGGTATTGAGACAAGCGGCCAGTTACGGTGAAAATAAGCAAAACACAGACACAGACTATGTTTTATTTGCTTTTCCAGCCAGCCAGTGCATTCAATGCTGCAAACCAGGGAATTATTTTGTACCAAGAACCTGCTGGCAGTAACAGCCAGCATTGCCTGGTAGATACTGAGAGCCACTTCAGATGGGGAGCCTAGGTTCTGGCTGTGATTTAAGATGTTGCTAGCATGTGTCAAGGCACTGTGGACTTGCTGCTGAGAAAAATAAAGGTTTTTGGAATATTCAAAACAAATGAACCTTAGCTTTTGCCTCTGGCCAAGACATTTATGTGGCAGAAACTGTTCAAGAAGACAAGATCCTCCCCCAGGTGCACAGCAGTGATTGGAGTCTTGATTCTTTTTCTGACACTTTAAACTTAAAAAAATAAAAAAGGGAGAAAGGGCGTTAGGTTTGAAAACCTTAAGTTTGAGTGCAGTTTACTAAACAACAGTTAAATCATCAAAATCAGCCAGATTTTCCAGCTATTACAGTCAATGACAAGTCTACTTGTAATCTGTTCAAAAATAGGTACCAAAAGACAACCTCCTTACCGTGTTCTTAGAATGGAAATCCAGCTGCTTGATTTTCAGTCTGGTACAGAATAACCAGCAGCTCCCACAGGAGCCCATGGCATTATTACCTACTGGAATGAATCTTATTTATACATTTTTAATTTCCACCCTGAAATAATACATACCAGAAGAATTAACTTCAAGTTTGGGAAAGAAAAACAAGTAAAATAAAGTCCAGTACTTCATCTTCAAAACATTTCTGACCTTTCGACAGACTAACGTGAAATTTTCTTCCTAATGAAAACCTAAGATAAAACTTAACTTATTTCATCTTAAAGATTCTAAACAAAAAATCATTTACATTCAAAACAACAATGAAAAAGAGATTTCAAGAATGATAGTCACCACAACAGTGGTTTTCATTGTAATCCAGAGATGGGTATTGCAGAGTAGGCCACTTTTCCCAACTGTTGGGGTAGTTGTTAAAGCACATATGGCTCAGGTCATTTCTATTAGTAAGCATACTGCGAGGCTGGCAGAACCCTGGCACAGGCTGCCCAGAGAGGTTGTGGAGTCTCCTTCTCTGGAGATCTTCAAAACCTGCTTGGATGCAGTCCTGTGCCACGTGCTCTAGGTGACCCTGCGTGTGCAGGGGGGTTGGACTAGATGATCTCTAGAAGTCCCTTCCAACCTCAACCAGTCTGTGATTCTGTGATTCAGTGATTCTGTTTCTCCCTTTTTTCTTTTAAGTGGGAAATCTACATTTACTGCTCCAAAAAGCCTCCATGAATCTGTGCCGTACGTTTATATATGCATACAGAGAAATGGAGTTAGAAAATAGTTCATTTTTAAAAGATCTTTGGCAGAAAAAAATATGCATATGGAAAGCTCTAGATATTATGGATTTGGAGATGATATTATTCATTTTTCATCAAAGTGAACACTGACTAGACTTGACTACCTCTGTATCTCTCTTTGTGTAGTTGCTTAGTCAAAGTGTTCCAAGAGCAATAACGGGCTGTGCTTAAAACCCGAGGAATGTTCTTACAAATTTCCTTCTTTCCCAAGAATCAGAAGTGCTGCTGTAAATGAAGAGATATATGCAGTCCGCATGCACACAAGAGATGGCAGATTGGCTCCAAAGGCAGATCAGACTTTAAAAGTTATAGCTTTGGTTTAGGAATTCACAAATGCTCTGAAAGCTGAGAACAAAGGAACAAACTAACAAATAATAAACTTGCTGATTTCCAAAGTTTTAGCTGCATTGTAAATGTTTGGCAAAAGATCATTATAATGCAGAACACTGAACTGCTCTTTGCTTTGCCAGCTCAGGAAAAAGAGCCCAGATTTCTTTCCAGTTCTTACTCCCCAGGAAGATGGCATATTTTTCACTACTATTTTTCATATGCAATCACTGCACATATAGGAAGGTTTTTCAACAAAGAAAAGGTTCACATTTCAAATACGACTGTGGAATATGTTCCATATAGTCAGCTCCTTGACTCACCGTGTGGATGTGTCAGCATTTCTTTGAAAATCTCTGGAACAGTCAGTCTCGGCAACAAAGCTAACCAGCAAACTCTGTGACCCTCAACCCTCCTATTTCTATAATATTATCACACAGCTGTCACAGGATCTCTGTTATTCTCTTACACAGAGGAAACTTTTGGAGAGAAACTAGAGAACTCTTATTCACAAGAAAGACAGTTTGAAGTGCTAAGACAAACACCAAAACAAAAAAGTCACAAATATTCTTTGTTTTATAGCTACACTGCTTTTCATATCTGCTGAGGGAAAGCGGATGTAAAATATGAAATGCTTCAGACAGACCACATAAAAACTTGTTTCTGCTCTTGAGAAGCTCTGTCTGATAATGCAAAAGAAGAATTAAACAATCTTTGTGAAAATATACCTCTTGATTCAATGTAATGAAGTATGAATGAGCTTTGAATTTCCTTACTAGCATCCCCAGTGTAAAAACTGGAATATAAACAAATATGAAAAAACCTTGTTAATTCCAGATAATGCTGTTTGCCAAAACTGTAACAAAAGCATTTGTGTTCTGTCTTTCTCCAGATCTGGCAGGGACCCTTCAGACCCCCAGAGAATGCAGAAGAGTTCAAAAGTTCATGTGCTATTTGCACTTCAACACATTTGGTCAAAATAATGTTTTCAATCCTTCTTTACACCAGAAGTCACATATATTAGTGTTCTAAAATAAAAGGAAATAGAGCACTGCTTGAGAAAAAATCCAACACATTACCATTTTAAATGCATTTATAGAGTTTAAGAATCAGTACATCAATACTTAAGGAGCAATTCTTCTTCAGAATATATTACAGCTAGTATGGACAACGCATTAAGTCTACCTGCAAACATTCATGGTTATGTCCCTTCCTCCAAGCCCATTTAGCTTTTTCTAGAAATTGCTGATCACATTTCCAAGATTTTACCATCAGCATGAAAAATGACTCCAGCTCGCGTGTTCTAGAGCACAGGCTCCCACACTGTGATTCAAGGAAGGGCAGTTGAGCCACCGGGAGACTGGTGGCTCTGAGAGTTGCCAAAAAAGCGAAAAAAAAACCACAGAAGGAGGGTATGGTTAATAAATAAATAAATAAATGAAAAGATAGTGTCTACCACAGCAATTGTCTCATGTTGACAATTATAGCCATCTCTCAGTTCACTTTTCTCTTCTTGTACTATTAGCTGGGATTTTACTTTCTGCAGCTTAGCTTCAGTTTTTCCGCTTGTTTTCTCTGTGCTTTCACCATCTAATTCCAGGAAATTGCTGTCCCAAAGCTGAGCCTCTTGGGGAACTCCCGCTTGTCAGGAGCATCCATGGCTGGTTCACTGGTAACCCCAAGCTACTTCAGCCTCGGAAGCGTCCACCCACACTAGCCTTCAAGGCACAACCAATCTGCCAGACTGCCAATCTTCAGACCCAATTTTCAGTGCCATAGGTGTCTGATTCCCCTTGGTGCCTCTGGCAGGCAAAGTTTGGTATATAAGGGCATCATAAAATATTCTTGCAAGTGATTGATAAGGGGGAAAAGTAAAAATCTTCTTGGCTTGATGTAGTTAGACAAGTACAGCCCTCTCCCAACACTCCTGTGGCCTCATGGCATGTGCAGAATAAGAAATAGGACAAGAAGAGTCAGATCTCATGGGTCAGACCCTCTGACACTGACTCCTAGACTAGCTCAGCTTCTGCAGGTAGATAAAATCTCTCCACTCAGAATCCGGCCGGATAACTAGGCTTGACCACCCAGTTCTAGAGGGACATTTTTTCCCCTTCTTTCAAGCTGTGCACGACAATAAACTGCCTCTGGCATCTGATGACTCCCCGCTTGGAATGTAATTGCAGACTTCAAAATGGTGGTTAAAATGTCAGTGAAGGACATGATTAGTTGCAAGCTTGGGCAAGCCTGTGTAACAACACACTTGCATTAATTACCACTACTTAGAAGCTGATCTAACCCATCTCCATTTTCCCATGCTGCTACAGGAGTTTGACTTGGCCAGCCGTGGCTAGATGCCTTCAGGTCTCATCAGGCAGATAAGAAAGTTGCTATAGGTAAAGGCAGATCTCAATCAGCAGTTTATCTGTCAAGTCTACCCACCGCAACAGAAACAGGCCGTATTTCAGCAGGTGAGGGTTCTCACCTGTGCACTGGTCTACAGTACACTTCAACAGCAACTTTGATTTCCAGGCACTGAGTATTACTTAAACTGCTCTCATGACTTCTGCCAAAAGTCTCTAACATCACAAGGGCTTCTACCCACCCCTTCTCCCTTTTCCCAGGACGTCCGCTGCACTACAATGGCTCCAATGAAGAAAAGCAGCTCTCGAGCAACTTATTCGCCCCGTTGTGCCTGAAGAAAGGCTTCTGCTGCGGGCAGCTTCCTCTTGCACCACCAGCTCCTCCAGCCCCAGCAGACCAGATCTCTGTCTTCCAACTGAGAGTACAGCCGTGTAGAGAGGGACACTGCACATATACACAGAGACACGTGCTAAGATCTTTGGAGTCAAGAAGCCATGTTCTTGCAAGTAAGATGAAGATGGAGAGTGCCAGTCCACCGACTTCACTCTGACTGCTTATATGTATTATGAGGCAATCTTTAATAATCTCCTCACTTTTTGGTACTCTCATTTCATGGCTCCAAACATAAAAAGATGATAAAAGCAGGAGCCATGTGTAACTTGAACTGTTTGTTTTTGCTAGCCACCTTCAACTATTTACCAGAGAAACTGAAGTTTTAGCGGTTTCCATTTTCATTAGACAAATGAAAAATTTTAATTCACTAAAAATCAATTAGCCAGTTTCTTTTTCAGTAAATGTTTGAACAGGTTCTTATGGAAAATGCTGAGTGAAAGGTTTCCCACAGTCACTTAATGAGTTCACTATGCTTCTAAACTCTTAAGTAAACTGGGGGGGAAAAAAAGAGTAATTTGCCTTTCTAGAAATAGTAGTTGAATGCAGCAGTTGGTGTATGACATGGTTTATTTGGCCTGACAGATTTGTAAGATGAGTAATAAAGAGAGAGTGGATGATAGGAAATGAGAGCTCACTAGACATCCTTGAAATATCTAGAATGTAACTTTCCCTTGCTAAAGAAGGTAATATTATATATTTTGGGTAAAAAATAGTAGACTCTATTATTACATGAACAAAGAAAAATGTGAACAATATGAATCATAATCTGCTCTTGTGTAAGACTGAGAAACAAATAGTTTGGCACAGTAAAATACATGAAATTTTAGATAAAAGAAGGAAGAATTTAGTCTTTACAGCCCATTTCTGTAGCTTGTTACATGAGTGCTTAATTTCGTGCATGCACACAGGACCTAGGATTGTGCTCATAAACAGTTAATTGTGGCACGTTAAAAAATAACTATACACAAATTAATAATGAGTATGGATTTCTTCGGAGTCCCCATAAACAGGCATTCCTATAAAAATGCAAGAAAACTCTAAGAACACAAACATTAAACACCCAGTGGAATTAATGTTTTTGGCAAGTGAACATGCTCAATTAGGCTGTTTGCTATGTTGTTTTATTGCCACTTGCATCTGAAAAAATTGCCTTAAAATAAAACAGAAGTTACTGTGTGTGCACACATGTATATATAATTTCTGCTTGCTAGAGCTGAGACCACTCTGTTCCTTGGACCCATTGCATTGCCAGGAAGACAGGCAACATGGGCAGAAAGAGTGAGTTGATGCAGCTAATATACCTCTGGTCAACACAGAAGCTCTGCTGTAATTCTACACATTTCCATGGTCACAGTAGGTGTGGAAGAGCCTTTTTATGGCAATATTACAAGAGAGAAATTATTCATGGGAATATATCTTTCTCTGAGTGGGTATGAAACAGAAGTGATCACTTCTACTGCCCAGGGAGATGATCTGATGTGACAGGAATGTCAAAACCACAGGATACTCCCTTTTTAGGAACAGGCCAAATACGAGGTGGTAGCTACTTTATGCTGAAAGATACAGTTACTGCTACGTAAGCAAAATGCGTTTGCAGTTCTTAGAGGAAATGCAAAAGACTTTTTGAAAAAGAGTACTAAAACTAATGAGGGTTTATATCATCCTGTATTGAATCTTCACAGATGAAAACAAATCAAGTGAAAAAGTGTTTGGTGGTGGTTGCCTCAGGGAAAATGATTATACTTGCTGTGTGCTATGAAGTTCAATCTTACCTTGCTTTGTTTCCTAAATATGAAAACAACTGGAAGCAGAATTTATTGGGAGAAAATGTTTATGCATGAAGGCAAATGACAGCTCTTTAATAATGTTTTACTGGATACACTGGAAAAAAGCTGTGCTCCACAATTCTATAATCACAAAAGATTGCTGATTAAGAAACCCTATTCTCCTCACTAAGAAAAACAAAACAAAACAAAACAAAACATAAACCTTGAAAAACAATGCTGACTCCCTTGCTGTTATCACACAGGGAAAAAAAAAGTAGTAAATTACATCTGAAAAGGTAGAAAACATAGATAACCATGGTAAGGAAGGATGAAAATATCAGTAGGAAAGGACTGCTAGGATTGTTAGGATTAACAACAAAAAGAAGGAAAGTCTGAAAGTAATTCAGTCCTGGAATTGTGTAATAGTTGTCTGAACAAAATTGCTATTAATTTTTAAAGAATCTTCAAAGATGTAAATAGTGTTGCAGAATTACAGCAGTGCCTAGGCAATTGTGCTGATGGAGGAGCTGGAAGGCTGGAAGTTTTGGGAAGGAAGGGCCGACATCACCAGGGTTGTGTGGGATATCCCCACCCAACCGACACAGGCAGTTTCTCTCTACCTCAGCCGCATGCTTGCAAGAGGAGGAAGAGAAGCAAGGAAGGAAGGACATTTGAGAAGACACACTCTGGTTTGAGACTCAACTGTGGTCCTTGAGAGGGGTGAAAGAAAAGCAGCCTGGCCTTTGACATCTCCTCTGCTGGGGGGGCTGGGAAGAAGGCAAGCACAAATGCCAGCACCAGCCCAGGCACAGGTTGCATACCAGGTTTACTTTTGATACACTTTTGTCAGAGCTATCACACGGTTGTGATAAATGGGGCCTAGTCTAGTTGGAGGCCTGTGATAAATGGCACTGAGCCTAGTTGAAGGCCTGTAGCCAGTGGTGTCCGATAGGCCCAGTGCCGTTCAACTTGTTCATCAGTGACTTGTATGATGGGACATACTCACCCTCAGCAAGTTTGCAGATGATACCAACCTGGGTGGAGTGGCTGACACTCCAGAGGGCTGTGCTCCCACTCAGAGAGACCTGGACAGGATGGAGAGGTGGGCAGAGAGGAGCCTTATGAGGTTCAACAAGGACAAGTGCAAGTGTGCAAGGTCCTGCACCTGGGGAGGAATAACCCCAGGCACCAGTACAAGTTAGGGGTTGATCTGCTGGAAAGCAGCTCTGCAGAGAGGGATTTGGGAGTCCTGGTTGACAACAGGTTAACCATGAGTCAGCAATGTGCCCTTGTGACCAAGAAGGCCAATGGGGTCCTGGCCTGCATGAGGAGGAGTGTTGCCAGCAGGTGGAGGGAGGGGATCCTGCCCCTCTACTCAGCCCTGGTGAGGCAGCACCTGGAGTGTTGTGTGCAGGTCTGGGCTCCCCGGTACAAGAGGGACAGGGAACTTCTAGGGAGGGCCCAGCACAGAGCAACAAAGATGTTTAAGGAACTGGTGAATCTATTGTATAAGGAAAGACTAGATGAACTGGGCCTGTTTAGGCTGGAGAAGAGAAGACTGGGAAGAGATCTGATCAATATGTACAAGTACCTGAAGGGAGAATGTAAAGAAGATGGGGCTAAACATTTCTTGGTGGTGGCCAGTGATAGGACAAGGGGTAATGGGTACAAACTGAAACACAGGAAACTTCATCTCCATGTGAGGATGAACTTCTTTCCTGTGAGGGTGACAGAGCCCTGGAACAGGCTGCCCAGAGAGGCTGCAGAATCTCCTTCTCTGGATGTCTTCTACACCCGCCTGGATGCCACCCTGTGCCCTGTGCTCTATGTGTCCCTGCTGGAGCAGGGGGTTGGACTAGATGATCTCTGAAGGCCCCTTCTAACCTCAACCAGTCTGATTCTGTGTGATTCTGTGATCTATGCTGTCCTACAGGAAACTCAGCAGAGAACCCATGCACTTACACGGCAGAGATGTGACTCCTCATCTCTCCTTTTTGAAACAACGGATGCTCCCTCATCACTGTCAAGCCCAGCATGCATCATGATCATCCTGGGCATTGAGGGGGAATGAGAGTTGCGAAATGCTGCAAGCTTGGGCTAGGACAAGGTACCACAGCTTTTGAGGGGGAAGCCTTATGGAAAGGAACACACTGCTGCTGGGGGCACCGGGCCAGCGTGCACTGCAGAGTCCCCCAGCAGGGCATCAGGCCTCTTAGCCAGGCTGGCAGGAGCAGCTTCCTGGTGGGCTACGGCACTGGGCCTCTGTGCACTGACACCTGCCACAAACGTCCCCCCACAGCAAGAGAGCACAAAGGAGCCTCTGGGAGACTGCAGCAGAAAGGGAGAATCTGGAGGACGTGCCCCTGTCTCCATCCTGGTAGCAGCGCTCCTGAAAGCAGAAACCCACCAAGGCTGGGAAAGCGGCATGCACCAACGCGAAGGCCGCAGATAGAGCACGTCGGCAGCGTGGCCCTTGTGGCTGCCTCTGCCCTGCTCCCCTGTGTGTGCTCTCAAGGAGCCCTGAGACCACAGACATCAGGCACCCAACGGTCAGGCTACCAGAGAGGAGCAGCTACAGCAATGTGAGCAAAATCACACCAGTGAAACGGATTAGGAAACTTCCTTAGAAACTTCCTTCCTTAGAAGGCCTTCCTGAGAGGCCTTCAAAGAGCACAACATATTGCCTGATGTGACAGTAACTTGCACAGTAACAAATGCTTCCAAGTATTCTGCTGAAAAATCCCAAGAAGTCCCTGATGAAATTCCCTGCAGTCTTTTGAAGTTTCTGTAAAACTCTAATTTTACAGAACCACCCTTAATTTCCTGTTTGTTTCTTCCAGGTGGGGAGATGCACCATATGATACCAATAGAGCATCTACTGATATCTGAAGGTAAGAAGTGCATTTCTAAAGGAAACATTTCTGCTACAATAGATATTCAGTAAGACTGAAGGTCACATAGAAGTTGGAGGTTGAAGCTAGGCAGAAATCAGAATGAAAATGAATTCATTTAAAAGAACTGCTAAGTACTTGAAGTTACTGATAGTTTCACATAGCAGGACAATTTTTGACTCCACCATGGTTGCCTGGTGCATGTCCTGATGCCCAAACCTAGAGCTGAAATACAGAAAAACTAACTGAGGCAGGTCTAGCATAGTCTTTGGCCTATTACACATAGGAGATCAGATTACAAATGCATCATGGTCCCTTCAGTCATGAGAAAAAAAAAACAAAACAAAACAGATGAGTCGCTTAAGTGCCTGTTACACATACGTACCAAACCAATGCTCCCAGATGGAAGAGCATGACTAATTTCCTTTTGAAATCTGGATATTCCCCTCCTCTCATGCATTACAACTTATGATTAATGCACTACAAAATGATATGTTGCTAGGCTATTAAATCAAATGTTCAATATATAATTTTTCATGTGTGGGATAGCATGAAAATCCAAAACTTGCAGTTAGGTCTATTTGGCTTGATTACACAAATTTGTGAAATAAATCCCTGCTAATGTGATATAAGAGAACAAAAGACATCAGAGTCCAAACTGGCATGTAGGATGACTACAGAGGAAGGGAATTCTCCCTGGCCAGGAGTTTGGGCCAGACTTGGCCCACTGCTTCCCTTCAGACTGCAGCTGTGTGCACAGGTGTGTGTGCGTGAACCTGGGCCATCTGTGGTTCATTTTACCAATGCTTAAAGACTTCCTTGGTCCTCAGCAAGGAAAGACACCTATTCCAGGTTGATCAATATACATAGGGGAAAATAGTTTTGTTTCACAGCCATCTGTTTCATGTGACAAAGTTGGTTTTCTAACATGGCTGAGTACTTCACTGCTCTCCTACAGTTAGTTTTGCATTCTAGCTGTTTATATCACAGAATCACACAGAATCACAGAATGGTTGAGGTTGGAAGGGATCTTCAGAGATCATCTAGTCCAACCCCCCTGCTCCAGCAGGGACACCCAGAGCACGTGGCACAGGGTGGCATCCAGGCGGGTTTTGAAGATCTCCAGAGAAGGAGACTCCACAGCCTCTCTGGGCAGCCTGTTCCAGGGCTCTGTCACCCTCACAGGAAAGAAGTTCTTCCTCACATGGAGATGGAACTTCCTGTGTTTCAATTTGCCCCATCCTCCCTAAATTCTCCCCTGAGGTACTTGTACATGTCAGATCCCCTCTCAATCTTCTCTTCTCCAGGCTAAACAGGCCTAGCTCATTTACATTGTACTTGAATAATTCTATTTTCTTTAAGAAAAGATCCAACTGATGTTTGAAATAATTTAACTGTCATTAATACAATAGGGTTTGGAGAATTCTGGCCATCCCAGAACGTGTTATATTCTTCAAACTTTATTGGGAGAAATTTATTTTACTATAAACGTCACACAGAGATATGCACCAATGATCAGCATTGTTAACTGAAGCAGGGTGTGAGCTTATTTTTCTAAGATCAAAGTCCCTTTCCAGAAAAGATATATAAAGGTATAGAAAATGCGTGTTGCCAAGTGAATATAAATTGGTAGATTTGATACTGTCTTATCACTCCAAAGCAAGAATTCTTTGAGGCTTGCGTAAACAAACAAGCCTCATCAAGCCCTCATACTTGATCTTCTTGTCTTGCTATGTTGTTTATTTACATCTATATTGCTTCAAGTAATATTTTATACTGTTTCAAGTTTAGCTTTGTATCCTTGACTTATCTTTTTCATACAGTCTCGTACACAAAGTCCATTTTCAACACTTCAGACTGAGTGTTGAGTGTTTTCCTATTTGAAACCAAAATCTTTAGTGATGACTGGTTATTTTCTGTCCTATATAGGTAATCTTTACTCTTCATTTTTTCTAATTTACCCATTTGTTATTTTATTTAGTATTTTAAAACTTCATTTAAAAAAATAAGGTAAGCTTTGTGTTTCTTATTTTTTGATGCAAGTCAACAAAATCTTTTTTATTTCTTTTCATTTTTTTTTTAACTGGAGATACCTTTATAAAGTCGAAATCTGTGCAGATATCTACCATTTCTTAACACGGCTATTCTACCTTCTGCCCAAGTCTCTACTACCCCCATATCTCACAATGCATATGCACGGTTCAGCTGTAAAGATTCTTCTTTTTCCTTTGTGATGATAGTTTTTCATACACAAATCCTTCTATCATAGTCACACTTTTGGTGTCAAGGACAAGTTCCTGATCCACTTAAGTACCAAGCCTGCTTTATGAAGATTATGGTAATACCAGCATAGCTGTGGTTAGATCTCAGCACATCACTGCTCCAAACCTCCCTTGTTACCTGATGTGACAATACCATGACACATCTCAAAAAAGAGCAATACAGAAAATTCTGTTGTGCAGGACAATGTGTGATGCTTCTCAAAAGAAAATCTCACTTCACTAGATTTATATATTACAATGCATTACATTGGCAGTGCTTTGTATGGCATCATTTTATTGAAAAGATTTTTCATAAATAAAAAAGGATATATTTTAAACTTTTTTTCACACATGAACATAAAAACTCTGAAGGCTTATAGAAATGAAAATTAACTATACAAAAATTAGGCTATCAATGTTAAATGCTTAAATTTTGTCACTACCAACTGAAATACATTTATATCTTCTATCAATATAAAAATGTTCATAGCAGGGAGTAATACAACATGAATATTTCCCTTAACTGAACTTATTCACATTTTCAATACAAAGCTACTTCCAACAAGTCTGATCAGTCTACGCCTTTCTCTTTCGTGGAGTTCCATTAAGTTCTGAAGTGGGTATCTGCAGTGGCTGCTGCTGCTGCTGCTGCTGCTGCTGCCTTTTAGCAGGAGAGATCCATTCTTCTGCACTAAATAGAAAAATAGTACAGTAGTTTACAATCCACATCCTTTAAAGCTATAACACAGATGAAATAAGGAGTATCAACTAGTATAAATACTGTAGGCCCCAAGTTTGCACGGCCTCTTGTAATTACTTTGTTACAATTAGGATTAGCATCAGGATAATATATAATCTAGATTCTTCTAACACATAACTGCTTAAGTTCTACATGGGGGAAAAAAAAAAGGAAAGCACCAAATGTAAATAATCAAAAGACATAGTGGAAATTCACACTGAAAATTACAAAATACAATGAAAGATTTTAAATAATCTGAAAAATATGATCATAATTCAATGATGCCAATGATGCAGTCATGAGGAGAGATACGAGAAATGGAGAAGTCAGTACCATGTCATTTTGAAGATGTAAAGTTACATCTTCAATCTTATGTTATAAAATGTTCATTAACCCACAGAGGCATGCAGAAGTACATAAACAGGTTAAGAGATATTTGTGTTAAATAGTTTACAGCCAGCTCCCCTCATACACTTAGTAATAAATAACTACACATGAATGATTCTTTCTCTGTTCATCTCTGACATGGAAACTTAAAAGAGCTTACAAACCAAGCCATCTCAAACGTTTCTAGGCTTTAAGACAATTGAAAATAACAAAAAAAAAAAAAAAAGAATGGGAGCATGTGAAGGAACACAGATGTCAATCAGTCCTTAGTAAGCAAGTTGTGTAGTTTTGTTGCTAATGCAACAGAAGCTTGAAAAGAAGTTGAAATTCAAAGTCTGTCTTCTTTGAACTCTATTCATCATTGCTTATTGTATGCAAATATTATTTTTTAAAAACTCCAGCAGAAAAATACAAACTTATTTTCACTTTGAATTCAGGATATGGGAAAGTAATGATGACAAGCAACACAGACTTACGTGTATAATTTTTTTACTGTGTCTCTTCGCATTCTTTTTGGAGGGATAGGAGTGTCACACATTTCTAGCATTACAGGCTGAAGCAGTGTTTCAGTGACCTTATCTGACGGGGTCATGCCTATGAAAACATTGCAAATAAAACCAAATTAAAAAACAAACAAACAAAGAGAAACCCAAACTATTGGTTATAAATGGATCCTGAAACAGTAATATCAGATCTTTGAAGTAATGCCTAAGACTTGCCATAAATTTGATAGTTACTTTATGTCTGAAACTGAGTTCAAAGCTGATATGTAAAATCTTCCTGCTAAATTTACAGCTATCATAGAGCAAATACTAATTTTTCTTTCAAATTTATTTTGAAGTGTCTTAAATTATTTGATCTTGAACCTAAAATACGTTTCTATCTTTTGGAAATACAGTCCTTGCAGAAGTTGGGTTGTTTCTTTTTATCCTGCAATATTTTGATTGCGTTTCCCTAGCAAAAGCAATTCATCTCTTTACTAGGCAGTCATTTCAAAAAGATTCTCAATGATGTTCTCTATCACTAGGCAAGCTGGACTAACGCAGTTACATAATCTCTTATTAGTGAGATCATAATCTCCTGTTCACAGGACACTAACTGACCACGTTTTGTATTATCTGAACACACTAATGGGCAGTGTTGATCTAGGCAGCACACACAGCATAGTAATACACACAATTTTTCTCTTTTTTCTCTAAAATCAAAAATCTCTAAGCTATTAAGTAAACTTGGATTTCCTTCATAGTTTGAATTTGTCAGTTTGCAAGCGTGGAGTACATCTGGATGTAGTTAAAAGTTCATCTCCTTTATCCACTGAAGGGTGTTAACAAAATCTAACATAATAACATACCCAGTTTTTGTTCTATCAGCTTGAGGTTTTTCTCTTGTTCAGCAAGTTCCTGTTTTTTCTTCTGCATTTCTGGAGTGTTAAGTGACCGCAGCTGTAAATCAAGATCCTTATTCACATTATCAAGTTTCACCACTGCTGTCCGGTATTGCTGAAGAAGATCTAATTGAAGAATTAATTAATAAAATATAGAAGAGTAAGTTAGTGGCATTAGCAGTTAGAAGGATACAAAATACCGTTCAGAAAAAAGTACAAGCTTCAGAAAAAAAACATATATTCCAAGAGTGCTATTAAAAAACCCTACCCAAACACAGTGGGCCAGTGGCTGTGCCCAAAGTTATGTAGAGAGAGGCTGAAAAATCATGTACAAGTCCAATATTGTGATTATTTTTTGATTTTTGAGTAGCTATCTAGATCAGACCAAAATAATACTGAGCTCTGAAAATGATTCTGACAAACAGGCAGCTTTTATTTTTTTTTTACATATCTTTTAAGAACTTTGGACTGAATTCCCTACCTTTCATGCCATTAAGTGTGTCTGTAGTCTTTTTCTTTTTTTTAGTCTGCCTTGTGGAAAACACTTGCTGAGTTTAATTTCCTCGCATTTGTGAATATTTAAGCAAGACTGCATCACTAGACTCATGTGAACAAGGGTTTATTTTGCTGACAAATTTGTTACTCTAACTAGTGCACGGGAAGAACAACATGTCTGCATCCACAACAAACGTGCAAAGTGATCAAGAAAGGCTTGAAGCATCTTAAGGCAGGCCCATTCCTTTCACTCTGTGGTGCCTGTTAGACATGTGCACAAAGCTTTAACTGGGCACTGCTGGCAGCTGACACTTGCCACATGGTGAAAGGCTTCCCACACACAGCTACTGCAGATGGGCTGGGGCACTGTACATGCCTTACAGCCCTCCAAGCTCCTTGTAAGTGTAATCACTGCTTCAGTAACTGATTTCCTTTTAGTTATAAACATACAAGGACAGCGCAACTAGTGTTAAGTTAAATAATGTTAATTCACAACTAATGTTAAGCCTGCAATTCACTTCAAGTTTTGTGTAACACGGTGCTGTCCTTCACAAGAAACTTCACTGTTATTTCCCTTTGAATGTGCAGAGACTATTCAAGTGGAATCAAAACGTCCTTTCTTGTATCATGATTGTTTCTGCACTAATTGCAAAAATTTAATCCACATTTAGTAACAATTGAGTCCCATAATTGAAACCGTCTTGATAGACAAAAATACAATGTCCTAAAAACAGATTATTTCCATCTGTAGCTGAAATGCTTACTCTATTATTCTAAAATGTAATATATTTTTTACTGAAAGCCCTAGAAAAGACCTTTATAGTCTACTTTTCTCAATCAACAGGCCAATGATAAATAGTTTCTGCATACACAAGGCTACTCCTATATGCACATGTATACACACATACTGTGTGTCACATATTTCTAGGAATACTGACACAGAGCAGCTACATGCTTTTGAAAATTAAGTACCAAGAACAACCTAACTTGTGAATAAGAGTTTCAATTCTTTACAATTCAGTCAGCTGTTATATGTCAGAAACTGCCACCTTTTAATTTTATTTATAAGCTGTATTCCAAAAGGAAGAATTTAAGCGCATAGTGAAACGTAAGTGATGCTGTAGGAAAAACAATGTATCTTCTTTTTAGGGAAATGCTGTACAAGATGTTGCGCGTGACTCTGACCAAAACAGAATTTTTTCTACCACTGCTTCACAGAGCTCAGTTGCACAGATGGATACCATAACTCATCTAGACCAGCCTCCTCAGGTCTGCCGTCTGAATGACTACCAATATTTGTGCTCTCATTCATAAGACTAAGAAAAAGGGAGAATATCTGATCATTAGTAAAAATATTTTTTCTTTCAGCAAATTTAACAGCTGAACCTTTTAAGAAAAGACAAATTCACAAATAGGACATTGTACAGATCTCACTTTTTAAAAAATAACTTTTTATATACACATGGTATATATGTACTATTTATTACATAAAAAATAGCAAACATATGCCATGAATATAATTTTGGAAATTCTGTATTTTAATGACTTCATTTACCTACCTATCTGCCCGGAGAGAGTAGAGTAAAGTTTCGGCATGGGTGCTCCAAATACCATTCCTCTGAGTTTGTCCATTGGAGGAGCTTTATTCTGAAGGCCTCCAAATTTTCCATTACTGCGAATCCTGTCTCCTTCTCTAGTCAGCAATGTAGGGCAATGTGTGATTTTTACAACCTACATAGGTATAAAAAGTGATACTAAATTAGCAACTCCAAGTTTTCAAGAATGATGCTGCAAAACTTTACATCTTTCAGCTTCAATGCAGTTGATTCTTTAAGGGGGATATATTTTATTTCATGATTTTGCTCTGAAGTAATAGACTGAATATATTGAATTTAAACATTATCGATAATTACGACACCTGAGAACTTGCATTCACACTAACAGCGAAACTACAAGTGTCTGGTCTTTAAAAGCACAGTCCCAGGTTTCATGGCAACATTCACATACTGGAACTTGTTAAATTAAGCTAATATTGTCAGTACTAATAATAAAGATTTCATTCACTGTCAAATGCATTGAGACTTAAAAACAGTAAGCGTTCTAGAGCGGGTTGTCCAGAGATAAAAACATGTAGGTCAGGCAGCATTGCAGCTAGCAATCCATAACATATATAACATACATTTATAACATACTAAATGTGTAGCTCTGACATACTTTCTAAAATAATAACAAATAACAACAACAAAAATAAAGATTAACCAAAACATACATGTATAACATACATTTATAACATACTAAGTGTGTAGCTCTGACATACTTTCTAAAATAATAACAAATAACAACAGCAAAAATAAAGACTAACCAAAACTACAGTACATACCTCTTTTCTGTAATGATTGGCAGCATCCAAGTTATCTATAATGATAGTGTCACCCAAAAGCATCCCGAACACTGAAAATGTAATTTTACAAAGTGTGAAACTTCTCCGCAACCAAATAACTTAAGTTTTAAAAAATCAATTCTGAGGTTTCACTACTGCAGCTTTTCAGATGAGTGTGAGGGATATATAGTATGTTCACTATCTTCTTCAAAGACATTATGTTGAGATTAAAATGAATACACAAACTTCTGTTATCGCCACAGAATTTATAAAAAAATGAAGTTCAGTATGTTTAATTGCAAGTTTAATTGCTTTATGACTTAACTGATTGTATTTTCTACAAATGCATTATCTCAACATCTTATATTTAAGATCCACATAATAAAATCCTGAGTTTGGGAAGCCATATGTATGATAATATATTTTTCTGCCTCTCCCTGAATAGTGTTCTTGGTTTATTCAGTTGATTATCGAAGAATAAAGCAATCAGAGGCTGATGATACAACTATTGTTTTTTTTAAGTTCCTTGTTCTGTTAATGACAAAAAGTTACATAAAAGGTATAACTTGATGTGGTTTCCATGTAGCCTTGACATGTCAAGCTAGGTGGTTTTTAAATTACCTCCAAAAAGCAATAGTTTATCTGGTAGCAAGATATACAACGAAGAAATTGTAGCTGAAGTCTCTGACAGAGTATCTGACTTTGTGAAAACAAAATGGAATAAAAGATATTTTTTATTAAACCTGGAGAGGAACATTTCAATACTGAGAAGCTGCAAAGTGAAATGAAACACTTATTGAAGTAATCACAGGTCACAGCTCTGGATACAATAATCTGGCTCTATAAAATTTAAGAAAAAGGGGGTAGGCATTGATGTGTTGTTAAAAAGAGTAGGAGGATGAAATTAGCCTAAACTGAAAGCTACATAAGTATTAAAAATTAGTATTACTGTAAATATTTAAGCATAACAATCAGCAATGCACAGCTTTCTCTAATAAGAAAATATGAAACTAACATATGGTTGTCAGGTTCTGCTTACCCAAGCTTGGAAATATAAAACAATGATGCAGTCATATAAGAAAGAAAAAAAACTCTACAATACAGTGGAAACGTAGCAGGCAAAGATGGTAGTCATTACTGAAATATTCATAACGGTTGCTCGCAAATTTTTAACACTAGTGCCCACCTCTTTTTACCAAGAGATATTCTGATGAAGGTAGATTGGTATTTGCAAATGTCTTAATGGAGAGTGAAAAATCTACGATTTTTGGTATTTTTGTTTAAGAAAAAAACTTACTAAGATCTTCTTTAATGGCAATTACCTGTTTGACAATGCTCTACATTATCTGGAAATGTTAGCAGATCTCTGGCAAATACCGGATTTCCAACAGGTCTGAAGCAGACTTTTCCATTTCTTAAATGTGGCAAAGGCCTGATTAAAGAAAGGGGAGGGTGACAATGAAGGAAAGGAAAAAGATATTTCTTCTCACTTTATTATTTCTTCTGACAATTTACCCAGAAATAAAAAGAATGAACTGAGTATGTCCCAACAGTTTCACATTAGGAGCTAAGTGATATCACAATTAAATGCCAATTATACTAGAGATACTTAGGTGACACATGCACCAATTTGATATTACAAAATCTGTGGGCAAGTTTTAGCATGCTTTTAAAAATAAAAGAGAGATTTTGGACCTTTTAAATACATTTGCACATCAAAATTTTTCCAAAAGTCTTGTCTCTACAATCTTACCAGTCAGACAAGATTTTTATATTTTCCTTTATTTTCTAGGCAAACAAATCAATTTATTATTATTAATTTCTGTTGCTATAAATTATTTTAGGGAGTGTGCTCAGGAGTTGAATAAAAAAAAAGTTATAATTTATTTGCAGTAGTAGAATTATTTAAAAGAAAAACAGTTCCTGATCTAGGAAACATGTAATAATATTTTTACAGCGAAGAAAAAAAATTGAAAATGGTCTTCTCTTTTGAAGAGAAATATCCTATGAAATACAGAAAGAACAGTGCAAAGTTAAATGCATAAAATTAACATTCCAAGTGACACTACCACTGCTATTACTGGAAGGCTAGAGATGTTATACTTAAATCTTAAAAAAAAAAAAAAACATATTAGACCAATAAAGCTGAAGAAGTATGTAGTAAAAATGCAGAAATTCCATTGTTTTTTTCTCTACCTGTTCCAATCGGGAAGTGTCTTCTTGTAAATAGAATCAAGGGGTAACACCTGCTGTCGACCCTGAGTTTCATCAAAAATGGAACGAGCTGCTTCAGTCGTCAGCGTGACTACACAGTCCATGTCACTGGCCAAATGCCAAGAGATAACTTTTGCTGCTTCGTTATCCTCAATTTGTGCTAAATGTGCAATCTGTGCCACAGAAGTTAGAACAGTCAAAATAGGAGTCAAGACCATGTCCCTTCTTCATAATGATCACAATCTTTCCGCAATCAGACATTTAATTCCCCCATCGATGGCCCCTTCAGAAGAAGTGCACATCTGATGGGACTAGAAGGCTCTCTTTTTTTAGAAAGCTGCTTCCGAAGTGTTACTCAGATATTCTGTTAGCTTATTTTTCATCACTACCACTTCCCAGAGCCAGTAATACTGATTTGAAAGGCTCATTGGGACACAACTTACTTTGCCTAAAATATCCTGGTTGCCTTTTGGGTAATTTGGGAGGGTACAAGTTCGCCTTGTCTGTTTCATTACTCCTTCTTGATCCATCATCTTCTGTTTTATGAGAGAATCCACAAATTGAAGCTGTGATTAAAATGGAAAGTTAGCAAAAATATATAAGCAACAGGAAATCAACTTCTTAATCAAATTACTAATTAAAATATTAAATCCCCAAAATAGACTCTTATTATATAGCTTGGAGAACAGCAAAAGGAGACACTATACTTGTGGCTATGAACTTTATTATTACTATTTGTTTAAAAACACCAGAGAACCTACATTTCTTTCTGTCAGGCTCTTTCACAATGAGCTACCAGAACTTGATTAGAGCCAAACTGAAGACAGTTTGAATCATCAGGAAGAGGCAACTGCAAATTAACAAAAGGAAAATGTTTTAGAAGGGAACTATGCTCAAGGTTGACAAGTTTAGCCAGCAGGGTGAACTCTCCTATCATGACTGTGCAATGTGTGTCATTGGAAAAGTTAATTTTACTGTTTTGCAATTAATTACTACAAAACCTGTGCTTATTTAACCTAAAGATAAGGGATAAGTTAAATAATTATAAGAAAAAAAAGTAGTCTGAAAATGCTCTTTAAAAAGTTTCCTTAAAATAAAATTGGATCTTTATGGAAAATTATTAATGGGTATACATTGTACTGAATCTTTCAAAATTATTTTTAGGCATGGCAATTATGTAAAAAATGCATTAGTCTGTAAAGACAAGTGTTTTCCTTTGGCTTGCTTATTCCAGGAAGCATTTAGAATATACCCAGCTTACACTAATCAGGCTCTGACAGACAGTTCTTAAGACTAGCAATACCACTACACCACCAGTAACCTTAGCAGCAAAGCAAAAACACAATCAGAATATAAAAGAGAACTTTCTTCTTCTTCTCCTAGCAATTTGAGAGAGGTAGACTAGTAGAAAAGTAAAAAAGTTTACGTTTGGCACTGATTCACGAATTTTACTTGTGATTTATATTTTGAAAGTTGTAGTAGCATGTGCTTGTGTCCACACCACTGCGACTCAATAACATACCAATTACCAGAAATTTGTTAAGATTTAGATTTGCTTTAAAATGTTAAGAAATATAGTAAGAAATAAGCCATACTATGTTCGTCTGTGGTAAATCAATTTGATGTTTTCTCAGTTCATTCTTCAGGTGAGTTTCTCTTGTTTCAGCCTCCTTAGCCTGACCTGAAACCAACAAAAACCAAGAGAGAATAAGGAAATGTGAGAAAGCAATGGGGCATTTCTTGTATTTTTTTTTTTAAGAAACATCACACCCACAGTTGAAGGTATCTAAAGTATTGAAGGTTCTCAACTCCAGCATTTGTCCTCAAGATTTGCCCACAAGGACTTTGGCCAGATCACAGGAAGTTTCAGCAAGCGGCCATCAAACTTCAGCTTCAGGGAGCAAAGGCTAGTCCTTAGCTCAGGGTGAGCATTTAAGTGCTATTTTTCTTTCCACCCTTCAGTTACACTTCCAAGTGCTTCTCCAACTGATAAAAGAGCAAGAGGAAAAGGAACAGTGGAAGCTGGCACTACTTCTTTTGTCCCTTACTTTGGACACCATTGCCTGGTTACCATTTTACCCCATTGTTATATTTGAATGAGCAGTTTTGAAAACAATCATATTAAGCTTAGCTGAGTTGCTTCCTGCTCTATTTAAAAAGATTTATCCATATTTGGACACATTTTAAAGCATAAAGTGCTCTAAGTTACTCTCTAGAGATACACAAAAATCAAAAAATGTGAGGCAAAATTCTTTGCTTCTCATATTAGATTTCAGGAATTTACATCCGTAACAGCGGCATGCAGTAAGCAAGTAACAGAAATCTAGCTTGTACTAAAATGACAGGAAACAAAGCATATTCTAATTCCAACAGAGTTTGCTTACCTTTGTGTGACTACTTAAAACAAAAATTAAAAATACATCAAACCAAATAAACATTCTGATCAACAGGGAGAATGATCCAAACAAAATAATGAGGCAAAAATAATGTTTCCTTTTTCCTCTCTTCCATTTCCATGAAGAGCTGCCCTCAGACTGCCCTATTGTTTAATAAACTTTAAAATGGATTACATTTGCTAAAGAACATACACATAAATAAAGACTTCCTATATAATACCTACTATTGGTAGGTACTGGAAGATCCCTATACAAGGTAGGGTCAAATATCAGGGGGAACAGTGATACTAAGAAAACATAGGTTAACTTTTCAAAACAAGATTATCTATAGTGCATTCCCTAAAATCATTTTTAGACAACAACTATTTAATTTCCAGATGTCTGAGCATTCACACAAGCATTTTAAAGAAGGATCTGTGGGCCTTAGAGAAGGCAACTGTGGGAAAAAACATCAGACTACAAACTTAAGTTTTTAACTTTTCCTTTGACAGTCTGACATAAGAACTTATACTTCAGTCAAGACCCTTCATGGGTAACCCATCCGATAGCTAGATGCTTTCCCGCTAACGGAGATGTTATACTCCCGCCATTCCTCTCAAATTATTTCAGCATTATTTCAATGCTGATTTTCTATCCCTCTCTACATTCTCAGAATCATTAAAGAAAAAAAGTTTCATTCAGAGGAAGTAAATTTATATTGAACTTACATTTCATTTCAGTTACAAGCTGATTAGTAGTATCAAACCAATTTCTATAAACTCCTATGGACTGAGATAGTTGGTCTCTCTCCCTTGTAAGAGTTGCCATCTGTTGCTGTTTCTTGAAATCTACAGAGAGAAATACATATACTTCAGAAAAAAACACAGTAACATACTTAGATACAACCTCAGCAAAAATATATTAGGCTACTACACTGTTTTGGTGCACATACAGGATAATTCCAACTAGCTAGAATTACAGATCTAAAAAACACATTGGTCTAAAAGAAATGAAAACATTTTATACTAATTGAAACGTACCATTGTAAAACATAAATGACAGACGGTATGGCTCCAAAGATCTTCTCAAGGCTGGCAGATTTGGCTCAAATACAAGAATATATTCAGAGCTATCTCTTCCAGGACTGTTTTCGGCTAGGATTAGATTCTGGTAAAACAAAGGTATATGTTTATAATCACATCTGAGATCACACAAAGAATAAAAGAACGATACTTCAAATACTAAGCATTACATAACTGGCTTTACACAGTGTCTTTAAGCTATGATACATTTATAAGCTATTAAGTTTTAGGATAATGTTAATTAATTATATTTATAATATGAAAATTTAGCAACAAGTATTTTAACATTTAAGAATTAAGATTGCCATTTTACCTGTTTAAAAAGTAAGATATTTTATTTAAGAGACATATGCTCAGAAGGAATATTATCTGCACTGTCCTGTAAGGAAAATTTCCTCCGATGTATTTCACACAGCATGTGAACAAATGCAAACAGAACATTAAAAGGAAGACCAGATGCATAAACATAGAGAAGAAAAACAAACTAGCCCCAGTGCAGAGGTGAAGTTACTGCTGTTACCATAGTAGTAGACAGAGGGTCCCAAAAGAATGAACAATGTATCTTAAAAGACTGATAAGAAATCCCATTTCTCAGCAAACCAAACCTTTCTCCTTTCTTTAAAGAAACAGGCAATCCTATAAAACCATAAAGAATGATAGGCAGAAGTAAAATATAGTAAAATATATTAGTATAATAATATCTAAATGTGCTGTTACTTTGGGAAAGGTATCATGCATAAAATGAATAATGCTCATAATAAAACTCATACTGTTTCCACCTTTAACATGTAGAAATTGCTACTCAAGTGGCCAAATCAAGAGGTGGTTGCAGCCTAAAAGAGACAGATATATAACCTTCAAAGACAGTCTTCACGGCTTTCAAAAATGTTGAAACTACATTTTTAATTAGGAGAAGTCTGCAGGGGAGATATCTTTTTCTTAGAAATTTTATACCAATTAAAATCTAAACATTTTCCTTATTTCCTTCATTTAACAAGCTTAGGGCTCCTGAACCTTAGTGTACAGATGTACATGCCTCATTATTAGCTTCAAGACATTGAAGCTAATTGCACCCAATTATATTTTTAGACAAGATGGAACAATTTCAAGGTATTTGAAAAATAACTGCCTCCCTCTGCCCCTATTACTTGTTAAACTCTTTCTTCATAAATTGCCTCATGCATAGACCTAGACAGAGCACTCACTATAAAGCAGACAAAACTACCAGAAGAGGGAAGAGACATGGGATTAAATGAAATGGAATTACTCCCATGGGAGGAAGGGGGAAAGAACATGAGCTACAGCCAAAAGTCATAGTATCTCATCAGGTCATAGAAATAAACAGCAGCAACAGGAACAAAAACACAGATATGTAAAATGAAGGATTGGCAGCTTGGAAGATAATAAAAAAGGACCTAATTTATATACGGTGGTTAGATTAGTCATTGAAGCACCGAAGACTGGAGATTTGACATCGCAGTGGCTGAACAGTAGGTTGCTAGTATATGGTAAGGAAAAAAAAAGGGCTATTTCTGCATCTATGAGGAATGCGAGAAATCACCCAGTTATCTGAGCTGTCAGAGGCCACTCAAAGACAGTGCTCTTCCCCTCAACAACATGTGTTTACAATCAGCTGCTCAGATTGCTACTATAGATTAGACACAAGATTTGCGGAGAAAAGCACCATCTTATTATGTCCACGGATATAGCCAAACCCTTGCTTTCATTTTTGCTTTCTATTCCCACCCCCACCTGCCCCAGAAAAAAGGTGTGTGTTCACAAAACTCTTCTCCATCTCTGAAACCAAAGTAGCAAACTTCAAAGACATATACAAGAGAAAAGAAACAGCTTTGAGTTTAAGGGGATATGCTAAGCAGATCTCAGCAAATGTTAAGGCACTGGAAGCTTAAGTCAGAGAACTAAAAGATAATTGGGGTGGGTAGTGGGAGGCTGCAACAAATTATTTTAATTCCTGAAAAAATGTTGCGGAACAAGAGGAACCTAAAGTGCACCATAAAATCAGTTAGCCTCTTCATTTTACCCTATATTTCTATTCAGTACATGGTTTTTATTTTTCTGGCTTATTTCCTGTATAGAAATATACAGAAATATAGAAACTGTGCAGACTAGAGAGTGAGTGAAAGTGTCCTGTGAAAAGTGTTTACTCAGTGTTAATTGCATGGTTCTGTCTTTGACCATTATCAAGAGAATTAATTATGCCGTGTCATTAAGTTTCATTTATATAGTTCCATGAAAGCAGTTGATGTACCGAGTAAAATACATTATGACACGTTCATTCGTAGAGTCTGTGAATTTTAGCAATTCTACTGTTTTTTTATTTTTATTATTGTGGTGTTTTACAAGATGTATTAGGGCTTTTTATATCTTTCTGCTTCCACCTGGCACACGCTGATGCTGCTCTGCTGGGAGGTTGCTTCCAATGAACAATTCAGGAAAGCTGGCTGAGAAAATTTCTTTAAAAGGTAGGATCTTTTTTCAGTGCATTTTCCAGCTGTTTTTTTCTCTTTTTTTTTCTTTCCTTTTTTTTTTTTTGTGTGGACTGTGAACAGTTTCTGGTTTTGTGTATGTGTATGCTTTAACTTGTTTATCTTTTACGCTATAGTTTGTATCTATCATTTTTGATAATGCCAACAGCATCCAGAAGGTAGATGCAGATAATCAAGAAACAATTTCAAAGACAAATACTGCATGTAATGTAATTTTAGCTACTGCCTAGCATTGCAGCCCAAATGATAAAGATGCCAGCCACACCTTTGCTGTGCCAAAGTAATGGGGTTATTTAAAATCATTTTCTAGAAGGGACCAGGATTTTCATAAGGCAGCTGAGGTGATACCATAATTGATGATGATACCACTCTCAAAGAAGATTCAGAGATTTTAGTAAATCAATCTATATTGGTATTTTATTATTGGAATAAAAAGCCACTGAGATGACTTTATTACAAGATACAGTACTTTCACAGGGAGAAAACATCAGGCACGTACGAATTCTTTAATCCAACAAAAAATATGCAACTAGGCAGATGCAAAACCCAGAGATTTGAACGGGTACTTAATCATTGAAACAAAATATCAGTATCAAGTGTCATTGGAGCTTTATCTTTAATTCTTCAAATCAGAATAGTATGCCCTCCTGCAAAGCACCTAGGAGCCTAATTAGGCTTGACTAAATGCAAAGAAAACGAAATTTAATTGCATACATATGAAGAGGTTAGACTAAAGATCTTAAGATAATAAGTCAGAAAAGCATTGTAAGTAAAAAAGTAAAATGCCACTGATGCTAAAGATTTAATTATAATCTAGTGAAGTTTTAATGAGGAAAAGACTTAACCTGGATCACTCCACATGTCCTATGCTCTAATGAAGTTTTTCAATCTACTGGTCAACTTCCCTCTATTGGCAAGGATAATTAGTTAAAAGAATTACCTTCCTTCATGTTTTCTGAAAGTCAGTAACCAAATAAAGAAGAAACAGTTCAGCTACATAACACTAAGAGAAGGCTATAATATAAGCTAACCTACCGCAAAACATGATGAGGTGTAAGATCAGCTTTGAAAATGTGGGGAATCATTAGATTGATTGCTCATGGAATTAACAGTATTTTCTGAAAGTACTTACAATTTCAGCTGATCCTCTGTCAAATGGAAACTCGACTGTACTGACTTTACCCTGAAACTGTGGGACCTCTGTATCATCATCATTGGGGCTCTTAATTTTTGCTATAATCCTGCCAACTAAATCGATTCCAGTACGGTTGTTGTATTCATCCTGTAAGTAAAATGTTAAAGAAGTCAGTTCCGATCACAAATAGGAACAATAAAAATGAGCTTATATATACTATTACACTAAGCATCACAAGATGCTTCTTTTCTAAAATTCTTCCATAATTTCTCAGATCCTTTTTTTTTTTTTTTGCTATTTGTTTGTGAATATCTGAAGTATGAAGGACCTAATTTTTTATTATGTGAGATTCTGTAAGAAATGGTATCCTGGCAATATTTGACTACATTTGATTACATTTCAACACAGACAATAGCATCGATACCTTATGACTAAATTCATCACATTTTTAGCAAGCTTGCATAGTTCCCTGGTTGTGATTTTGTACAGAAACATACTTACCACTACATGGAGGTGTAAATCCTTGACCAGTGTACGACTAGTAACAGCTCGAACATTGGAAACTGCTGGAGTAGCTGGTAAAGGATCAGGTAGCAAGCGTACTGGGTCATTAGGTACAACTTCCACTATAATCTAGAAGAGGAGAAGGAAGAATAAAAGAAAATTTAAAAGACATGTATAATTCACTGCAAGTCACCTGCACACATAGGTTGCTCAAAAAACTCAGGAACAAATGCATGTGAAATTTATTGATTGTCTTGAATCAAACAAGCATTACCATGGAGCAGTTGTATTAGGTTACAAATTAGTTTTATAATTTTTAGTTAAAAAAAAGGCGAACAAAAACATCTTGTTAACAATTGTTTGAGATCAGTCACTACTAACATAAAAGTGTAATTTTTTTTGCAAAGCTTGCAAATGAAAGTATCGATATTCCAAAACTACAAAGTATCATAATACTTCTCCTAGATGATTCTGTACTATGTGTTCTTGGCTATATGCAATTATATGACCAACCTGGTCACTGTTGAGCATATTTGTCTTATCCATTGCAAAAGTAAACTGGATACTGTAATTCCCCACTCTCTCTGGAATCACCTTATCCCTAAAGGCATCAAAAAAAAAGAAGCGAGTCAATATAGAAGTATACAAGTATGTAAGCAATTCAAATTCTGCGTAGTCCTGCTAATTACTTCTTCATTACTCCTATTATTACTCCTTTGTAATAAACTTGCGCAAGAGTTCCACAAAAAAAATCTCAAAAACTCTTCAAGAATGAAATTTTTGGCAACACAGATAAAGAAAGATTCCTCCATGGGGTTATAATCCCTGCTAGTGGACAGGAAATTTATCACAGCCCCATTATTCAGAAATCTGTCAGCCTGTTTTCACTATTCATCAAATTATTTCTCATAAAGGTACCATAATAGAACACAGGGATGTTTATCTAAAACACCAACAAAAGATTCACTTCAAACGTAATTATTTCACTTGAGTTTTACATAAAATCTGACTAGTAGATCCTTTCTCTTAGTGAGTGTACAAACTTGGGTAACTTTGGGTAATTTGGACCTTTAGCAAAGGCTGAGTCTCTTAACAGAGAGAGGGGAGATGAAAAAAAAAAAAAAGAGGTATTGTTTGACTTTTTGACTTTACAACATTCTGCAGTGCAGACCACTGGCAAAGAATCCCTAACATGAAAATATGAAAGGAAGATGGATGCCTGCACCACTTCTCATAGAAATACGATTTCATGTGCTACAAAAGGCCACAGAGATTCAATTTTCTGCAGTATTTACTTATGAAACTTATGAAGAGATGAAAACTGTATAACTAAGATTCAGACGTTGCTCTGAGAGGACGTCACTCTTGAATTGGGTAATGAGATTCTTGCTTTCAATGCATGGCTGTGGGAGCAATACTAGCAACCTCTTTCCTCTCGTTTTATTTGAAAAAGTAAAAGAAAAGATTCTCTGGAATGCATAATTTGTACAGAATACAACCTTGAAATTTTACATGCTTTTAATCACTCTAATACATTAACTTAAGACTTCTTCCTCTGTTCTCAGATTAAATGTCAAAAGAAACTTGGAAGGATACAATCCTTGTATGCCTTGTAATGTGCTAATTCCCAAATATATCATAGTATTGAATTGCTAATTCTTGAACAGACTGTCATGATCAAAGAGAAAACTCTTGTCCCTAATTCAGACTTAATTTGCATAATAAATTGTACCAGTAATTGTATCAGTAGATTGTATCAGTATAAATACACGCTCCTATACCTGAAGTAAAAGAAGCCATCTTCCCTGTCATCCTTCACTTTACTACAGCTAAATGTGGTAGCCTGAAAAGAATGATACAAAAAATTAATGAAACATACTAGAAAGTAAAGTGCCTTATTTGTAATATGCTAAAGATTCTTACTGATTTGCAGTACTGATAAAATGAAAGAATTCAATGAGACCACCTATGCTTTAGATCCTACTTCTATCATCAATTCTTGAATTGTTTGCTTTACAAATATCAGGGTGGCAACTTTGAACAGCATCCCTATTATTAATTAGCTCCTGCAGAGTAGTTACATTGTTCTCATTATTGTAGTATTGACATTTGAATAGTCTGACAACTTACTCTTAGAACTAACAGGGAAAATTTTGTTAAACAAATATAATTGATATGTAGTAAGTCAGTATTTGCACTCTAGAGCATTGATCCAAGTCAAGCAAAGTCCTATACCTTAGTTTTGACATACATTTTGAAAACACATTTCGATGACTTACATCAATTGGCATTCTAGTTCCGCAGCCCAGTCCTTCCCACATTTTCATAGTAATCCGTGCTGGATTAATATTTTTAATAATGTTGCTGTCTTCTGAAAGAACACTAACCATAAAATCTGCAGAATAAAATAAAACAATGTTGTCAGGATTTCATGAATTTCTGTCTCATTCACTGATCGGGGGAAAAAAAACCCCACAATATCCATAGTTCAAAAATAATCCAAACAAAGAATATTCAAAATCAGACACGGAAAGTGTTCTCTGCCCAGCCCTGTAACTAGATCAGGTAACAACTCTCACTTAGGAAAACAAAACAAAACAAAACAAGTAAAAAACACAAACAAATAGCTTTATCCACTGAATAATTATACAAAACTCAAAATTCAAATCTCCCTTTCCCAAGTCAGCACCCTGATCAGACCAGCAAGCCAGGCTGCTGCTTACTCTCACGAAAGAATAATCGTTAGGCAAATAAGTGGTTGTTTCCTTGCTCCAAGCACAGGAAACCCAGATCTCCCTCTTCCTATACAAGTGCTTTAGTCACTGGACTACTGCATGAATAGGCACAGTAGTTAGAAAGAGATAGTACCAATGTGACTACCACAGTTCCCTTCTATTGGCCACGCTGAAATAGGGACATAAGCCACAAATCTGACAGTGGCCACCTCTAACAGATGAGTATCCCCACACTTAGACCCAGCAGGATTGGCATACTGGGATACATGTTCCACTTGGCTATTATCATTTGCTATTACCTGAATCTGAAGTCAAAATATTAGATGTTTAAAATCCTGAAGAGAAAAAAAGTGTTATTCCCAAAATAACAGAAAAGCTTAGTGTCCTAAAGGAAATGGAATCCAAACTAGGAAAATATTTCCCTAAACTGTGCATCAACTAATTTGACACTACGGTAATATAGATTTCAACCATGTAACTGAAGCTACATTGTTGCATTAAAACTGAATTTTACACTTTCAGGAAGGATTAAATATGCTTTGATGTGTCTGAAAAATTCAGGCATAAATCAGGCATCCTCCCATACTGCGATGCCTACCCTTAAGATTATTATGTTTCAAGTTCATCAGTAAACTTAGTAATTAGGATGTTAATTAAATCCGTTAATAAAGGATTTAATAACAAATTTAGTAAAATGTATTATCAAATATACTATTTTAGCTCCTGAAGAAGTCAACTAACTCTGTTCCTCTCTCAAAACTTTGTTGATTTATATTACATAAAATAGATCTTTAACAAATATGGTATAAATATTAATGGTTATGTCTCCGTTTCTCTTAAGTCTTTATGTAAAAGCTTAATACTTGAAAATGTCACTCCATGAAATGGAGTTCCATGAAACTATGTTCTCCATGAAATGGAAGCCTCTTTCAATTTTTCTTCTATTTATTTATTTTTATTGTGTCCTAAGATCAATCAAGTTAAGTCTTCTGTTTCTGTAGCTGTACAGTGGAAACCTTGGGTTTTTTGGAAGGCCCAGACATATACAGATACACACATACACACACACACATATATATAAGTAAAAAAGAAAGAAGCAAGAAAAAGTTATGAGCACCACCAGAGGAAATCACGGGAATCTGGAGAAGTAAGTAAGGGACAGTTAAAATCTATCACCCAGCTATTTCATTCTGTGCTGAAAGACAGTTCGTAACAGAACACTTCAAAGCAAAGAAACCTCTACAGCGAAAAGTAAAAATAAACAGAAATCCCCCAAATGCATACACACAAAAAGGGGACTTCTCTTACACTTTAATCAATATAAATATCTACAATAATGTTCTCTATAAGAAGGAAATTACTACATACACATTAAGGCTTAAATGTTAGGATGAGAACACATTAGTGTTTTATGGCAATACACCAAAAACTTGTTTGATTTCTGAATTCAAAAAATTAAACAGAGTATTGAGGCTTTCAAGCACTGGAAATGTGAAGTTTACTTTTACGCCTGCCAGAGAATAACTCCATTCCACGCAGCCTGTGCTCTATTGAATTCCTACTTAGCATCTCCGTTTTTAAGAGGAGGAAAATATTCTCATACATCATATAGGACTTTGAGACCAATTTGATTGATGCATATATAGCATTTAAATTTTTCTTCATAAATATTTTTTGTTGTTCCAGAATAAACAATTAGTGAAAAAAGAGACTGTTTTAGAAGTATTTTAATAAGCATTAACAATTGTATTAGGAATTATGAAAAAGAAAATACAATGACTGTATAAGAAGATTATAAATGGTATCTGATATTCTGCTATAAAAATAAACACCTTCATTTTGGATCTAGAAACAAAATCTCCAAATAAATTTTCATTTTATTTACGTCTGAAGCTAAAATTGCAATCTTAAAATAAGAAATATAAAAAAATGAAAAAGCTGAAATGTGTTTTTCTTTACTCTGTACTTACAGACAATAAATAATTATTTTTCCCTTTTTCGATTCCTCTGACAAATTTATATTCATACTTCTTTCATATCCTTCACTGTCTCTTCCAATCCTTCACTGTCTATTCTTCCTAGAAACAGAAATTGTTCTGTATATCCTCATATTTGCCACCACTTTCTCTAAGTTAGCTAAGCCTAATATATCCTTTTTGAGGATTTTGTTTTCACCAATACCAAATGCATCAATCTAGGTTCTTTAATCTTCAATATTCTTTCCATCTTAACTGCCACAGATACTTGTGACACATTTTGACTTTTGACTTTTTACAGCTTTTTGTTTCTAAGCTGATGATAGAGGTCCACGAAAGTGCAGTACTTCAGAACAGCTTACTTTAAGAGCCTTTTGTAAAAACTCTCTTGAGAAATTAGGTACAGCATCAGCAGGGTCTCTCACATTCACATAACTGTCAACTCCTTCCAGCAGATTTACAAGGCATCACTTTCCTGTACAAATATGTGAAGTTTTTACCTAGTCCCCATTCTTATATATTTGCATGTGTCGGCTTAATTGTATTTTTCATACTTTACAACAATGGCCCAGGACTGAAAATATACCTAAGGACTGAAAGTTTTCCTGACCTTTCCTAGAACACTTTTTAAAAATTCCACCGGATTTGTCACCTGAATTTATTCGTATTAGATAAAGGCCAAATTAAATGGGATTAACATAAGTAGTATATTAGTACATCAGAGTTAATAGCACAGCAATTTCATACCTAAATTAATTTATAGTGATTTATATAGATATATATGAAATTTATTTATGTATTTTTCACTTTATATATTTTTCATTAAATACTTGTAAAACTCCTCTACTGAAAATCCGCATGTAACATTTTTACCAGTCACAGAGTGGGGAAAGGTACCACTTTGGAAACTTTGCCCTCCTCAGCACGAAGCATGAACAAAATATTTTGTCTGTTTTCCCACTGCAAACTTTGAAGCTCCCTTTATACCTTGCTCACCTCTTCGCTCTAAAGCTTATAGCAGGCTTTCCAAGTCTCACATTTTTTTTTGTTTTTGCAATTCAGTAAATGCTTAATAAAGTCTTTTTTGCCTTCCTTAATGTGATACAAAATTTAAAATGACAGAATCTACATCATTTACACCTTTGGCCTTTGTTTTTTAAGAGAAAACACTGAGATACTAGCTAAGCAGAATAGAATATTTCCCCTGATTCTAGAAGCCAGTAAGTTTCTTTTAGGATGCCTTGATAATTTCTCATCTCTTGAAATTCTAGAGAAAGACAGATTAAAACAAAAAACAAGGACAGTGCTCCAGTTTATCCTGGCTGCACAATCTAAAACTGTTATCTCTAAATCATGTGCATTAAGGTGGAAGAAAAGGAAAGATATTTTGCTTCTTTAACCCTTATAACAATCAAATGTAGCTGAAAGTACAAAATGAAGGAAGCATCAGATCAGTTCCCTAGGTTAGACTCCTTTTTACGTTGTTCATCCTGACATGCCCTAGAATGCAAAAAATGTCAGTTTAGCTTCAAGGAGAGACAGAGGAAGGAAATCAATACTACTCCATGCTTTATTAGGATATTTAATTTTTTAGATAGTACCTGTACATGCTGAAGAGGCTCTCAAGCTTTGAAAAAGGTTAGATGATTTTGAAGTTTTCAAACTTCTGTCTCTTCAACTGTCTCAACAAAATCCCTCTGTTCACAAGCTAAAACATCTTTCTATTCACATTAATTTCAGCATCCTTGAACTATAAAACCTACATCATATTTCAGTGCTCTTTTTAATTAGGCTTTCTTATTTATGCCTATGTTTTCTTAGAGATCTCTGATTTTGTTTCAGTTCTAGCAAAAGATATTTTTTTTACTGGACAAAATTTATTATTTTTCATCCATTTTTCTACTGCTACTGTTGACCACTACTTCCCTCAAGGGGATATAAAACATGAGAAATTTTTTGTTTGTTTCATGATTCAGCACCTGTGGTTTAACATCAAAGATAATCCTGTCATGAAGGAATACAGTAGGACCATACAAGACTTTGGATCAACTTTGGCTTCCTTTCTATCACTTCAGATATTACTTATTTTGACTTCCAAATGATTCTCATCATCTTGAAAGGTGATGAGAATAACTAATTCCCCTAACATTTTTTTTGTTCCTCTTGGCTTGTAGGTGGCCTATAACTTCAAAGCTTACTCCTTTGTCACTATTACATTGCACATAATGAGGGAAAATTTGCACAAACTAGTTCAGATCACCTTTTGAAAAAACTGAAAGCTAAAATATGGCATTTTATTAAGAATAGAGATTTGGTAGCTTTTTGATTTATAGACATATAAGCAGTAATTTAGAACAAATAAATGAGAACACTTTTAGGATGCTTTCCAATGAAGTTCTACATGTCTTTTCTTTCCAAGTGTACTAGTGGTATCTCATATATAAAGAGTTTTTATTGGTTTATGACTTTCCACCAGAAAGGCCCGATACTTACCAGGGAAGGTACCTCCTGCTGGAAAAGAAGCATTTTTGTCATATTTAACATTCAAGAGAACAGGTTTCTCAGGGTCTGGCAGGACATTTAACGTGATTATAGGACAATCTAACGTGGTCTTGTTGTATAAGCCTTTAAGATGCAAAGTGTGCTCTCCTCTGAAATAAACACAAATCACAAAATGTTACAAAATATCTCTTCTAAAAAGATACTTTCAACAGATTTCAAAATCTGTATTGGGTAAATGAAATCATAAAATAAAACCTAAGAAAAAAACTGAGCTATCAGTAGTAAAGGGAAAAATGAAGTTTTCATGCAAAGTTAGAAACAATATACTTTTAGTGAGGTAAAATTGATATTTTAAGATATTCTTATGACATTAGTTTACTAAATTTAATGAAGCACTTAAGATATTCTTATGACAGTATCTTAAATTTCATTTTTCTTTAACATTTTATTAGCCTGATCATGTTTCATTGCCTGTCTGTAAGTTAGTGCCAACTGCAGCTTTAAACTGCAAAAGATAATAAGGTGGAAAGCAGACACAGCTAAATAAAATGCTATGGGAGAGGAGATGCAGTTTCTGAATACAGCTGAATGAAACCCAGCATCCAAGCAAATGCGCTGCAAGTATTGAATGACTTCATTGCCATCTAGTAACACATTTTTAGAGCATTAAAAATATAAGGTTTTAAACAAAACTGGAGTGTCATAATTAATTGCATAGAAGTTGCAGCTAGTATGGATTCTACAAAAAAGAAAGATGCTAGCATTGAGCACAACTGTTTTTAACCTCCAGCAATTTAGTGTTTGCTAATATTTGGCAGCCTTCTACCTATGGACCTGTGGATGTGGATACTACCATATTACCATTAGTAGCTGTTGTATATTTGTATTTAGTAGCTAATTTTTTTAATTGTCTTGCAAATGCAAAATAATATTTTAGGTCTAATCCTGCACATAAGAAATGAAAAATATTAACTGCCATAAAATACTTGAAGATTTATAGACCTGACACTTAGTAGTAGCTTCTAATAGCAAGGGACATTGCAGAATTCAAAGGTTTTTCCACATAGTTTTCACTACTTACCTAGGTCCATGAATGCCAATAATTCCCAGGTTAGCCCTACCATTTTCATCTGTTTTATGTTGCTGGTTTGAAGGAACAATCTGCCAAAAAAACCCCATTAATGACACAGAAGTAGCAACAAGTCTTAAATTAGAATAAAATGCATCCTTCCTTTGCCTGCATACTCTCTTTCCATTTGAGCAATAACTTCTTTTTGTCTTTGCACCCTAAATTCAGGAAAAATATACTGTTATAAATATTTTTTTAGGTTTCCTCATTAATATGTTTAAACAGTTTATTCATTGCTATTGATGTTATCATCTTGTCCATAATACAAGTTAACCTGAGAATGTTTTTCGGTTTTAACACCTTCTGAATACTGCTTATTCCCTTTCACAGTGTTTTTTTCAATCTGCCTAGAGATCCATAGATAGCAAAAATTTAAAAAAAAAGATAGCATTTCAATAAAGACAACTAAAACATCCTCTCCTCTCCCCATCCTAGTCTTACTGCTATAAATGTAAAGCTACAAGACAACGTAGAAAACCATGTAATTAAGTGATGAAGATATAGTACCATATTAATCGAAACTTACTGACAAACAAGAACCAACCTCTCCTTTTTAAATAATTATGTCTAACAAAATTCTAACACTGTGAGAGGAACTGTCAGTGTTGTTTAAGGATAATAACACAAATGCCTTATAGAATTTTGATTTTCCCAGCACATTAACTGAACTTGGTCCCAAATCCGTTGAAACTAATGGAAATTCCATTGATTCAAATGAATTTTCGCTAGACCTCCTTGTTAGAAAAGAACTATTACTCAGTGGTGTTCTCCAAAGTGTGATTTTTATGTGCATCCTGTTTTTGCTGCAGTTAATCCCACAGCACTGAAATTGAAAATAGCAGCACCAGAGTCAGACTCCGCTTTGCACGTGAAAGGACACAGAATTTATCATTTCACTTTCTTCATTGACCATGGTCTTTCAAAATCATTGACTCCACAGCCATCTCTGTCATCTCATAGAGCCAGGTCACAGTGAATCTCAAAGAACACCAATACACTCTTAATTAAGTAGAAGCCATTCCTTTGCAAATGTGTGTGTGAGCTCCAAGTTAGTCTCTTTAGTCTTACCTAAGAAATACATTGTAAATCTATGAAAAGAACTTCAGATAGTGCCTCTAAAGTTTAGAGGACAGCAAAGGAAGCCACGTTATCCATCCCAAATTGGCATGGAATTAGTTATCAGAGGGAAATCAACTTATTCAACAATGATTTCAACTAAGATAATAATGCAAATTATATTATATGAATTAAATTACATGAATAGAGTGGGATTAAATTGCTTTCCCTTTGTTATTTCAGCACAGATTCCAGAAAAATAGCTTCAAATGTCCACTTACACACAAAAATGTTTTTACGATATCTGAGGTAGTTAATTTTCTTACAGAAATATCTTCTTTCACACAGAAAATATTTCACAAATCTCATGTCAACAAGTTAAATGAATGAAATACTTTAGAAAAAAAAATTGTGAAAGCTGGTTCATAATGAATCAGCTATGGAAGAAATAGTTTTTCCTACCATGTCATCACAGAAAAGCAATGGCAAAAACATATGCTCAATGGTGCAAATGGAAGGCACCGCTGTAAAGATATTTTGTTTTTTTCAGCAATAATGAGAGAATTGCAAAACACTTCAGTAACTTCCCTGAGGATTGCACCCAGCTCAGGAAAGGGACTCTGTATTTGAAATTACAGTACACTCCAGAACGAAATGGTTTAACTTTACAGAGACAGGTGTTGTTGCTTTGTGCATTTCCGCTATTTGGGTGCACATAAGAATTCAGAGACTTTCTGTTCACGCATATTCATTTAATTTTGGACCTGCAGAGGAAATGGAAGTACTGAAAACACAATCAGAGACTACCAATCACAGGAGATATATAGGGCAAGATGTGAAATACAAATTGCTTATCTAAGAATTCCAATCTCCAGAAACTTCTAATTTACTTTGGAAGACTGTCCATACAACCTATTTGAAAAGCCAAGGCTCTGGATAGTTTTCTGAAGAGGTTCCTCAAGACACTCATTAAAACCTGATCCTTGCCAAGCAAGTATGCAGTTGGTTGCTCTGCTGTTGTATGAAACAAGTATTTCTCCAAAAATGATAGTAGTGTAACTGAGCTCTGGAGGAAAGTGCTGTAATGGATCCATTCTAACAATGATCAGCTTTGACTTGGAGCAGACTCTCTGTAGGGCACATCCAGCTTGGATGAGGAGCACGAAGACTTTCTAAGAGGTCTTAGGTCTCCTCCCTGGAGAAAGGCTTAATATCTGCAAAATGGAGTATGCCACCAGAACATCTCTTTGATCAGTCAGCACAACCTACAGTATTACTATCCAGGCTGTAAGTCCTCTCAAGATCAGCATAACTAGAAGCCTTCAGGAGACACATTTGTCATCTCAAACAGAGCAACAGGGACAAATTAAGATGAATCCTAACTATGAGGAAGGCTTTCGTTTCAAGAGTTTTGAAAGGTCCAGAAGAAAAAAATCTTCAAGATCTAAAGAAATTTCCTTTGAAAGGTTCAGTAAAAATGAGTAATAGGAATAATAAGAGTCAAACTGAAGAAGAACTGAGGCAGTGGCCTAGTTCTTGACTCATGAACATAAAGTTCTTGGCTGTATATTTTAAGACAGATGGAATGCAAACACCTGACAAACAGAAGTAGAGAGGGACCAAAGCCAGCTGAACATGAAAAATCTCATGTCCAAAGGTGGATGAATATCCAATGAATAATTCACACATAGGCAAGTACTCACTGATAAAAAATTTACAAAAAATACAAAACTGAAAACTCTAACTCTTGGGATACTGCTCCTTCTGATGATTTGTGAAAGACATAACCTGAAAGCTTCTGTTCCACATGCCTGCTTCTGCAAGAAGGGTAATCTTTCCTTGATATTTCTAAATTTGAAACCAACAAATTGCTATTCAATTCAATATAAAAGTCTGTGCAAAGGCATATGTTCATTTTCAACATTAAGAATGAAGATTTTAATAACAGAATTAATTTGTCAAACTATTTCCTTAGCATAGACCAGGGTGCGGACCACCTGGCACTCATAACAGACTAAAGGAAAGGTAATGGAAATAGTAACTGCTTAAATCTGGGTTAAATATTGCATCCTCATTGTTTCAGTTTGTTTTGTATTGCTACTGCTCTTCACAGAGATAACCAAGCGCAGATCAAACTCACAGGGTCTTACATGCAGATGAAAAGCCTTGTGTTCAGGAACCACAATCAAGGAACCAATAGATAAAAATGATAAATGATATAGCTGCTGCTTTAAAGAAGATCTTTACTTTTATTCACTAAACTGACACAGGTAAATGGCAGAGGTAAAGGATTACAAAGAAATTTCAGAAAATCCAAAATGTATCCAAATTACATTTGGATACTGTACTATAATATTGATAGTGCTAATAAGAGCGAGCTGAGGAATCTGTTCTGGGAACTATTTGCATTATTCATCAAAATTACTACAGTGGATGAATTATTCTTTTGCTATCCTTACAATACTTTGTTTTTCAAAAACATCTCAAGCATGAAGGAGACAATGCAGACATGAGAACACAGCTTTACATGCTTTGATAAACAGGAGGTCTTATAATAAGACATATGCTTACCTTTAAGTTGTTACTCTTCATAAGACTGATTTTGACATTAGGTTCAGGAGATGGATTTCCCCACTGATCACACAACTGAACTACAAGAGGTTTCTGCAGTTCTCTACCATTAATCACTGCAACGGGCTGGAAGAGATAAAAAAAAAAAGCATTACTTCATTATATTCTAGGCATATCAGACTTTCATAGCAGCCGGTCAGGAATCCCCAGAGTGACTGAATCTACATTTTTCCTACTACTTGCTTTACAGACTAGGTAGACCATGACAGAACTGTAAATTCCAAGAAGATTCCATAGTTATACCATTCTCTTTACATTATAAAATGCACTGCTTCAATTGAACTGCATGTCTTACTCGTGCTGATGTGACTAAATATAAGGACATATAAGAAGCTTATCAAAGACGGTTTCTTTGTTATAGAAAGAGTAAAATATCTAAGATTTTAGTCTTCTGAAATACCTAGACAATTTTATAAAGACTGAAAATAATTATGACACTCCCTGAACCTTCTGTTTCACTTTTAATAGTTTCCTTCTCCATTTTCCAACACTCTCATCTTCATTCCTGTTTTCCACTGAGAGAACCAAATGTATCTTTTACTTGCTTCCACTCTCCTATTTTAATTTTGGTGCAAATTCAGTATGATCACTTGTACAACCAACGAAAACACTGAAAAATAAAAACCCTGCAAATGACTAGGTGATAGTAAAAACTTATATCCTTTCCATTTGGTGTAAGTTTTGCACTCCTTTGCCACTTTCTGGGTAAAGAGGTAACATTGTTAGCTTCAAATGTAAAAACTCCAATTAAGGGAGAGTTAGCTGTTAGAGACAGTATTTTGACTCCAATTAAGGGAGAGTTAGCTGTTAAAGACAGCAAACAGCAGTGGAAGGTGGGTTTTGGAATTTAACCCACAGTAATCGTCTCCATTAAGGAAAAAGGAAAGGTATCATCTTGTAGAAAGGGAAGTGGGGCAGAATAAACTGTACAAATTCTAAGCATTATATATTATTCTATTACATATCTAAGTATTTAAAAGTATTATAGTGTTAGAATACCCTAACACAAACTTACTCTTAAAAGGCAATGTATTTAGTCACCTATTGTGTGAAAAAGGCTTCCCATATACAGACCAATTTAAAACACACCTGCTTATATGATCAGGCAGGTTGTAAAATACTTAACTAATTTTGCTTATGGTATGTTGTCCTGTGTAAAATGAAAACAATCAAACAAAAGTCTCCAGAGTTGTCATATTCTGGCAATTTTCAGAAGTACTAAATTAAAAAAACAGTGTTTTAATCCACTACCCCGAAAAGCTCTGGAAATAAAAGATCTACTGACTAGCCAAGCCTTTGTTTTTTTCCAAACAGTAACTTTTGGACTTACCTTTTCTAACTCTGGCCAATCCACAAGTTGCAATTTAGCAGGAGATCCTGCAATTAAATTTACTCTGAGAAAATCGGAAAATTCACGCCAAGCAAAGCACAATTCTTTGCTTCCAGGTAAACACGGTTTAAACCGAATACCTTTAATTCTCATTGTTAGTGTACTTTCCTATTGAGAAATAAAAACAGGATTCTATCAACAACAAAAAAGTATCATTTATTCATTTTCTCAATACAGCATTTTTAATATTTATGCATATTGGAATCTGTTTGCTATTTTTAATATAAGACAATGCAATGAAAAGGAACAATTTTAGTCCATTTCCTTAATTTGAAAGGACTCTTTGAGCAAGAAATCATCAAACATATACACTTCCTAGAAATCTAGTTTTCATTGTATAGACAATTTTACTCAGTTGTATGCAGCATCATATTTTAAAAAGCACAGATCCCATTTTAAATTAAACTAATTCAGACAGCAAGATCTGTAACTCCCTATGCTGCTTCAAAATATAATAAAATCAACCATGCCACCATAAATAGGAACAGAACATTTAAAAAGCAGCTAAAAGAAAACAGAAAAGAAGGAAAACCAAAGACAACCTGGCTAGAGTGTAATGTATAAAGTGATCCTACTTCCATAATGTATAGCTGCAACAGTGAAAATGTTTTTAATAGATGCTCTTGCACACCTGAGACCAGGATTTTAATGCTTTAAAACAGTATTTCCCATAGTTTATCAAATAGTGCTTAATTAAACTATCTTCCAACAGTTTTGGTTCAATTCTGTGTGAAAATTAAGGCAATTATCTCACAGAGGTCATAGAGAATATGGGGAAAGATATGGCATCTTGGAAATAATTTTGAAATACCTGCCAAGATATTTTCAAATTTGACTTATCAAGTCCAGGCCCAGAAACGCCTAGGGAATTTACACAAGAGGATGTCACTGTCTGAATCTGGTTTCCATACTGATCCGTAATCATGATATCTGTTTAAAATGAAGTTGATTATTAAAACAATTAGTAAAATGAATATCCCATTAGCTGCTTTAATGAAACACAGCACAATGTATGAAATACAAATGTACACAACATACACACAATATAGAGAAAAATAACATAAGTAGGGAATCATAAAAAGTACATGTATATAGTCAATTACACAAAACTGTGTTTACTATTTTGTAAACGAAAAGATTTTTTCTTGCTACAAAAAGAACATTAGATACAATTTGTCCTATGTGTCTTTATTCACTCATAAAAATATTTTTATGCCCCAAAATATCATAAGTATTTCTGATTTCTAGAATTTACCTAAACATATATTATGCTCATTAGAAGTAATTGACACATTCAAATCAGTAAAAACATTGCACATTCTCCGAAGAAGAAAAAACATGTAACAGGCATAACAACAAAACAAAACAAAACAAAAAAAAAGCCGAAACTGAGGCATTTTTATTCTCACAGTGCCAGGAAAAGTTTAATAGTCAATGTCAGAGTTCCTTGACCACATGTTCAAACAGCAATCATGTACAGAAACCCAGGTAGAATGAGAAGACTGATCCCTAACATGACTTCTTAGGCCTCAACTTAAAAATATATCACTTGGAAGACCACGCTGTTGATATTATCTGAATGCTCTTCTGACCTTTAAGGTTTCAGAATCAACAATCTTAACAAAATCATGTTAACAATTTAAACTCCAGTGGGAGGAATGTCCCAATATACAAATTTAGAGGTGAATCATACTAGGGAGTTGACTAAAGAATCGCAAAATGATGATTGCAAAAGTCTTATGATTGTTCCACGATTGAGGAAGTAAAATCTTTCTCTTTTACAAAGGCTCGAAGATAATTCACTCTTGATGACACTGGTACACATAACAGTCTAACAAACTACAGAGAAACAGATATGTATCTTGCAACAAAGCAAAGAATATGCAAATACTCACCAATTTCACTTTGTAGTTCTTCACCCATCTGCACTGTGTTTGGTCCTTTTAATTTACATTTAATGTGTTTGGGTTCATCAGGGAGTGGTCTAAGACATGGAAATTAATTTACGTTCATTTTCAAGAATTATTCACTTAAAACACATTAGCAGATCTAATTACACAGATTAGCAGATATAACTGCACACAGAATTTATCATTCATTTGCAACTGGAATTTTTCATAATTTTATCCTTGCATATATTTAGAGAATCAAGTTTCATGGGCATTTATGTCACACAGTATCCTACACTTCCATCTTAGCAGGTGGAGCTTATCGGAGATTGCTTCCGTAACGAAACACTGTAGTGTTATGGGGCTTCATCACTTTTTCTCTAATAACTTGCCTACCAATATTTAACAAAGATCAGACCCATAGCCAGATAACTAAGTAGAATTCAAGTCTGGTCCTATTCCCATTTCCCCTTTTGCTAAAATAAAGTAGAAGTGATCAGCCCAAACCATCTCAGCCTTTTCTTCTGTTTACTGGATGAAAGTTAACATCCTCTGCGTCCCGGCTCCTAAAGATCTAATTGTTATTTGAGATCCAAGAGTTATCTGGCACAATGTCTGGACTCCTTTAGTGTGCTCAGGACTAAGGCTTATGTTGATAACCTTAATAACCATGGGAGAATGACCCCCTAGTTAATTTTTATGGCAACTATAGTAGAATAACCAACAAAAAGGAGTTCCTTGCTCTGAGACTTCTAGTGATTTTAAAAAAAGAAAAAACAACAAAAAAGCTATTTAAAAAGTCAATAAATCCTCTCTTCTATTTCCTATCAGGTAGAGTTTCTGCATTTGACTAGATAAATCCTGTTTTTAGCTACAAAACAATAATCCCTGAAAGCTGTAACAAATTCCTTTATAGTATTATTTCTCTTTAGCAATCAGTGACCTGACTTCTCAGTAAGACTGGCAATCCTGCAAGCTTAAAGGTTTTCAAAAAGTTTTCGAAGACGGCAGAATTCTTCAGCTTATATATATTTATAATGTAATCACAGGGCTAGACAGAAGCATATCATGATGGGAGTTCTTCAAATGCATAATGTTCTCATCTACATAAACACATTTTGCCTTAAAAAAGAAATCCTCTCTAAATACTCCTGGTCTTTTGCCAAATTACTTTATTATTTCAACTTTTGCAAATATTTTTTCCCTGCAGAGCACAATTCTACAGTCTTTTGCCAACAATACCTTTCAAAAAGTGAGTTGCAAATGGACAAACCTGACTGTAAATGCACTCTCCAGTGACACGTGGTCATCAAGATAAGTAATAAGACAATAACGTACATCTTTTACTGATGTTGGTACTTTCACATCAGGTAATAAACCCTGAATCAAGCTGTCTCTGTTAATTTTGGGTGTCCAGTTAACCTAAAATAAAAATTTCATAAATCAATCAAATGTTAAATCACTAATCATTAGCTACACAACACATCTGTGGTCCTTCAAAACAGGCTGAAGCTTAACACAAGTAACAGAAATCCACAATCAAAGCCTGAGCTTTTTCCAATAATAATCATCATGAATTGCCCTAAAGCAGAAAATTACCCAAAATACACACTGAGCCTCACTGCATCTTAATAGGTTAGCAAAGATCTGATAGAGGAAAATGTTAGAAGACAAAGTGAGCCATTTGGCAAAGCTCTGTCTAGGTATCTGTCTCCACACCTGCACACAGACAGAGGGATAACACAAATAAAATTTTCATGAAGGAACATGACAGCTCAAGGTTTCTAAATGTTGGGAAAATCCTTTATCTGAGGAACCATAATTATGTAGGAATTATTTTATTGTATTTAGAAGACCTAAAAATTGCTAAACCTGCTTTTCATAATATTACCCTGAAGCACTGTCAAACTTTTTATTAAATGCCCTTATCTCATTAGGGATACAATTTTAATGAACTGATCTTTTAAAATTTTTAAGCACAGGGTAAAGTTCAGAATGTTTATTTGTACTTTCTTGGGGAATATCATTTGGATGGTAGCAGATCTGATGTCTGCAGATTTTAGAGAATCAGCCTTTTGCTAGGAATACATTGCATCCTCTACGTCCAATTGTTCATTCAGAAACACTTGCCTTAATTTTTTCTGCCATAGCTGGAGTTATGTGTATCTCCCTTTCTCCTTCATCATACATCTGAAATATAAGGTTGTGCATGACATCTCCAGCAGGCCAATTGATTTCATCCTGATGCTTAATTTGAATAGCTTTTTGTCCATCCATACTTAAGATCTGCAGTCTTGCAACATGACTGCTAGGAAGAAGTTTAATAATCTTTTCCACTGGTGGCACATCTTTACAGCTCTGTGCATAGGGAAACAAAAAGAAGACATAATTAAGACATTAAAAATATACATATATCTCAAGTAAATAAAGACTATATCCCTCCATTCAATAGTCTACTGTGATCTGTGGTATTACTCTGGACTATCAAGTGTGACCTCGCGTCCAAGTTGAAGCCTGGCCTGTCGAAAGGAAATCCAAATGATAAGCCAGGATGCTTTTAATTTTTTAAAGGATACTAAAAATGAAGCAAGCTATAGCTTCAGAAAACATGTCGCCATGTCTATTCTGTGTCTACATGCAAGGTAGTAAGTTATCAGAAAGATGCAGGGAGGAAAAAAAGAAATACAGAATCTCAGAAACATGTAGGGAATTTCAAACATACAGAACGATAGGAAAAGAAAAGATGGAAAGTTTGCCTTTTATGATTTCCTAGAGAGAAACAGAGCAGCCAGCTGATTCTCAGACTGATTATAAAGCACTGATTTATTAACTAGCTTCATAAAAGACTTTGGTTCACTGACTAAATTGTGTTTCCAGCTTTTCCTTCATCCAAACATCCCAATCAGTACTTACAGGTATTTCAATCTTTGCTTTGAGGATCTGGTCCTTCTTTATATTCTGTACCTGTATAACTGGACCTGTTAAAATGTTTGTTCCTGCATTACTGCAGTCCACGGCATACACAGGGAGGTTTGAAGCACCTATAAACTGTTTAAAATGTAAAATTAAATTTCAAAATTTTGAAGTTTACCAGGGTTTTTCCAGAAATAAAGATTTGTGCAACTCCAAAAATATGTAGGACTATTTACTGAAATATCTTAAAGAACTCTGTTTTCAAGAAAACTGCAATATCAACATCTGCTTCTTCAGATGTTATTAATACATACACACTAAACTCTTTTGCCATTATGGCAATGAATGTAATCAAGCTGTTAAAATAAACCTTTTTAGCAATTTTCTAAAATACATTAAAACAGAAATTAACTATCAAGTTTAACATGTTCTTACATTGCTGTAGACACTCTACAGGAAGAAAATGTACTCAAACAGATAGTGTGTAAATGGAATGAAGATACAGCTCACCATGGGAAAACCTTTTCTGTTTGTGTATCTATTCTTGCTGGAGACTGATTTTGCTATCATTGGAAAATACACTTCATATGAATAACACCATGCGAAAAAGGGCATAGGTCTTGCTTCTAAAAACCACAGTAGCATATGTGTTCCCTTCTGAGCTTAGCCAAGTACATGCAATAGTCTTTGCTAATTTTTAAGAATTAAGCCTGCCTTTACTCTTTAAGCAGGTTTGAAGTATGTCACCTGAAGTTTTTTTCTGAAGATATTATATATGAATACGAAAGGTAGAATATCTTAAAATATATTTGAAAATGAAACATAAAATACCTTAAAATTGTAACTATTCTTGTTTCATTCATCTTCTCTTCCATTTCTAAGTTTTAATAATTCTGACTCTGGATGACTCACGGTAGATGAGGCAAGGGAGTCAGTTACACCTGTCAGACCTCAGAAAGTTAAAAGCACTAATAAAGATAACAAATTCTGTCTAAATGTCAAAATAGACTCTTTTCCCAGCTCCTTTGAAAGCAATTATCAAAATCCCTTTAACAATATAATGCAGTTTACCTTACAGTGAACTATTAATTTTGGCTGTGCCGTTATGTTTCCTGATTCATCCAATACTTCAACCTGAAAGGGGAAAGCTGTGCCATTTTCAATCTTTAGAACTTCAGAATCTGGTTTTACTTTCAACCGACAAGGAGGACCTGCAAAAATAGACAAGTACAGAACTTTAGATAATTTATGAGATAGTGAATTTGAGTTTTTGGTTTTTTTTTTCAAAAGTGAATTTGAAATGCCATGCTACCAGGATTCTTGTTGTAACAACTTGGCACAATTCAGGGGTATTGGTTTATGCCCAGAAGTGCTGCTTTTTGAAGGAATTTGGTACAGAATAAACAAATATGATGAATTTAATCAGATACAGCATGTAAAAACATGATATAATGCTATCTATACAGTGCATCATGAATATTTTTGAAGTTTTCCTCTGGCATATTAAAAAACCCAAGGATATTAATGGCCACATATCTTATCAATTATAAGGTTGCCAAGAGAGGCTGTGAAGTCTCCTTCTCTGGAGATCTTCCAAACCCGCTTGGACGCAGCCCTGTGCCACGTGCTCTAGGTGACCCTGTGTGTGCAGGGTGGTTGGACTAGATGATCTCCAAAGGCTCCTTCCAACCTTAATGATCCTACGATTATGTGCAGCGTAAGTCAACAAAGCACCATAGTTACAACTTGCATGAAAATAAAAGGAAAAGCAAATTTTGATGGTATTATAAAGATGAAGTGAAGGCTATTAAAACAGACCCACTCCCTGGAATGTCTAATTATTACTTTTTAAAAAGGAAGTCAGAGATTATTATCAGAAGACAGATGTTCCAAAGAAGCAACAACAAAAGAGCCATTTTCCAAAAACAACCTTTACGCATTACTCATTTAAAATTCCTTTTCGACCTCACTGCTTGAAAAGCAGGAATATAACTTTTTCTCACTCCTTCCTTAAAAAGCAGTTTTAAAAGACAAGGATAAGCTCAATGAGCAGAAAGAGGTCCTGAAGCCTCTCTAGACTCCCCCAATCCAAAGATTCTAATAGAGGATGAAGATGCCTCTAGTGCAAGATAAGAATTGAGCAGTCAATGCACAGTACAATCTGCCTGAAATCAGACTGTTACACCTTGTTTTCTAAACATAGCCTTTACACCCCCCCAAAAGATAAATACACCCCAAAGGACAAAGAACAGAACATATTGTGAACTGCTGGTTTAACAAAGCCTGGAGGTACACAAATTTCCCCCCCAGTGAGACAAGAAAGCTTAAACTTGGAAAGGTTTGGTAATCTGAATGGCAAAAACCTAAGAGTTTCTCCTTTTCACTGTAAGGTAGATACCTCTATAACGTAGATATCTACTAAATCCAGGAAACCTCAGAAAATAAGGAATAATAAGAATTGGCATCATTTCTGGAAGGGCCTGTGATTAGAAGTGAAATTGTTTGAGGTATTAATCATATAAGACTCCTGCATTCCCTTCTTGTGTTACGCAACATAATGATAAAATTCAACATGCAACGCTTTAAATTTCAGACATCATTCCAACAGCCAAAGCATTCCTAACATCCCTGTTTTGTTCAGGTAAAAAAATGAATGAGAACTTGTCGCTTCACAAGATGTCCTTCTCCGAGTACAGTAGGTTAACACAGTAGGCTGGTAGAGGTTAATGTGCCAAAAAACTTCAGAAAATCTGAGTGATAAAAAGATAACTAGTTTCATGGTGCTGGGTTGAAAAACATTTAAACACACTAAAAAAAAAGGCAAAAAAAATTATCTCAATGAGGTAGAAAATTTCCAGCTGCTAGAAAAATGGACAAGATGAGACTGTTCAAGTTGATAGTGTTTCTGTAAAGTGATATGTACTCAATTTTATTTAGTTTCACTTGGGTGAGTTGAAACATCCCTTCTTCTCATTTATATTCTTTTTGGGGAAGAAATACTTATTATAGGATCAAAAGAGAAGTTCTACAGAAAAATATAAAGTATTCTTAAGATACTTACCAGGCTGCAATCTTATTTTACAAATTTGCGTGTCTTCTTTCAAACCAGGGAGAGTAACCTTCAGATTAAAGTTCTAATGAAAAGAATATTTTAAATATTAACCTTAAACCAAACAGATTATAGATAAATTATCTGACATAGTCCTGTCAATCCATAGATATGTGTAAAATTTCAGAAGCTTAGCTATATTTTATGCACTGCTGGATAAACCAAAGGTCTTTCTTCACTACATTTTTTCATGTTATCAAGCCCAGAGACATTCAGGTCAGGGTTTGCATGTTACACTACAAGTTTTTGAAACCATTAAAAGTAGCTTCTGGAAAGGCTTCATTTCATGAGCCATCCATCATGAGCACAGGGTATTCAGTAACAGGGTATTCAACACTCACACCCCTGGATAAACTGCAGTGTTTTGCAATCATGCGATAGACACTCCTCCTTCTATGATCACTCTCTCTTAGTTTCAAACGTTTTTTTCCCCTGCAATACTCATTTTTGACTTATTTCTACTTTCTTCCTCTAATTCCTCAATTTATACCCTTCACTTCCTTCCTTCTGTTCTTTCAGCAATTGTGTCCTCTTGCTAAGTTCTTCTCCCCTATTTTTCATGATCTCTATATCTCCTTTCCTTTTGCTGTCAGGCATGCTTCTACGTCTACTATAATATTTTAACATGAGAAGAAGAATAAATATGAATATTATTTTCCTTTTTTCATCTTCCTTCTTTTTCCTTCTCCTTACTGCATTCAAAATCCTGTAAGGGAATAGCTTTCTTCACATGATTCGTATAACTCTCTTTCAACTTTCATTTCACCAAAATCTTAACTGCCTTGCATGGAATCAAGTCAACTACTAATAAAAATACTAGATGAAATCAGCTTCTCTTTCTTCTCTCTCAGTGCTTCTGTCACGGACAACTGTGATCTCTGTTTTCTTTCCCTGTTCAGATTTTCTTTTCATTTTGCGCCTTCCTCCTTTCTGAAAAAACATATTTAATTTCTTTTGTCTCTCATTCACCTTCACCTTTCAAACTCTTTCCAGATTCTTACTACAAGCTATTTTTCAGAGGTATTTTTGCTCTTCTGCTCCTATTTCGAAATCAAGATGTTGAAAATTTCTCTCTCTGGTGTTTCTTTGCCCTTCCACTTTTCTCCATGATTTTTCATTACCATCTTTAACAGTCCTCTTTTGCCATAGCAATTAGACAATAGAGTTCCTGTATTGCCCCCTACAGTTTATCCAGTTAAACAACACAAGAAAACCACATCCCCTCTTTTCCATTATAATTGAATTATTTCTGTCCTGCAAATTCCATAAATGACTACCTGTCTTCAACCTTGCCAAATTTATATTTTACTACAGCCTAGCATTTTTGCTTCTATACTCTCTGTTGCCTTATCTTCTATCACTACTCTTACCTCTCTCCTTACATGCTGAGCATAATTACCTA